>JARUPZ010000023.1:3694685-4019685 GCA_031213475.1 Nereocystis luetkeana
CTCGTAAACAAACGAACAAACACAAAAACCGTGCCACCAGGGGCAGACGAAAAAAAAAGGGGGCAGATTTTCAGAAAATTGCCGCACGCTACTATTACGGGGGGCCATAGTTAATAGAACCTATGGTATACATAAAAACCTATATATTTGACCATTTTTACTGACAAAATTTGGTCCTATCAACTATGGTCCCCCCGTAATAATACGGGGCACCATAGTAAATAAGACCCCATATTGTGAGTCAAAATAGGTAAATATGTACCAGGTAGGTTTTTGGGTAAACCATAGGTCCTATTAACTATGGCCCCCCGTAATATTACGGGCGACTATAGTAGATAGGACCTACGGCACACACAAGAATCTATACATTCATCGATTTTTACTGTCAATATTTGGTCCTATTTACTATGGTCCCCCGTAATAGCCGACTAAGTTATTGCACTATTACGGGGGGCCATGGTAAACAGGACCAAATCATGTTATTACGGGGGACCATAGTTAACAGGACCTATGGTACACATAAAAACCGATGTGTTTAACCATTTTTACTAACCATATTTGGTCTTGTTAACTATGCCCCCCCGTAATAGTAAAAACCGGGAAATATATGGGGTTTTGTTTCTACCGTAGGTCCTATTTACTACGGCCCCCGCAATAGTCGGCGATTTCCGCGTTAGGGCAGCCAACTCCCACAGCCTCACCGATCCCCCAGCCAAGAAAGTTTCGCCAAAAATGGCACTTACGCTTGTCTTTCTACCGCGGTGCCGCGACAAATTGGTTTTCAGCGGAACCCTTTCGGATATACCATTCTGTCCCATTACAAAAATAACCTGTTTTACACTAATTATCGACCCAAAACGGTGCTTATATTTCGGACAGAGTGGTATCGCACCCATGTACCCATGTTTTTTTGGAAGGGCAAACCACTTGCCTGTAAAGGGCGCTGCGTTCGCGCGCGCATAAGGGTGGGGTGCGTGAGTTTTTCAAGTCAGCGCTGGACTTGTTCCAACACCGAATAGGGGTGTTTTTGTTGGTGGAAATTATCTGGTCGAGACCACCTCCGACTATAAAGTATACATATATACATACTTCGAAGTATACAGACATATATATACTGGTATACGTGAACAAAAAGTTCCGGATTGTTTTTAAGGCCCTTCTCGACAAAACGATCGCGTTCCCGTGCGACGTTAACCCGTGTACGGTGGCTTGGGATCATGTCTACAGGATAAAAAGGGCTGGCTCTGTTTGGACAAACGCAGTTCCGTTTGCGGGATAAAAACTACCCCTTGTAGGACAGCAGTCCCGTTCAGGGGACAAACTACTCAGACTTTTGAGTGCTTTTGTCCTCAAAACGGGACTGCAGCCCTAACGGATCGTGGGCCGCGCCTTGGGAGTGTCCCCACGTTTTGGACGCGGAATTTGTGCAGGATACAGGTTACGTTTTTAATCGCGGTGGCATCAATGGCCGGTCTTAAAACTCCACGAAACACTATTTACGGGGGACCATAGTTTATGGGACCTATGGTATATACATAAAAACCTATATATTTGACAATTTTTACCCCCAATATTTGGTCCTATTAACTATGTCCCCCCGTATTAGTATGTGGGACCGACGAATCTCGCGTCGGTCACGGAAATACCGTATGAATAACTATCGCCCAAGATAACACCCCCCCCCCCCCGCCCCCCTTCGACATATTGCCAAAACTAAGCTTCTCCACAATGGACAGAGTGTAAAACGCCGAGCGAATGCGATGCGTCCATGGAAAGGTCTGCAGGATACCTTTCCGAAGCCAACAATTCCATTGAGTGTGCCCCCCCCCCCCCCCCCCCCCCCCCACGACTACGGCCATGCATGAGATCGAGTACGTCTTTCCTATCGAGTACCCCCCCCCCCCCCCCCCTCCCCGCCCCCCCCCCGTTCGGTCCCCGCCCTCCCCTCCCCCCCTCCCCCTTCCCCCCCCACTTCCTTTGGGGAAGTCCGCTATCAAAACTAATAACCATGCCACTGGGGGGGGTTTCTATCTTGCGTCTCATACCGGCTGTGTCCGAGGTGGAAGCGTCCGTTCCTTCATGTACGGGGGGGCAGGGGAAAAATCACACCCCGGACTGACAGATCATCTACAGATATATCATTATCTAGATCAATAGATCATCATCTAGATCATTCATCTAGACCCTCGTCTGCCGTTGTTGCAGGTTGTGCAGCATCTGTGTATATCAATGGTACGGATCCAACCCCGGAAACATGTGCTACTAACAGACTACGATGCGGGCTGAGCTATTAGCAGTCCGTACTGGATCGGGAACGGATCGTCCCCGAAGCATTCAGATCACGACGGAGAGATAGACGATTTTTGTCAGAGGTGTCGAAATTTACCAGAAAATTCTCCTCGGGGGAGCCAGCCGTCGGCGTTGAACCACAAACACCCCTGGCCGAACAAACAAGCCGCTCCGGAGATCGCGTAGAATATGCCAAAAAATACATATGCAGTGGCACAAAAAAAAAACGGTAGAAAATCCAACCATTTTTGTGTATAACCGCAACCGACGATAGTCTCTCACCTTGCTCATGGAGTAGGCGTGGCCGAGATGAAGGCGCCCGTTCATGTAGGGGTAAGGGAAAGTCACCATGAATTTCTCCTTGGGGGAGCCGTCGGCGTTGAACTCCGCCTTGGTCTCGAAAATTTTGTCCGTCTCCCAGCGCTTCTGCGCAGGGGCTTCCATGGCGGCCAGACGGTCCCTTCGGGCGAAGGACTTGGGCTCATCTGTATGGTATGGAGGTCAGCGTTTGGGGCGGGGGGGGGGGGGTGGGGGGGCGGGGGGGGGTGGTAAAAATGACGTGGAAGGCGGGAGAGGGGGCGGGCGGGGGGGGGGGGGTAGGGAACAAGACGGTGGAAGAGAGGGCGGGGGAGAAGGAGAGTGCAGGAAAGAGGGCGGGGGAGAAGGAGAGTGCAGGAGAGAGGGGGGGGAAAGGGAGAGATGGAGAATGGAGGGGGAGGGGGCGCGAGAGGGAGTGGGGGTTGGGAGATAGAGAGAGAAAAGAGCAAGAGAGAGGAAGAGAGAAAAAGAGAGAGGGGGGCTCCAGGTGAGAGGGGAATGAAATTGATCGCGTCGTGAGAGACGGGCAGAGAAAGTTCGACGTGCTTGGTGTTCGACTGTACTGGTACGGAAGAGGCCTCTTTCGTTCGAGGTCTTCCATCGCAGGCCAACCTCTTTACATACAAATATGTTGGCCTGGGATGCTTGTTTTGGTGAGTAGGCAGGCTTTGTTCACGTTTTCAATATGTAGCGGCGATACTGCTGGCGCTACTGCTGACGTTTCGCACGTTGCGGAAACCGCGTGGCACTGCGCGCCGTAGCCGTCCGTCCGCCCGTTCGCTCGCTGGTTCGATTGGCGCCGCCCGTACGCACCTCAAAACTGAACACTTTGCCGGTCTGTCTGAAAATGCAAAGACCCGTTTATATAGAATATCAATACCGCAGAGTACCTTACATTCGCGAACATGGTGGAATACGCGTAGCTTGTTTCAGGGAGAGGTCCGTCTGTTGTGCACTCCCCTAGGTCAATCAACGATTTTCAGAGACGTATCGCAGCCCTCTTCCCTTTCCCTTCCATTTATGACAATATCTTCTTCTCAGGTTATGGCCATTTCCCCCCCCTTCATCGCACCCTGGGTTTCTCTTTCTCGTGTTTAGTCTGCCGCTCTCGCTCCAAAGCACTCCGGTTCTCTTGTTTCTGTATCATGTCCTGTATTTGTCTGTCTGCTTGTGCGCTGTCTGTCTCCCGGCCGAAGACACTGACTCCGGCTAACCGATCGACCAGTAAAACCGACAGACCGGCCGGTCGATCGATCGATCGATTTACTTACCGACCGGTTTACCGACCGATCTACCGACCGGTGTACCGATCGACCTATCGACCTCCGGAAGGACCGATCGGGCTACTGATCGATTTACCGACCGGTCTACCGACCGATCTACCGATCGGTGTACCGATCGATCTACCGACCGATGTACCGATCGACCCATCGACCGACGGAAGGGCCGACCGGGCTACTGATCGATCTACCGACCCAATGACGTACCGATCGACCCACCCACTTACCCTATGGACCCAACCAGCCGGGCGCTGACCGGCCGACCGACCGACGGCTGCCGACCGACCGACGGTACGCTACCTAGAGTAGCACCTAGTGTACTGCTGTATGATACCCGGGTATCCCGCACTATACCCGTCCCTGCTGTACTGTACTCGCCAGCGTGGGGAGGGTGCAGCCTCCACATGCACCTACCCGGGTGCCGATATTATCTGTACCCATCCCTGCTGTACTGTACTACTGTATGATACCCGGGTACCGGTACTATACCCGTCCCTGCTTCACAGCACTACTGTATGATACCCGGGTACCCGTATTATACCCGTCCTTGCTGAACAGCAGGGTTATAAGTGTAGCAGGGCTGTTCTGTAGTCTAAAAGCGGCTGCCCTCGGTTGCGCTGGGGTTGGAATGACGGCAAGGTGCCGAAAACTGATTGCACCAAACTCTGTTCTGAGTATTGTACAACAGATACCCCGTTTCAGGAGAGGTGCACCAAAGGTAAGACCATTCGAGATTTGAGAGCGGTCGAATTGGCATTACGTCCCGTCCATACCAAAAGCTATATATTGACTACAACGGATAAGAGCGCTGGGCCTGTTCCGGCCGAACATTGTCACGGGGCGCTTTTTGGAGCGCAATCCCCGATAGGGGATAAACTACTCAAATTCTAAGTACTTCGTCCCCGAAACGGGACTGCGGTACTAAAAGGTGACCCACACCTGCGTACACATACGATAATACTCGTACCGTCGGCGAAAGTGCGAAAGCGCGAGATGCCAAAATTCGACAAAAGTCAACAAGAGAGCCGTGGGAACCCTGAATTGAACAAACGAGCCCTATCTACAGCAGTAGCTCGCGATGAAAACGCAAGCAATAGCAGTACCGGGTACCTGGTATGTATAATACAGGCGAACATACTGGGGTGGGGGGGGGGGGTGGACGGCACCCATTGATGAGACCACGGCTTGTCCGCAAGGCCTCCTCTCAGGGGAAAACCTCTCCGAGTAGAGCTGGAAAGGTTTAGACTGGTGACTATTAGTACAAGGTTAAGGAGCCAGTGCTCGGCAATATATGGAAGAATTTATCACAATCAGACGACCGTACCAGGTGGTGACGACGAGTTAAATACCGGACAGTAGTATCGTAATGGCGGCAGTGGTAGCGGCAGTATGCATAGTCGTGGCAGTCGTACAAAAGTAGTAGGAGCGGCCGACGGGCGCTGGCAATGCTGCACTGCTATTGATAGTGTACATACCCTGATACACTATACTGGCAGCAGAGGGAATACCCGTATATCATACGTAGCCAATTGTTGTGGTGTATTTCGTCCGCAAGAGAAACGACCATCCACAACGTATTTTGCTGACTACTGCTGTGATGGGCAGTGAGCCACACGACTGCAATAGCTATTTAAACGTACGCGAGGCCAGGCTCTTACTACAAGCACAGCAGCAGTACTAATAATACCACTGCTGTTGTAGTCGGCGGATGAGGCGCTGCTGTTACTGCTGCTGCTGCTTCTGCTGCTGCTGCTGTGTACACCTCTGGTCCTGGTACCAAAGCTCAAGCATTCAACACGACCTCAGCTGTAGCGAGAGTATACAAGCCGTACGCCCACGTTCTGTGCAAGCTCTAGAGCGCTGTCGTTGGGCAACAAGCGAGGCGTGGGGTTTCGAACCGCTATTCTTCACGGACCTTTCTTGACGGGCACGCTCTTCGCAGCAGCACCAGCAGCACCAGCACCAGCACCAGCAGCAACGTTCTGCTTTCCGGTTGCAGGAGAAGCATCGGTCATTACTACATCGGCAGCTTTTGCGGCTTCCATGGTTCTGGAGGTAGAGTTTTCAGACGCCACAGCGATCTCCAGAACGCTAAATTTGGCTGTGGTAGACACCGTGATTCCAGGAACGAGGTAACAGTGAGACTCTGGGACCCACGATGCCATGCCCTGGGAGAGAGACTGGTGCAGACCCAAACCACGCGATCCACAAGTTTTGATTTCAAGTGATCCCCGTGAAAACATGCCTTCAAGACGTTTGGGACTCCTTGGTGGGAGACTTGTGTGGTGCAGCAGCGCAACTTGCATCCGTCGTTCACAACTCTCTGAGCAAAGCTGGTTCAAGCACTGCGCAAGACGCAGTACGAAGAGGGGTGCTCACCATGGCCGATGATGACCAGCCTGTGAAGGTGCGCGGTGCCCGACAACTAGCGCTCGTGTGTTTTATATCTTCGTTGGCTGGCATGCATCACCAGCAAAAAAAGCTGCAACATGCCAACATGCCCCATCTCTCGCCCTCTCATACACTCGCTCACCGCTTGGAGAGTCCACGTCGCGCCGTGAGTACGACTTCGGTGGGCAATTCGTCCGTATGAACTGTTCGTATGCAGCGCCGACGCTCTGTGGAAGGATTCATGCAATGCCCGTTTTCCGTCGTGAGATCTCAAGGATCCCTTTTCCTTCCACACGCACGAAATTCGACAGCACAAGCAAGCTCTTGGCTCACAAAGCTCCTGAAGTTCTGTCCTCCGCAGAAAGAAGGGCACAACTCTCTGGTACTCCGTCTCGTACGTGCCTGGTACCTCAATTGCACCGTGTTGTGCAACCAATCTCGACTTGAAAGTCTGGGCACGGAGCGGAGCGCACTTTATTCCCTCCTGTGTTTCTCTGGTCAACGACGGTAAATGCCGATAATCGTATAGAACCCGTGCGGTGGGCGCGGCAGGGGGCACTTTTTTTTTTTCGGCAAGCACTCTGTTCGTTAATGTATGTTCAAAAAAAAAATTGCGCGGGTTAAAACTTGCACATACGAGTATAAAACCCCAAGACAAACACTACTGACCCGTGACCCTATCGCTATCTCAAAAATAAAGCACAAATCAAAGCAGTACAGCCCAGGGGACAGACGATCAAACCCCACAGCAGCTCATCAGCTAGACCCACCAGGGCAGAGCATATAATCTGACCTATTTATTCCTGATATGTATTATTTAGCTATATATGGTCGCCGCCTTGGGGCCGCATGATCTACAGCGGTAGTACATACAGTAGTATTAATAGTATTAATAGCGCGTACTTGCTTCGTCATTCGACAGTTTTAGAATGGCACGTACAGCCAAGCGCTGCCCACGACCCCGAGCCACTGCTGCTGCGGAGCTGGCGAGCGTCGGGTCGGTCGACGGGCTGCCAAGCTCGTCGGCGCATAGTCGCCAAAAGCTTCCAAATTAACCTCCGCATCCATGGGGATCATGCGTGGGCAGTAGGGGGATGACCATTGGGGGAGGGTTAATCGATGCAATTTGATGTTCTTCTATCTCAAGTCCAAGAGAGCTACGAAGAGCGGGCGAGAGGCGAGAGCCAATAGATAGGTCGCACTTGCCGTCTTCAAGGCGCGACCTGATGGTCGCCACGAACGCGGTTACTCGGTCGGACTGGTCCCCACCCGTGCAGTCGTCCTCCCTCGCCCAAACGCTTGTAACGGGGGTCGAAGAGCATGGCCCCCACTTCCACATTAGGGTCTCCGGTACGCGAAGTTTGCGCGCTACCGACTCCTCGCGGACAACCTTGAGCACTTTGGAGCTGGTCGTGTGTAGATTGACGACATCCTTGACGTCAGCGACGGCCTGGGGGCTGGAAGGTCGGGGACCATCAGGGTGGGTTCGCCGAGGATTTCGACCAGCTCATTGCACAGGAAGGTTACGCAGGCCATATATATAGCCGTCATCACGGCCTTACCTTGGACAGCGGCAGTTGAATCATGGTCCATGTATCCGATGTGTGTTGGCATTCGTTGTCTCTCCCCCCTCCCGCTATTGCCACGGGTATACCGTGTAGTAGATCACACTAGGGTGTTACGATAACACACCCCCTCGGTCGGTTTTCTGTAACACACCCCCTCGGTCGGTTTTCTAATTCCGGGTTGGTGACAACGGGGAGAACGTACTGAATACGGCGAGCGATGCGTCTATGCAACCTTCTCGACGAAATCTCTCCGACGCCACCATTTCCGTTGTGTGTGCCGTCCATGTTTCGGAGATAACCGGTTCTTATTTTTGCGTTGGTATACGCGTACAAGCAAGTGGCACACACACAAGCAAGTGGTATCGGTGTATGCCCTGACTAGTGCTCTCAATATTGTTGTGTACCACGTTTTGTGCAGAGTTGATACTGCGAGTAGACTGCACCGCGGTAAATTTCGGTCAGGCCGTCCCTATATGCCTACAAGACTAGGCTCGCGCCATCTATCACAAACGCGTCACTATTTCTATATATTTCTATATATATATTTCATTGACGGTGTAATGGTGTTTCAGCGCGCTACATACACCTGGTATACCGGTAGACCTTGTTTGAGCCATCTCACCAAAACTCGGTGCAAACATGGAGTCTGCTGTGCGTAGTGCGTACATGCGTACACACCTGTTACGCGTACATTTACCACTCTGCCCCCAAGTATAGTGGACGTTTGTATACTACTATTCAACCGAAGAGTTCCCTATATCCAGGGACAGAGTGGGACGTGCTTCCGTGTTGTGCTGTACCGGTCCCCGCACAGCAAACACCACCACGTACACCTGTATTGATTCCTGAAAAAGCGCAAGCAGCAAACAGCATGCGTGTGCTCGTACTGGTGTTCAATACCGCACCTTATGTTTTTACCCTCTTGTGGGCTAACCTCCTCGTTGAAACGTGGTACATGTTGTTATACGTAACCCTTACAGCAGTAGGACTGCAGGCGCATGCTGCAATAAGGGAGCACCTTCGATTTTCTGGGGATCTTCAGATGATGAGCTCCCCACCTGTGACCCAAACAAACCCTACCGTCGAAAAAGACGGAAAGTGCGTGTGTGTTCCCTCGCTTCAAACCGTTCTCTCTCCACCCGTCGACATCCACCACAACTTCTGCTCCTGCTGTGGTGTCTGTCCCGATTCGTCGATCCTAGAGAGAAACAAGCTCTGTGGTCACGCCATTACGACACATGCTAGCTACTACAGTGTAACATTGTTGGGCAGTAAGCAGAGTAGGCAATGCAGTGCCATGTCATCGTACTGGACACGACAGCAGTCTATGAAATGGAGAAACATTCGAAGGTGTAACCTGATGAACCGGTAGGGTATGCAGCAAAGTTTGTTGAGGAACGAGGACGAAGTTCCAATGATGCAACTACTTCCAATGATGCAACTATAAAAATAGTTCCAATGATGCAAATTTAGTTGGCTTCAAATCCTTTTACAGTAGGACTGCGGCCCCGTTTTGGGGACATACTACTTGCAAATTGAGTGGTGTGCCCCCCATAAACGTGCCTGCAGTCCTACGTCGATTAACCTCTTTAGAACCGCAGTCCCGTTCTGGGGACAATCCAGTCAAATTTCAAGTAGTTTTGTCCCCAAACGGGACTGCGGTTCTGAAGGGGTTGAGGAGTCCCATCGTTTACAATAAAAAAACGGCGCAAAAGACAAGAGCTACCTCTACCGTCAAAAAACTTTCAGGACTGCACTCCCGTCTTGGGGACAAACCACTTAATTTTCAAGTAATTCGTCCCCTCAAGGGGACTGCAGTGCTCAAAAGGGTCTACAAGTACTCGGTTCGTGTTTTGGTGTTTCTCAGGGGCAGGCAGGCGTTTTGTTCCTTTTAGAACCGCTGTCCCGTTTTGAAGGCAACCCTTTCAAGTTCCAAGTACTTTGTCCCCAAAAAACGCGACACAGTTACAGTACTGACAGGGTTATACGGGGGACATCGTCACTCGCATGCATGCATGCCTCCGTATATTTAATAACGCAACGTATCTTGACCCCGAGGGATGACTAGCCGTTGGTTTTCCTCTCTGTGAAACGCGTTGGGTCGTGTTGTTGATTCATTGTTACTGACTCGGTTCATTTTCTTGTCGTGATTTTGCAGGGTCAGGCGTTTATGGAAGACATCGTCTCCGGCATCAACTTCGCTGCTGAAGAGACTCTCATCGCGGTGAGTACCCACGCGATTTTTTTTGCGCTCTGCTATAGACCAAATGCTGTAGAAAAAACAGCAGCAGTCAGTCGTTGGATGTTTGCTATTCCCGCTTGCACACTATGCGTCTTCCCCATTGGCCCTTTCACAAGGGCATAACGTATCCGGTGGGTCCCAGTTTTTACCGTTGTTCACCTGGTTCTTTGTACCCAGTTAACGTGGGGGAAACAGCGAGCACAATAAGCCACCGCTTTTTTATTTCATACACGGGGTGAAACGTTTGACGTCCGATTCGTGATGCGTGGATCCGTAACCGCCTTCGGCCAATCAACGTCCAAATAGGGCGAGACTTATTCTGCCTTTGCCAAGGAATGTATTACGGGGGACCATAGTTAATAGGACCTTTGGTATACATGAAATACATTTCGCTATTTTTACAAACAATATTTGGTCCTGTTTACTATGGTCCCCCGTAATAGCAGTAGTTGCAACGGCGCCCTGATTTTTTTTTCGTGAACCATCACCGATTTTTTCCCCGCCAGACACGGGGGGGGGGGGGTTACTAAAACCAAGTGAACAAAAATGAAAACAAGAATCGTTTTTTTTTCCCTTTCGTCTTATTCCATCATGTGATCAAAAGAGGGGTTGCAACGGTTTTCCGTTCCTACTTCTGGGGATGTGGTGTGGTGTTTAGTTTTCTCTTTTTCACCGACGGCCCTGGCGATTGACACGATTTATGGTGAAAGATTCAGTGCGAGTTACTATTATACATGGAACAAACCTACCTGGATGGGATATATGTGTATATATATTGGTGTGTATGTACTGTTGTACGTGTAAATGCTGGTTGAAAACATCGACCTTGCAGCCAAAATAAAGTTTTGAGGATTTTTTCCATCTCACAGATTGTGTTTTTGTATTTTTCTCGAAACAACATACTCGAAGCGGCGTTGGCGGCCGTGACAATGCATCCTATTACGTGTGCTTCCGGGTTCTCACTTCACACTTGTAGACGACTTGTGTGACATGAGACCTAAGTTGTTGTATTTTTTGTGGTTGGTTTGCCGTCTACTTCCCGGGTCTCGAATGTGTCTTTCTTTGTTCGATGAGTTGGTGGGAAAACCTGCTAGAAACAAGAGGCCGCGATAGATCGGAGTGCTTTGTTGCACGCCCGATCATTGATTGCGACTCTGAAAAATGCAGGAAAATTCAAACCGTACACCGGCCTGCCTGCCTCCATTCGCATGTCGTCTCTGGCGAAGGCGTTCAACCATTTTATTTTGGTCGTGCAATTCGACTGGGACGAGAGGCGGTGGGTAGGTAGAATGGTTGGCGTGCGGCAACCGTTGCTTACCGTGCGGAGCTGCCTCTTTTTGATCCCCAAGGCCGGTTCCGCCCCGAGGCGATGGCATATTTATATACCTGGTATATACTTCGTATATTGCGTATTTACGTGCCAGGAATTTGTTTTCTTTCTTCAAACTTGTATCGATTCTTAGGCGGCTGATTGAATTTTGTGTCGGAGATAAAAGCGTGACGGATCTGCGTTCCGTTTTTCTCAGCTGCCACCGACGAAATTTTTGAATCGTCTCGACTTGCTTTCGACATGACGAAATGTTGTGGGAGCATCAAATATGTGGTTCGTTGTAAATGGGCGCCCCGCCCCTCCGGCGTTTTGTTTCGATACCATCGGTTTCGGATTTATCCGATCGAACGAGTGCGTGCTGGGCGAGTATATTTCCCGAAAACCGTCTGAGTAATACTGAACTGAAGGCGCAAGAAAGCAAGGCAATCCGCAACTTGCGTGCTGACGCGCCCCCTCCGCCCCCCCCCCCTCCTCCTCCTTCATGCACCTAACATGCCTCTTCCAATCGGTCATACCTTGCGTGCTTTTTTTGGTCATACCATGCATGCTTGTTTTTTTTTTCGCTCGACTCTCTTGCTGAATGAAGTCACCATCGCCCGCTCTTTGGTGGTACATGGTTCCCACCGGCATTTTCAGGCCTCGTGGGAAGAACACGGAACGTTTAAGGAAACCATGCGTCTCAGCGAGGGCCGCCCTGACTTCACGTTTTACGACGGCCCTCCGTTCGCAACGGGGCTGCCACACTACGGCCACATCCTTGCCGGTGAGAGGAAGGTTTTACCCTCCTTGTTTTATTACGGGGGGCCATAGTAAACAGGACCTAATATTGGCGGTAAAAATGGCTAAATATAAAGGTTTATGTGTACACCATAGGTTCTATTTACTATGGTCTCCCGTTTTTGGCGGTAAAAATGGCTAAATATATAGGTTTATGTGTACACCATAGGTCCTATTTACTATGGTCTCCCGGAATAGTTTACGCGGGCCTCGGACAACGACAAACAGGGTAGCTGCTCCTTGGGGAAATGGGGAGAGGGGGTGTACTCGTTTATCTTGCTTGGCAGTAGTCGTATGACCGTGGACCCTCGCATCTCCACGATGCCTGGACGGA
The DNA here is from genome assembly GCA_031213475.1 of Nereocystis luetkeana. Lineage (NCBI taxonomy): Eukaryota > Phaeophyceae > Laminariales > Laminariaceae > Nereocystis > Nereocystis luetkeana. The sequence goes on from JARUPZ010000023.1 coordinate 3,707,215, forward strand.
GCGCGTCGGGTTTTCACCGACCAGGCAGACGTTGCTCGCGCCGAGCGTAAGCGAAACGTGAGGTGTTGGGCGAGTCGCATGAAGGGTTAGCTGCTTGCTGCATCCTACGGATACTATTAATAAGAAGCGCTTTCGAGGCGGACTTTTTTTTCGCAGATGGATGGCAGCGTTAATGAGTTGGTTTATTTTGTGTGTGGCCACTTCGGCAGACAGCAGCGAGTGTAGTGTATAACTGCCTCACGGGTGCTTCACCATTTACACACTGTGATACGATCATCCCCCTTATGCGGAGTAAAAGGTTCTCCCCGCACAAAAAGGATCTTACTCGACCGCCAGCCGTGATGACCGTCCATACAAAGTAAAACGGCACCCTGGTTGTCTAGCTCAAGCAGCAGTGAGAGGCGTGTTTTACAGAGTTGTCGCCAACCGACGCCATCCAACCTAACAGGTGTATATTCCAGGTAAAATATTTAGGGAGTTCCTCGGGGAATTTGGGGGGTGGGGGGTTCTGTTGGTATACATGTGTTGCTGTCGGTATGGCTCATTCATCTCGTTTGACGAAGCGTGGGTTTCATCAGCACTCGTTGCAAAACGAAAGCTCCCGACCTCCCTGTTATGATCTCGTCCCCCAAGCCTCTGACATTTTGCCTTTCTCTGGTAGACATCCTGCACTATGTGTTGTTACGGATACTGCCGCCGGAGTCTACTGTCCTTGTTTCAACCCGTCCAAGGACTGCCGTCCCGTGGTGTTGGGGACAAACTATTCAGAACTCGAGTGGTTTTTGCCTCATGAGGGTTACGGTTGCCGCCTGCGCTTTCGCGTTAAGTATGCACAAAATGGCCACGTATCTGTCAAACCTAACCACTTTTTTTTACGACCCTCCCTCCCTCCCTCCCCGGGCGCTTTGTTGTCCCGTCATCCAGGCACGATCAAGGATGCGGTTACCCGGTACGCCCACCAGTCAGGGCACTACGTTTCCCGCAGGGCCGGGTGGGATTGCCACGGTCTACCGGTCGAGTACGAGATCGACCAGTCGCTCAAGATCACTCACCGTGACCAGGTGTTTATGTACACTTTCACTTACGCCTCGAACTTTCTTACTCACGTACGACCTGTTGCTTTCGCTGTCCGTTGCGTAAGTAAGTTATCCCAGCATGAAAGAGAGGCTGTGCCAAACGAACGCCTATCGACTCTCTGGGAATCTGTTTTTGGAGTCCTCAATTAAATCCACAAGCATTTTAAGCAAAAGTTTCGAAGTGTCTTTTCTCATGAAAATTGAACTGTCTGGCAGTAACGGCCGCCTATTAGAGTCACTGCCTCGCCCAAAAAGCCCCGGGGCGGCCGTGTGCTCAGCCCCGGGGAAATGGCGTTTGCGGCGCACAAGGCGGCCAATAGAAATTGGCCGATTCGGGGGGTGCATTCACTTGCTCTCTCGATGAGGCTGTGGGCGCTCTAACAAGCACGCCTGAGGAGGGGGAATGGCGTGCTTTTTTGCGTCTAATCCCCCTCGCGTCTCGGGGGTGTAAACCACGCTCGACATTTTGTCGCATGAGTTTATTGTTCGACGGCATTCTGTTTCAATCGGTACTCGTACCATTCAATACCGCAGTACGTACGTACTCGTCGACAAATCCAGCGACAAGGATTTCTGCGTTGCATGTTTGGGTTGATAAAGCAAGAACGCGCGCATCTTGGTCCTCGCGCGTTTTTTTTTTGTGAGAGTGGACTTGAGTTGGTCGCTCGGCGTCGCTGCACGTTTTACGGGACCCCATTCATGACACCGGCATATAAATCCCAAACCTCGAGGCCACTGCTAACAATTTGGGGTCCACGTGTATGGTGCGTGTGCGCGCAGTGCTATTTTGTTTGCTGTTGTTGTGGGCGGTGAATAGACGTCGGCAAGAAAACGCATCAAACAAACAAACATGCTGTATCATTTATTGTGTGTGTGATCTACTGTCAAGTAGTACTCGTATGCGCTGTGCTGTGTTTGCGGCTGTTGTGGGCGCTGAACCGACACCGGCAAGAAAACGCCTCCCATCCCATTCCACTTCAAGTCATGGAACAATATCCTCAACTATTTGGTAACTAACCTTGACAGACACGGTTACCAGGTCCTCAACAAAACGCTACCAGTACGTGATAAGCATGCTTCCCTTCTAAAATAAAAATCCCCAATGACGAAACGCTAAATAAAAAAAAACTAACGCTCGCACACCCTTTCTTTCGTTCATGTTTAACACTACTCTATTTCACTCTGGACGAAAGAAAACATGATGACGTTTTGGACATTAGTGTCAACATCGATCGAACAGGCCTTATATTGTCGTCCCAAGTGGTACTACTCGTACCTGGTACACGGTTTATATGGGGCCTGCCTCGTAGGTCGTCAGAGATGAGTGTTGTAACCGTTTTGTTTGTTGTTCCCCCACGGATTGCGCCGCTACTAAACTATTACGGGGGACCATAGTTGATAGGACCTGTCGTACACATAAAAACCTATATATTTAACCATTTATACTAACAACATTTGGTCCTATTAACTATGGTCCCCCGTAATAGGTGATGGAGATGGGCATCGAGACGTACAACAAGCACTGCAGGAGCATCGTGACCAGGTACTCCAAAGAGTGGGAGAAGACCATCAAGCGTCTGGGACGGTGGATCGACTTCGAGAACGACTACAAGACCATGGTGAGGGAAAGGATGAAGCTGTGTGCCAGGCTTCGTTTCGGTCGATAATAGGACCCCCGTCAGCTTTTCACGTACCTCTATTACGGTGGATCATAGGTAATAGGACCAAATATTGTTAGTAATAGTAGGGAAATATATATATAGTTTTTTTTAGGTACATTAGGTACTATTTGCTATGGTCCCCCGGGATAGTATCAATAGGAGTTTATGCAACCCTTTTACGGCTGCAGTCCCGATTTAGAGACAAATCACTGAATTGCCATGTAGTTTGTCCTCAGAAATGGGACTGCGATGCTAAAGGGTTATATTCGGGGATGATATTTTCAGGACCGAGTGGTGAAATGGTCGGCAGCGAATGCAGGTTTCTAACGTTGACGATGCCTCAAAAGAAGTAGGGTTCGGATTTCACGTGCCCAGTATTTTCTGTGTTTTTTGTGTCCCCGAAGTTTCACGTTGATTGTTGCATGATGGTTGCCCCTGTTGCAAGGAATTATGTTTTCAAAATGTGGGGCATACGTACGCACCTGGTTAGTACCAGGTGCAGGTTTTAGATATTTTATACATTTCGGCGACATCGACTCGGAATCCGCTGCCACCACATCCAGCCAACCAGTTCTCCCGATCCCAGGCAGACCCAGCTCGTCGGCGTTCTTTTTATGCAGAGGCAGTTAGTCCAGCCAACCAGTTCCCCCGATCCCAGGCAGGCCCAGCTCGTAGGCGTTCCTTTTATGCAGAGGCAGTTAGTCCAGCCAACCAGTTCCCCCGATCCCAGGCAGGCTCAGCTCGTAGGCGTTCCTTTCGTGCAGAGGCAGTAAGTCTTGCTTTACCATCAATGGTTCAGCAGACACGTATCTGGCAATGTATTGTGGTGGGCTTCACATGAAACCCCTTTCATCGCCGCCAACCCGATAGGCCTCCCTCCTCGTCTCGTCGATTTTTTTTGCATGTTTCGCAGGACCCGTGGTTCATGGAGAGCGTGTGGTGGGTGTTCAAGACGCTCGTCGAGAAGGGTCTTGTGTATCGTGGCTATAAGGTCATGCCCTTCTCCACGGCGTGCGCCACGCCTCTCAGCAATTTTGAGGCGGGACTCAACTACAAGGACGTGGCCGACCCGGCGGTCGTGGTGTCCTTCCCCCTCAAGGACGACCCTGAGGTGGGTGGGTGGGTGGGTGGGTGTGCGTGGCAGCTATGTAGTCGTGTATACGTGTGGTTTTCGCTTACGTAACTGTTTTTTGGCTAACTTTCGCGTTTCGTGGTTGTTTCTTTTTTTCTTTTTTTTTTTCCAGTGGGGTGGTTGTTGCTTTTTTTTTCTTGGGGGTTCAGTGTGACCCTTGTTTTTTTTATTGGTTTGTGAGCTGCGCGTTTGTGGCTTGTGTTGCATGAATGGTTTCGGAAGCTCTTGAGGGGTCTGTTTGTTTGTAGACGGGTTTGTTTTCTCTTGTTTGGCATCGGAATCGTGCAACGCCAACCAGCCCACCGCGATGGCGGTTTCTTCTCTTTTGTTACCTCCTATCGCCTAATTCGGTACTCGGTTCAACCGAATGTGTATCTATATACGGGGGGGCATAGTATATAGGACCTACGTTGCACACAAAAACCTATATATATGCCCATTTTTACGAACAACATTTGGTCCCATTAACTATGGTCCCATAGCAGCCTGGCGGAGTTTTCCGATAACTCGTACAGACGGCCGCCTATTAGAGTCACTGCCTCGCCCAAAAAGCCCCGGGACGGCCGCGTGCTCAGCCCCGGGGAAATGGCGTTTGCGGCGCACAAGGCGGCCAATAGAAATTGCCCGATTCGGGGGTGCATTTACTGCTCTCTCGATGGAGCTGTGGGCGCTCTAACAAGCACGCCTGAGGAGGGGGATTGGGGTGCTTTATTGCGCCGCTTCCCCCTCGTGTCTCAGGGATGTAAACCACGCCCAACATTTGATGGACTAGACCAGGCTTCGTGTTCGGTAGTTTCCGCTTGGGTGGTACGTAGCGATCTCGATAAACTCACAAGCAACTCAGGCGTTTTGGTGAAATTGTTTATACACTCCAGGGTAGATGCTTGTTCAGAAGACCATCCCGCAGCTGAATGAAGCGCTCGAGTATTTTTCTTCTTAGCGCGCTACGCACTGGTCTTGACGGGAGGTTACAGTTGGAATGACTCGCATTTTTTAAAGTGCGTGTGAAACAAAAACTGTTGGGTCAAGCATGCAACACTCGAGGCGTTTGTGTTTTTTGTATTTATAAAAACTAAACGCAAAATCATGAAGCAAGCTTGAAACCGCCCTCGGCCTACGTCAAGCCATGTCTCCCGTGATTTTCAGGTGTTCCATGCCGATCACCATGGGATTTCCTAGGGGCGTGCGAAAATAATCAATACAAAGCCAAGCGAAACACATTGGCAATTTTGGACACAATGCATAGTGATGCTGGCATGTGACACATTGACTCGCGTTCTTTCTCGAGCGATTGTTCGGCATAGCAATGGCAGGAAGTGTATGTATTGCACGCATCCAACGTAGATGCACATCCGTGGATTGCTTCGCCCGGGGATGCGCGGTAGGCACACGGCCGTCCATCTTTTGGTGACCTCGTCAAGAACGAACCACGTCCTTGCGTCTTGGTTAGCAGAGTAGATGACGAGCGCGTAAGTACGTACGTATGTACGAACATGATGGTTGTTTTAAGGTGTTCTGGGTTCGGCGTGCGCGGCGTTGAACCGCATTTTGATCCAGGTGAGCCTGCTGGCCTGGACGACCACTCCGTGGACGCTGCCGTCTAACCTCGCTCTTTGTGTGAACAAGGAGTTCGAATACATCAAGTTGAGGTGAGGAACCTCCATCTTGGAACCCGTTACGCACTTCGTGCTGCTGTAACGTTTTTTTTTTTTTACTATCGTTGGTTTCCCGGCAGCGTGATTATAGCATTGGTTACGACCGCGGTGATGCCACTTTTTTATGCACATAGTACTGGGCTTGATTTGATGTTTCTACGTCAGCGTATTTCCGTTTTTTACACGTGACCGGAAACGCGTTGTTTTTTCTCCTCGGTGTGTGGGGAGCAACGCAAGGAGCCGCGTTACGTCGACGCGTTTTTTTGCCGGCTACGTTGTGTTGTTTGTCACGTCGATTTTTATCAAGAGACAGATATTGGGGAAGTAGGGTCTGCTTTCGCGTAAAACAAAACCGGGAGCATCAATTCATAACATCCGGCAACATTGCCGGCCGCCTATTAGAGTCACTGCCTCGCCCAAAAAGCCCCGGGGCGGCCGCGTGCTCAGCCCCGGGGAAATGGCGTTTGCGGCGCACAAGGCGGCCAATAGAAATTGGCCGATTCGGGGGATGTATTTATTTGCTCTCTCCATGAAGCCGTGGGCGCTCTAACAAGCACGCCTGAGGAGGGGGGATGGGGTGCTTTTTGGCGTCCCTACCCCCTTCGCGTCCCAGGGGTGTAAACCACGCTCGACATTTTCTCACATGCGTCGTTTTTTTTCGGGGGGAATTTAAGGAAAAATTATCACTCCGAAACTCGTTTGGGTTTTGGTTCGGTAGGGTGTTTCCCGTTTTTTTTGCCGAATATGTTCGGTCCTGACTACTACCAGGCTGTTCGGAAATATAAGCATGGTTTGCCTATTAATAGATACATCCAAACGATCCTTGTATGTCGGGGCAGAGTGGTCCATTGTTTACAGGTTCCCCCCTTGGTTTCAGTGGGTGATTTACCGGATGGGCAGATATGCTTGCGAGGCGGAATGTATTCATGGTATTGGGGAACAGGTTGGTTACTGCTCGTACCGCTTGTTTTGATCGTATACTTCTGGTGTCCAATCAGAACTCACAATATGTTTTTTTTTTTGTCTCGGCGGCGTACGTGGGCTGAGAAAACGCAAGGGTGGTGGGTGGGCGGGAACTTATAGAGTGCGACAGCTGTCTTGGTGTGACGGTCTGTATGGTGAGACTTTCCGTACGTGGTGGTTTGACCCCCCCTTTTTTGGTAGGAGACAATTTTATGGAAGTGATTTTTTCGCTTGTCATGCATCTCGCGCGCTCCCGCCTTTTGCCTTCCTTCCCCTTGAGATTGACTCTTGATTCTGTTCTGTTTGTGTGTGTGTGTTTTTTTTTTCGCCCTTGTTTTTTTAAGAGACGTCAAGAGCGGGAAGGTATACTATTGTGGCGCGGAGCGCCTGTCTCAGCTCTACCCGGTCATGTTGACGAAGAAGTACAAGCCGGCCATGAAGGCGGAGCTAATGGAAGGTGAAGAGGGGGTTTCGGAGGCGTTTCTCATTCCATTTTTAAAGGGAAAGGGGGAGAACAAGGGCTTTGAGCCAGGGGATCGAATATCTGCATGTCGAAACCTGAACAATCGTCTGCCTGAGAGTTAGTTGCCTTCCCTGGAGAATTTAAATGCCTGTTGGCGACTTTTGTATCCGATCTGTTCCAGCGCCGGGGGGGTGGTATATGGCTCAGTTCGGGTACGCGAACTGTTGATCCTGGACCAGAATTGTTCCTGGTACTAGCTTGAGTATTATTCCTGGTGCATGGCTTGAATATTGTTCCTGGTACATGGCTTGAGAAGTGTATCTCGTCGTGTTTCATACGAGCTTCGGATGGAACGACGCATGCATGCCCCTACGGCGAAGTGCGATATTAACAGGGTTGTTCGTCATGGGAGTGGAGAGCTTGGCGATGGCTGCGCTCCGGGCACCGTGATCAAAGTAGGCGCTACGAAATGAGGGGCAGCGGTGTCTCGAAAGCATCCGTCTATCCGGGCCGCTGGATCCGTTACGATACAGAGGCCTCCGGTTTCTTTTTCGGCCTGGGTGGTCCTCGAATTGGAAGACGTTGGTTTCGGTCTTGTTGTCTCCTTCGCCATCCGAAGGTGTCGCGCTCTTTAGTGGCCCTTTTTTTGACGACTCGGGAGGACCAAGAGCGACGTCGACGTCGCCAAACTGAAGATCCCCGGGTGGAGCCCGAGTCTCGGCGACGGATGCAGCGGCCGGGATGGAAACATTCAAAGATGCTGCTCTGCTCCTCCCTCCCCCTCGATAGCGCTTACGGGGTCTTTACTCCTTTGGGGAGTAAGAGGCGCCCCAAGACTCCTTTTAACGTGATGGAGAGTTCCGTCGTGAGCCTTCGGAAAAATGTAGGTCCGGTGTCTTCCCTGGCGCGAAAGAAGGCACCACAGGGGCATCAGGACGATGTCGCAAAAGAGACGGCTATAGGGCACGCAGCCCTGCTCGTATTTACTCCGTGGTTTCTGTCACCTTTTTTGTTTCGTTGGTTCGTCGGTTGTGCGCTGAATAAGTACTCAGGTCATAATTTTCCGTGTTGACCCTCGTATCAGGGATGCTCTGTCTTGTTAACTGTGGATTAGGTTCCGGGGAGCCCGCTATTACGGGGTACCATAGTAGATAGGACCAAATATTGTTAGTAAAAATTGTGAACCATGCAGTTTTTAGTGTGTGCCTTACGTCCTATTTAACTTGGTGCCCCGTAATAATCTCTATGGAAACCAGCTGACCCTTTCGCTGTCGGCGTTTTGACATACGAATCTTCAGTTACTTGATTCAAACCGTACGTCGACGGTTGGTGATGGTCTTCTTTTCGCAATATATTCGATCGATCAGTACATTTTTTTGTCTTGCGCCTCGAGAAGCGCAGCGTTATGCAGACGGTGAATGATAGCGCGAGGATGACTTTTATTCCCATAATTCATTCGCAGTGAAACCGCCGACGCTCACGCACCCGGCCGGGTCCGCGTTCGAGCCTGGGGCCCCAATCTTCCTTGGATGTCTGAGCGCTATCTGTCGTGTGCATCATGTCGAAGAACAAGTTTTTCAATGCCGACATGTTCGGTTCGGTTGGTGGAAAGATTACCTGCATGTGAACATCATCGGGACGGCAAAAGTTTTCAACTGCTGGCACGCCCTGGTAAATATTACATAGAACGTTTTCTTACCGTGATTCTCGTTGTTGAGATAAATCAATGGAAACAGCAACGAGGAGAAAGGGCGAGTAGCCGATGACAGGGCCTGTTGGTCGCGTACGTATTAGATGATTTCTTTCGAACGATAAACGTGTGCCATAGTGATGGTTGTACAGTACTCGTACTCGCAGTACAGCAGTGTTGTCTACTGTAGGCAAGACGGAGAGAGTACAGGCGAGAGCGCCAAAATGACTTTTATTCCCATAATACATTCGCTGTGAAGCCGCCGACGCTCACGCGCCCGGCCGGGTCTGCGTTCGAGCCTGGGGCCCCAATCTTCCTTGGATGTCTGAGCGCTGCCGTCTCTCCTCCGCTTTTTTTTTTTTTTCGGATTGATGTTGCGCTTAGACCCCTGGTATCATGCCTTGTCTTTCTTGCAGCCCCTGTTGGAAGTGTGAAATATACGGATTCATACGAAGTGTATATATTTTTCAAGACTGTCCTCTCGGCACTATGAGGGCTTGTTTGTTATTCCCCGGAGTTTTTTTAAGGTATGCACCTTGTAGCTGGTGGTGGTGGTCTGTATGTGCAACGTTAGTGGCCACGGGCACAGTACCCGCGGTAGCTTGATTGATGCCGCAATAGGCAATGGACGGCTTTTCGATAGTCCACCCTACCTGGTGCATGCTCAAAAAATCAAAAGCGGCAGCTGTGAGATCGAGGTCGAGGTATATATCGAATCTCATCTTAGCAGCCCGCGTGGGATACATACTTGCGTCGCGGGAGCTATGGGTACGTACTGAGTAAAGGCTCGATCGAAGTGTTTTTTTTATGTTGCAACTTTCGGCGAACAGTTGGGGATGGGGGGGAAAGCGGATAGTATGTACGTAGATGTACGAGTACTTGCGATTACGAGAGCGCGAGGATGACTTTTATTCCCATAATTCATTCGCAGTGAAACCGCCGACGCTCACGCACCCGGCCGGGTCCGCGTTCGAGCCTGGGGCCCCAATCTTCCTTGGATGTCTGAGCGCTCTCGACTAGTTGTACGTATCTCGTACCTGGTATCCAACTCTCACTTTTTGTCGGGTTTTTTTTTTTGTCGTTGGTGCAACATTAGATCTTGTGTGTAGAATCGCCTTTGTGCTGACGTCTGGTGGAAAAGAGGGGGAGAGAGCCGTGATGAGAAAACTGCATTCCAACTATAACACCGAAGACCAATCGGAAGCCGGGCCCGATGGCGCAGCAATGCGCTGGAAAGGCCTTGCCCCGTGAATGAGTGACCCTTTGTTAACCAGACTCTTAGCTCTCTCTTCCAGCCCCCCCCCCCCCCTCCCCTACTCGACGTCCCCAGCCTCCTCTTCTTGCGTTTGTGATCTGAATCCGGCTGAATCAGCATTTTCGGTGTTGGTGTGTTTTACATTGGTTTGATGTTCTAAGTTTTTTTTCGTTCACGTTTTCGAAAAGCTTAGCCCCGCCGGTTGACGTGTGTGCCAGGTATAGATTTTCGCGAGGATGATGTGTGTGTGCGCGTGTTCTTCACATGAAACCGTTTTCACTAACCCCGTGTCCGTTCCGATTCTTCAATCCTAGAGAGATGCAAGTTTTTTCGTACCAGTTACTATTGGACATATTCATGCGTATATACACGTCAAGTATATATGTATCCAGGTGCGTCGTTTATACCGGCAGCTTTCGGCGATGAGATTGGAGGGAAAAAAACACCTGGGATCTCAAAGCTCACTGACGGTGCCCTGGTTGTTTCTTCTGTCGATGTCCGTGTCATTTATGTATGTGTGGAATATTAGCTGAGAGAAGAGAGAGAGAGAGAGAGAGAGAGAGAGCATTGATGAGAAAACTGCATTCCAACTAAATTCCGAAGAAACAAAGGGAGCTAAGGGCCCGACCGCGCAGCGATGTGCGGGAAGGCTACGCTCCTGGAATGAGCGATCCATTGTTAACCAGACTCTGAGCTCTTGTCTCCGGTCTCTTCTTTTTTTGTATCGCCGTCGCCCATTACCGTATGGTTCTTTTTCCGCGGGTGTTCTACACGGCTGGTGATGGTTACGATGCTGAAGCGTAGTCCCAAGCGGGTAACGAGGTGTTTTAAGTCGTCTTGCTGCCGGACGATAAGTGGGTTGGGTCCCTTCGAGTTTTTTTTTTTTTGTATCTGGCGGATTGGTGAAAACATGGAAGCTCAAGCTCCACCACACTTCCACGTTCAGAATGTGTCTCGTGTCACTTCAACCCGCTCCCAACAGCAAGACCAGCTGCTACTAGTACGGGGGACTATATTAAATAGGACCAAATATTGTCGGTAAAAACGCAAAATTTATACCTGGTGTATACCTGGTACACGTTTTTGTGTGCACCGTAGGTCCTGTTTAATATGGTCCCCCGTAAAAATACCACGGGCGCGTGAGCATGTTGACCCGACCCCACCGTTTGTCTCGTGGTATTCCTGTTGCCTGCCTGCCTCCCCGCCTTCAGGATTGTATTGTTAGCCATTCCTATGCCCTCCACGAAGTGCGTGGGCCCGTTGCTCTTCCCCCTTCCCTTGATTCAATGCTTTTCATCCGGAATACACTTTTTTTTGTATATTGGCCACTGTCTTTCTGATTGCGAACCAAGGTGTTCGTACGAGTACTTACCTTGAAGCAATTACGCCGTGCGCTTCGATGAAAAGCCAGCTCACCCATGGTGCACGCGCGCGCGCCTCCGCGGCTGGCCCGCCCTCTGCCCCGTTTTCTCGTCATCACTCTCCAGAGTTGAGCAGGGTGAAGGGATCTGAGCTCGTGGGCCTGAGGTACGAGCCGATGTTCGATTACTTTGCCGACCGCGAGGCCTCGTTTGCGGTGGTCGAAGACAACTACGTCACCAACGAAAGCGGCACGGGGATCGTGCACCAGGTGCGGTTAAATAATCATGCACAGGGGGAAGAAGCCTCCTCCCTTAGGAAACCCCTTGATGTTATTGTGGCGTACCTATATACAGGGGGCGGGAGCGCTTCACCCTCTCGCTGGATTTTTTTGTGTACAATCGCATGCGAAGTGTTGTTTATCGAGGGTCTTGTTTTTTTGTTTTTTTTCAACAGCGGGCGGCTGTGGTCTCCGGCTGGCGTAAAACAAACAAGATGGAGTGAGTTAGAGGTTTGCTCGCCTTCTCGTCTAAATTTTACTGTCAGGTGTATCGGAGAGCTTCAGTAGGACAACATTTGACCTCGCACTGGGGCTCTGTTTTACGTGTGACGCCTGTCGTTTTTATTGTGTTCTTGTAGACCAGGTACCAGGTGAGGTGAAAAGACACACTCAGATGATGGTATCAAGATTTACCGGCTTGTGTCAGCACCTCTTTTGAATTCTGAGATATGTCGAGCATTCGGCAAAACCTGCTTGTCCCTCTTTTTCTTCTGAAGCTTTTTGCTGGATATCTTTTTCATGCATATACCAGTGCGTAAGCTGGAGTGGCGGCGCAATGCATTGAAATCTCCCTGTACTTCCGAGTGAATTGTTGACTATACAGTATTACGAGGGACCATACTGGTAGTTAATAGGACCTATGGTATAATATATGAAAACCTGCATATTTAACCATTTTTACTTACAATATTTGATCCTATTTCCTATGGTCTCCCGTAATAGTTGGAGGGTATCACGGATAACTGCATGCGAGGAAAAGTAGAAGCTGCACGCGGACGTCGTGGTATTTTGTTTTTTCGGCATCGATGGTGACGGAATGATGAAAACCTTTCACAAGGATGGCTTGATTACTCTCCATGAGAGCCAATGGCTGTAGGTTCTCTGACCGTCTCTGCCACCACTTCCCACGATGTACTTGTTCTGTTGGTGGGTCCCTGGTTGTGGAGGGATGATTTCGTACCTGGTACGTTTTTGCTGGTTTCCCATATGCGGGTTGCTCCGTAGACTAACCGAGTGCTTTCTGTTGGTGCAAGCGAGGGAGGCCTCTTTTCTGCTCTGTGAGGAGCATCCTCACGCTCAACAGATCATGAACTTACCGTAGACCATCTAGATTCTCATCTCATCGTAGTTACCACAGATCACGATCTAAACCATATTTTCGTAGATCCCAACGTGGAGTTTGGAGATTCTGTTTAGAGTATGTTTTCGGCACGGATACAACCCAGGAAATATGTGCTATATCACGCGTAAGTAGTTCAGCTACAACCCGACAGAATGAGCTGAATCACACAGATCGCAGGAATGTGTATGCCGTGTAAGACCGAGATGATGAGTTGGGAATCGATGAGCTGGCCGTGGTAGGATTTCTTTTTTTGGTTGTTGCTTCATGCTCGGGAGATGGTTGTAGATGAAATATTTCTTCGCGTTGAGAGTTTTGCCTACCTGGTACTTGTTTGTTTGTTTTTCGCTTTTTTTTGTCGCTTTCGAATGGTTTTGAAAAAAGAGCGTGTGAATGTACGGGCTGCTTGTGACGGAATGATGAAAACCTTTCACAAGGATGGCTTGATATACTCTCCATGAGAGCCAATGGCTGTAGGTTCTCTGACTGTTTCTGCGACATATACCTGATCACCATCCTAGATTTTTCACGGAAGATATATTTTCATGTTTAAAATCTATTCATAGCTGAGGTTAATATGTTTTGGATTAAATATTACCAAAAAAACGGTCTTCATTGTATCTACGGTAGAGTTGGAGTGGTAAGTGCTATCCCGGTGGTTTTTACTCCTCGGGTTGTGTCTGTTTTCAACCTCTGTTCCACCAAATGCGTGGGTTTGTTACATATTTACGAAGTATATGAACAATTTGTTGTATGAGGGATATGTCGGAGTGATGCAACCGTTAGCAGGGAATGGCTCGATCTCTTCACCGTGACAGCCACCGGCTGTAGAGTAGGTTGAGTAAATTTTGAATTTGTTTTCTAAGTTGATTTCGTGTAGCTCAAACAACCATGTGTGTTTTTTTTCGAACTGGGATTTTGCTCGCTGACGTTCTCGCCGTCAACGCTTGGTCCAATGTTCGTCTTCGTTGTCTGCAGTCCCCCGCGTTCGGAGAGGATGACTACCGGGTCTGCATGAAGTTCGGGGTTATCGACAAGGGGGAAGATATCCCCTGCCCCGTCGATTCCAACGGGTCAGTTTCGCAGCCGTAATTTTTTTTTTGTGGTGTTTTTTTTCGTTTTTCTATGTTTTAGCATCTTCGGCTTTGCTACGTGGGTAAACAAACTTTCATATATATTTTTTAATGTTTTACATTTTCACTTCGGCTTTGGTTTATTTTTTTTGTCTGCAGGGACGAATATTAATACGTTTGAACCAAATACTCTTGGCATTGCTCGTCGGCCACAGTACGGTTTGTCCTTGTTTTAGGCGGGTGATATCGGCGGCGGCAGTGGCCCTCCGCTCTGCCACAAAGCGCAGCTTCGGCGCCTTGCCGGTTTTTCTGTGTCACGTAGCCACTACATGCCGCGAGAGCAAAACCCGGTCCGCTCTGCTCTCAATGATTTGGTTCGTCCCTGGCGCGGGAGGAGGTCTATTCCTTTCGGGAGATACTTAGTTTTTTTCGTCCTGCTCTGAAAATAACGAGGATGTCCACCTGGTATTCGGTGTTGTTGAGTCGTTTCGAATTCACAGATTCGATTTTAGGTAGGGACGCTTGCATCCCAATCATGGACTGTAGGTTCATTATGAGCCTGTTTTAACCCTCTATCATAGCACTACGGTTCCGATGGGAGGACAAAGCGCTCAAATTCTCAAGTAATTAAGAATGTTTGAAGCCCGAAGATAACCCCTTGAATAGTTCCAACAGCAACTTTGCCTTAGTGTTTTGCCTCCACTGGCACCAAACTGCTCAAGTTTGATTTCCTAGGCCGGGTTTGAAACTTTCACACTCTTGCCGCCGTGTCTTTTTACACTTTGGCCGCCGTGTCTCACGTCCCCTCTCTTTTTGCGTCAGGCTGTTCACCTCGGAGGTGCACAACTACGCCGGTCAGAACGTGAAGTCGGCCGACAAGGCTCTCTGCGACGAGATTAAGGCAAAGGGAAGGCTCGTCTCCAAGGACAGCTACGTCCACAGGTGCAGTCATGAGGGACCCTAGTGCATGCGGGATTCGGGATCGGGAGCTTCTTGTGTATGAGCGTCCCTCATCAGAATACTGGCTACTTTCCGCAGGAGCCAGTTTTTTTTTTCTTGTCGCCGCCAGTTTCCGCGGGTATTTTTATTTCGTTGTGGCTGGATCCCGTACAACAAAATCCCGTGCAATTTCCCGTGGAGGCCAGTTCCAGCTCGAAACGAACGTTTTTTTTCCGTGGTAACTTAAATCCTGCAAGAGTTTCCCCCCCCCCAAGATCATCTTTATTTACCGAAGGAAGCCCTGGAAAAATATAGCTGGACTTGAATGCATGCATGCGCACGTGCGACCGGAAAGTTGGTCATCCACCCAAGTTACAGTCTCCGCTTGAAAAAAGGAGGATGCCAGAGGATGGTGAACAAATTTGTTTTGGTACGATATATACTACCGCAGTAGTCCTACTATAGAACGTTTCCACAAGACATCTCGGTATCAGTTGGGATATCTACTATTACGGGGGACCATAGTTAATAGGAACAAATATTGTTAGTCAAAATGGTTAAATATATACCTGGTAGGTTTTTATGTATACCGTAGGTTTTATTAACCATGGTCCCCCGTACTATATCCCGCGGGAACGATATTTGCATGGGAACGGGAACACAGGCCAATCTCCCGTGAAATCCCGCTATTTACGGGGGACCATATTCAATAGGACCTGCGGTAGACACAAAAACCTATATACCAGTATATCGTTATTTCTTCAAACAACATTTGGTCGTATTTAATACTGTATGGTCCCCCGTAAAAAAAGTTTTCTCGAAGACTCTTGCCCTGAAAAATCGACATTTGTCGAGAACATTCTTCACAAAGCCTCTGCCCTGAAAAGCTGCGATACATGGAAGTTTACGATACACAACGCGAGCCCTGAGCCGGCGCTTTTGTTGGCTCGCCGATGTCCCCTGCTGTCTCTCTCTATCTCTATTTCTCTCTTTCTCTGACAGCTATCCGTTTTGTTGGAGATCCGACACGCCCCTGATCTACAAGGCGGTCCCCTCGTGGTTCGTCGCGGTGGAGTCCATCCGCGACAAGCTGTTGGCCAGCAACGCCCAGGCCTACTGGGTCCCCCACTTCGTCAAGGAGAAGCGATTTCAGAACTGGTGAGGTTTCGTGAGGTGGACAGGCGTATATTTCGAGGCCACTTTCGTCGCGACCAACGCGTGTTCAAAATCATCAAACGCGATCGCGTGAGAAACCTTTCGTGCAATGCTTTTTCTTTCTTTCTTCTTTTTTTTTTTTTTTTCGCCTACTTGGTTCCCGCAGTTAACCCTTTTAGAACCGCAGTCCCGTGTTGGGGACAAACCACTCAATTTTCAAGTAGTTTGCCCCCATAACGGGACGTGGATGTATTTCGTGAAATGTATTTTCGAGTCGAAGCCACCTTCGCACCTCAAGCGTGGCCGAAACTAGGTTGCGATCAAAGGAGGGGCCGTCTGTGTACGTGACGTTTTATTCCGCCTTTTTTGTTTGCGTTTTTCATCGTATGTGTACACATATACAAGGCTTGAGGGCGCAAAGGACTGGGCGATTTCTCGGAACCGCTTCTGGGGCACCCCAATGCCGATGTGGGTGAGCGAAGACGGAGAGGAGATGGTCGCCATCGGCTCCATCGCGGAGCTCAAGGAGCTTTCTGGTGTGGAGGTGATCACACTTGCGTCTACAATATTCTTATGTGCTTGCTCACAAATTGGGTCGCTTTCAATGTAGGACACTATTACGGTGGACCATAGTAAATAGAACCAAATATTACTATAATAAAAAAAGGTATATGTATAGGCTTTTGTGTAGACCATAGGTCCTACCAGGTATTAACTATGGTCCCCGTAATGTCAAAAACGTCCTCTTTTAACTCTATTTGGAGTGCACTCCCGTTTTTTGGACAAACTACTTTTGGCTCTTGAGTGGTTTTGTCCCCCAAAACGGGAATTATGGTACTACAGTAAAAGGATCAAGTCTACGTCATTAGTATCACGGGGGACCATAGTAAATAGGACAGATAATGGTAGTAAAAATAGGTAAAAATATAGTTTTTTTCAATGTACCGTAGGGCCTAATTAATTTAGACCCCCGAAATAGTAAGTGAGGGCACATTGAACGGTAGAGGCATGCCGCCTGGGGGGTTGACTCCTGTTTTTTTCGAGGCTCCTAGGTACTTAGTAAAAGAGGGAGCTCTGTATCTCAACAAAAGCGTCAAGAACAACGAAAAGCAAAAGATTGACGGCAGTTTCCACGTCCCGTTAGGTCTGCAGCGCACAATGTTGTGAAGCGTTGATGACATTCAATCGATATTGTAATGTTTTGGGTCAAAAAGGGGATTGTACCTCTCGATCAGGTGGTTTTGCTGGATACGCTGTCTGTGACCGATTTCCCGGGGTCGGCCAGTAGTACGGCATCTACTCCAACTGCCTTTTTTAGCTCCAGACTCGAGGTTGATGGCATTTGACGATGCGCACGTATGATAGCTCGGAGTTGGGGACTTCCGACACTAAATGGAGTACCCGTGACGATTGGATTTGTTGATGTAGCAACATGTTTCAACCCGCCCTCTTTTGTTTCGTCCTCTGCTTTTTTTTTTACATGCCCTCTATCGCGAAAGGAAAAACGCTCAAACTTGCCCGTTGTTCTGTAATGTCGTGTTTTTTTCTTTGTCTGCGGTGGTGCGCGACCTGCTGATGATGGAATCTACGGTGATGTCATTCGAAGGTGACGGACCTTCATCGAGAGTCCGTGGACCATATCACCATCCCGTCAAAGCAGGGGAAGGGCGACCTCAAGAGGGTGGAGGAGGTGAGTGAGGGTTCCACCGCCGTGGTGCTCTGATGTGGTGGGAGTTTCAGGATCGTATATAGCTGGAATTTTTAACAGGGGAAGCGCGACATGGATACTACCACGTTTAGTGGGGAAGGGCGACATGTTGACGAAGCTATCCGATGGTTTCATCACCCATTCACTCTCGCGGTGCTGACCGGAGTCTCGTTTGGCCCAATGAACGTGGTCTTATGTTGTACTACTGACTTTAGTATTTTTCAAGTTGTTTTTTCTATTGACAAATCGGATTTAACTGGTGTTTTTTTTTGCCCCCAAAAATTGTTCAAGCGGATGGTCTTGCAAGTGAGCAGGTACACCCCCGCTGCTGTACGCCATACCAATTTTTTCTTGGCTCTTTCGGTACCAATTGTTTGCCTCGGAAATGGAAATGAACCTCTGGGCAGTATTCATTGAGTCAGGTCCACCGTAGTTCTGTTATTGGGTGTGTAACATGCGTTTACCTCCCCAACACCTCCCCCCCCCCCCCCCCTATGGTTAAACGACTACCGCCATGCATGGATGAGATCGAGTACATCTTTCCTATCGAGTACACCCCCTCCCCCCCCCCTCGAAGTTCGTCTCTCAGCATTTATCGGATGAGCTCACGCTCCTATATGCCTTCCCCCCCCCCCCGGACACCTTACGGCGCTTCGCGCTTGGTGCAAGCAATGTCTGCCTGGTCGGTGAAAACCCGACATGCTCCGTCCCGGCATTGTAGGGATGCGAGGGTCTATGGTCATACGACTACGGCCATGCATGAGATCGAGTACATCTCTCCTATCGAGTACACCCGCCCCCCCCCCCCCCCCTCGCTGGACGGCTCGCACTCGCCAAAAATAAGGTTTCTCCTATTATATTGTCTGGTTGTTCTCCGGGTGGTGTTTTCACTCTCACAGCTGTCTTGGCGTCGGCCTCTCTTCTCTCTTTGATCAACCCACTCGCCAAAAATAAGGGTTCTTCTATTTTTGTTGTTTGGTTGTTCTCCGGGTGGTGTTTTCACTCTCACAGCTGTCTTGGCGTCTGCCTCTCTTTCTTTCGTCAAACCCAGGTTTTCGACTGCTGGTTCGAGTCGGGCTCCATGCCGTACGCGCAAATCCACTACCCTTTCGAGAACAAGGAAAAGTTCGAGCGAAATTTTCCCGCCGACTTTGTCGCGGAGGGGCTCGACCAGGTCAGTCAGCGAGTCTCTTCCCTCGTCCGTCCCTGTTCAGAACCTTTCTCTTTCTTTTTGATGATTTTTACTTCATATCTACGTGGTACTGGTACGTAAAATGTATATATCCTGTGTGTTCTTCTAGTCCACGTTGTTCTACAGTTGTAAAAAACGCGACTGCAGGTCTCGTTGTCGTTTTCTCTCGTGTGCATACAGCAAGAGGTAGGTACTGTTCCATACCTCATTTTTTTCGTGGCCTGTCGCTGTGTTCAGGAATGTGTACGTGTGTTCTCCAAGTGCGTACGTACACCTTCTGCCTTTTGTATCGTTTTTTGGCCGATGGCTCGTGTTTTTTTGTGTTGGTTGTACGGATGCGCATATGCGTATTTTCTGTTTCTCATCGTTTATTTCTGCTGAATAATCCGTGGTTTTCGTGATTTTTTTGTTGCCGTGCTTTTTCCACGCAGACAAGAGGGTGGTTCTACACCCTCACTGTCCTGGGCGCAGCACTGTTCGACAAACCCGCCTACAAGAACCTGATCGTGAACGGTCTCGTCCTCGCCTCCGACGGAAAGAAGATGAGCAAGCGGCTTAAGAACTACCCAGGTGAGGAGCCGAAAGAGAAATACGATTCCCGTCACAATCCGCACAAGAAACATCCATTCCCACTTCCACCTATAGATCGAAAGGCCTTTTGGGGAAGATGGGTAGGTTCCCGATCTGTATGATCCAAGGCTCATTCTTGTCGGAGAGGTTTTTTCCCCGGGGCTTCCAAAGTTTGGTAATAATCGGAGGTATGTATCGAGATACGGAGGCGTTCTTGACACTAGTTGTGAAATCCTCCAGAAGCCAAAAAATCAGGAATCTTGAATTTCACGTGTTTTAAGGAGAAAAACAGGAAAGTCTGATTGATGGAAAAGTTGAGCGAAATATGGAAGTTATGGGGGGGAAACTGTCCGATAAGAAAGAGTCTAATGTGAAGGTGTTGCCTACTGAGCTATATAGGGGTAAAGGGCCGATCGATTACCCAGCCCAGGGTAATCCTTATAACGCTCTCCCCCCCCTCTAAACGGCGAGGTTTTTGGGGCGTGGGAACCGTATACGTGCGTACGCTGACCTACCCGCTTCGTTTCATCACCTGGGGAACCAGAGAGATTTTTTTTTTTTTTTATGACGCACGCGCAAGCGTTTCTATGGAAGAAACGTTCGAAGTGAGGTTCGAACCCGTGACCTGGACGACGTCAAATGTGAAGGTGTTTTCTACTACGATATATAGGGGTAAAATACCGATCGATTATCCAGCAGCCGAGGGTAATCCTTACAACACTAAGCTCCTCGGAGCATGCTGTTCTGCAAAAATTCGCTCGCGTTTCCGGGTGGAAAGCCTTACACTCTGCAAAATCTATTATATAAAATAGCACGCGGGCACATATTTTCCTTGTCTGGACCTGTGTTGTCCACGTACAGGTCGATCACAACACATCATATATACCGGCAGTTTGATAATCATGCCGCACCGTACCATCCCTACGCGACCATGCATGCTCTCTACATGGAAACCTGGGCGTGCGGTTCTTGACCTTTTTAGGGAAAAACTGCCGTACAGTAGTTAGGGCTCGAAGCACTCCATATTCGTGAGTAGTTTGTTCCTCTACAACTACGGGCGTGCAGTTTCTTGCATGGTTTTAATTAGCGTAGGCCGGTGACGGACGACGTCCAGACCCTAGGGAGCCCATCTTCGAGTTGTATGGAGCCCGACCTTTCTTTCGTGCAAACCTCAAACTCTTGTCCTCGGGCCTTTCCCTTCTCTCTCTCTCTTTCTCTCTCTCTCTCTCTCTCTCTCTCTCTCTCTCTCTCTCTCTCTCTCTCTCTCTCTCTCTCTCTCTCTCTCTCTCTCTCTCTCTCTCTCTCTCTCTCTCTCTCTCTCTCTCTCCAGATCCGATGAACGTCATCGACGCGCATGGGGCGGACGCTCTACGGCTGTACCTCATCAACTCCCCGGTGGTGCGGGCGGAGTCGCTGAAGTTCACGGAGGAGGGCGTGCAGGCTACCGTGCGAGAGGTGCTGCTGCCGTGGTTCAACGCCTTCCGGTTCTTCGTGCAGCAGGTGCGACGCCTGGAGATGACGTGCGCCGAGCGGTTCGTGCCCAACCCCGAGGAGGCGGCGGCATCGACGAACGTCATGGACGCCTGGATACAGGCGGCGCTGCAGGGCCTCGTCGAGGTGAGCGGAAGGGAGGGGAGAGGATGGCCTCGTGGGATGAAAGAGGCACCAGGGAAAATACGAACACACATGTATTTTTAGTGACGTTGGGACGGTCCAAGGATGGTGTTGAATAGTTGGCGGGTGTGATGCATATACAGTACACTGGCCATGCTGCCAGTAGACTCGGAAGAAACTACTGTAGCAAAGCCGTCTGTGGAAGACATACCCGTTTACACCGCACACGCATTTCGGCGCTTTTCTTCAATTTGTTCAGTTACTTCATTTTCTTTGTCGGCCCCCTCACCCACTTCATGTGTTACCACCGTTGCGGGTGCGAACGTTTCCGTAGTTCGTTCGCACAGAGATGAAGGCCTACCGCCTTTACACGGTGGTGCCCCGGCTGGTGGACTTCATCGAGCAGCTGACCAACTGGTACGTGCGGCTTAACCGCAACCGCCTTAAGGGGTCTGAGGGCCCGGACAGCGCCAGGACAGGTGAATAATCGTTCATGGCGTTTTCCAAGCTCCCATGAATACATACATGGGCCAGACCAGCTTTTTTCTCTTGCCTTCCCTTTCGCGTTTTGCGTAGGTTGGGAGGAAAGGGGATAATAGGGTTTTGTATCTGCTGTGGATTTTTCTTAGCGCTTTTACCGGTGGCGGTATAGTATTCTGAAACTCCTGCTCTATTCCATTCTATTACGGGGGGGCCATATTAAGTACTGTAGGGCATTTGGCGCACACCAAAACCTAACTATTTCTCTTTTTTCACCAACAATATTTGGCCCTTTTTACTATTACGGGGGGCCATATTAAACAGGACCTACGGTGCACACGAAAATCTATATGTTTCAGTCTTCTTACCAGCCATACTTGGTCCTATTTACTATGGTCCCCCGCAATAATTTTGGTCATTGGTCGTCACAAAAAAAAGTTGACGTCTTTGGGCGAGCCCGATGGGGGTGCTGGGGTGCTAGAGGGGGGGGGGAGGCTTTGCTTTGCTGACCAGATGTTTTCATCGTCGATGGTGGGGTTGCCTCCAAATTGTCTCGAGTCCCCCCACCCCGCGCGCTTCTCACGTTGGAAAACGGTTGCGTGCGCCCCCCGACGGCTCATATTACCCCGTTCGTGTTTGCTCGGCGTTTTGGTGGTCCGCTTTTTGACTTGTTGTTGCGGTTGGCCGATGAAGATTTGCTCACAAATATGACTTCTGTGACACGCGGAACGCCGCTGATAACGGCTGACTGTCGAAAACTCCAGCAAATTTGTTTCTGAGGCTTCTCGGTGTTTTTTTTTTTTTTTTTTTTTCATCCTCCAGCGGATTGGTAAAAGACAAGCTTCAGCTTGCAGTTTCGTTTTTTTTTTTTTATCAAAGGTTGGTTTGATACCGCTTTTTTTTTCGGTCGATGAAGATTTGCTCACAAATATGACTTCTGTGACACGCGGAACGCCCTTGATAACGGCTGACTGTCGAAAACTCCAGCAAAATTGTTTCTGAGACCGGCGTTGTTTTTTGTTTATACCAACGAGCGTATGCATAGTGTATATATAGATAATTGGGGCGTTGAATAGCTTCCTGTGTGATTGTTCTTTATTTTCTCGTCTACAAAGATTTGCTCACATGTATGACGTCTGTGGCAGGCGGGAGCACCGCTGATAATGGCTGAGTGTCGAAAACTCTAGCAAGTATGTCTCCGAGACGTGCGTTATTTTGTTTGTTCATACAGGCGCACTTCGTCGCGCCTGACAATATATATATATATATATATATATATATATATATATATATATATATATATATATATTATAACGTATATAGTGACGTGACAAGTTTCTCTGCATCGGCCGTCAACATCGATTTTGGCGGCGTAATAAGGACTTACTCCAACGCTACAAATACAGTTTTTTTGTAGGTGTTACCGTTGGCGAACGCTTTAGATATCGTGACGTTATTATATGTTTTTTTTTGGGGGGGGCGGCGGGGGTTTCTTCTTGTTAGCGTCTTTTTCTGTTGATGGTGCTTGTTTTTGGTCGATGAAGATTTGCTCACAAATATGACTTCTGTGACACGCGGAACACCGCTGATAACGGTTGACTGTCGATACTCCAAGCAAAAGTGTCTGAGACCTGATTGTGTTTGTGCCGATGGTTGCTTCGAGTCGTTGTGTTTTGTGTTTTTGGTATATTTTGCTTGGTTTTGTGTTTTTGCAGCTTGACTTTTGGGGAGGGGGCAGGGGACGTTACGTCTGTGTCTGCCTCCCACCCCTTGTGTTGCGTAGGTTCTGAAGCTCTTGATTTCAGTGTCTCTCGCGCCTATATTTTCAAAGTGGGCTTAAGGATGGCGTTGAGAGACCACCTTTTTTTCTTTTTCATAACAGTATTGAGTACGTATATATGTGCATCACTAGCTGGTTTTCGTTACGACGTGTCTTTGTGCTTTTACTGGCCCCTACCAGTTGTAACCCCGTATCCCTTTCCTTCTCCTACAAAACCCGCCTAGGGCTGTTCTGCATGTACGAGGTGCTGACGACGATGTCGGTGCTCATGGCTCCCATCACCCCGTTCTTCTCCGAGTACACGTACCGCCACCTTCGGCAGTGTCACCCCGATAGGGAAAACGCCTCCGTCGCGGAAGATGCTCCCGGCCGCGCCACCTCAGTCCACATGCTCATGATGCCTCCGGTCGACGAGTCCAGGTGAGATGGAGGTTGTCTTTCCACGTACCAGGTAGTCGACACTGTGTTGGATTGAGGGTACCTGCCACCTTGCCACTTCTTCGACTCTTACGGTCGGACGAGGTCCGCATCGCCGCTTTGTTTGACACAATGGTCACCACATGTTCGTGTTTCACCATGGTCGGAGATACGTTTGTCCCTGTTCCACCCCGTGGTTGGTCGAAGGTACGTCGTTAGCACTCGATGACACAGTGGTTGGTCGAGGGTACATTCCTCCGCTTTTTTTCACGCTATGGTTGGGAGAGCGTTTCTTGTCACTTCAATGGGCGCACTGGTCTGCGGTTGCCTTTCCACGTTTTCTTCACTTATGGTTGACTTGAGGTTTAGGGTCACGCTTCTTCGACACATCTCCTGGGTGTAGACGCCTAAACCACTTTATTCAACAATATACATGGTTGAGGGACAATAGTACGAGTATTCACGATACGGATAAAACTAAGCATAAATCAACCCACAATGTATCGATCTATTGTTGATAATACTCACCTTCGCCCTGTGTAGAATGTGTGGAATATGTGAGGTATACTGGTAGGATTGGCTCTCCACAATACCCTCTTCCCCCCCTCCCCCCCCCCCCCTCCCGTCAAGCAAGTCCAGACGGCGGCAAGCAAAGCTTGTATGAATTTGCACGCTCATTGCGCTGCCGCCGTCTCCTCTTTTTTGAGAGCAATACTTGCGAGAATGAAAACCGTCGATAGTTCTGGCGCCCCGCTCTTTCTTCTCCGTGCGGTGCTGCGCCTTTGATACGACGTAACATTTCCCTAATAAAGTTTTGTTGTTTATGAACGATTGAGATGAGTAGGTGTTCCGGCTATAACCTTTTGAGCGTGGGGATACATACGGCTCCTCCAGCCGATTTCAAACGATCGCCCACAGGGCTACAGGGACGATGTTTTGATATTTTTGTCATGCCCTCTCCGCTGATCGCGTCTTGTACGTGGGTTTATTTCATGGGTATTGACTCTTTTTTCCGTGTAGCGTCGTAGTGTCGAGCCCCATTTCCGGAAGCGTATAATACCTATTACGGGGGGGACCATAGTTAATAGGACCAAACATTGTTAGCAAAATTAGCGAAATATTTTAGGTTTTTGTGTGTACCGTAGGTCCTATCAACTATGGTCCCCCGGAACAGTATTATACGTGCATACGAGCAAGCCGTGTGTTCCTTCCCGCTTTTTTTTTCAACCCCGCGTTCGTCCGTTCTCAACGTCCACGTGCCCGGTCTCAGGCTTGACTCCCAGGTGGAGTCGGAGATGCGGGCGATGCAGACGGTCGTGGACCTAGGCAGGTCGGCGAGGGAGAAGCGCGGCATTTCGCTCAAGACTCCGGTAAAGGGCATCACCGTCATCTGCAAGGACAGGGGAACACTCGACGCTCTCGAGAAGCTGCAGAGCTACGTAAAGGGGGAGCTGAATGCTTGGGAGGTGGGACAAGAGATGAGGGAGGAAAATCAAGCGAGAGTAGGGAGTTGTAGAGATTGCAAAGGGGTCTGGGGGGGATGGCTTGTTTTTTCTCTGGTTTGGAATGCAGGTGTTTATTTCTGGTGTTCTTATTAGGTATCTACCCTGATGCACAAGTACGAGTGTTTCATTTCCAGGTCCTTGATTTGTGTTTTTACTACTGGTACGTACGTATACATATGTGTACCGCGCTAGCCCGAAATAAAAAGACCATTTGTACATAACCATTATTACAAACGGTCCTAATTTATCGGGACAGTGGTACAATAACATATTTTGCCGGTTCGAATCTCAAGTAGCCGGACCTTTTTCAGCTTCGACTGTGAGACCCCCCCTCCCCCCCACCCCCTGCTATGTTAGCGTTGCGCGGGAGCTTTTTTGTTCGAACTTGTACTCGTGCGCCTTATCTTCAAAATCATATTCTGCATGTTCTCAGTACTTTTCTCGTCTTGGTATTTTGGTGTTGTGTTGTGTGTTGAGAAGATGGGAGTCAAAACCTGAACATAAATGAATGTTTTTTTTTTTTTTGTGCTACGCCTTTTTTTCCGCTTTGCACGCCAGGTGGTTGTAGAGGGAGACGAGAAGGCGTGGTGCACTCTGACCGCCGAGGCGAACAACAAGGTTCTCGGCAAGCGCCTGGGCAAGCAGCTGGCGGGCGTGAAGAAGGCCCTGGCCAAGCTCGACGCGGATGCGCTTTGGCCGGTCCTTGAGGTGGGTGGGTGTACAGCCGTATGGAATGGTAACGACGAACGTACCACGAATTTGCGTATTTGTTACGCATCCTTCTCTGTTAATAGTACATATTTTCAACGCTACAGTGTCAAGAGAGACATGTACGATGTTGAAACCTGAATCTCAAGAAAACATGAAGATGAAGATGAACACTCTGTTGTACTTATAGTACGTGTGTCAATGCTCTGTGGGAAGGCAAGTATGATTCGAATAGCACTATTATTTATACTGCTATACGCGGAACACGTAGAGAACAATTGTATCCAGGGTCATTTCGGAGAGACGGCAAGCCAGGCAAAATCCGTGTCGTGCTGCGTTGCCGGAGGATTGCACACAGGACGGAAGCGAAGTAATCGAGGTGGTGCGAATATACCCGTGTCATGCATGACCGTGTAGTGTCCAGAAGAGGTCCTGCGGTTAAATTTTGGGTAGCGAGTTTCTGAGCTGCGTCACCTCAGAACTAAAACTCCCCTTACGAAATGTGATGCGAGAGCGGCCGGGGGGGGGGCGATCATGGTAAGCCCCGTCATGGTATTTGTGTACTAATGTACATGTGGCATAAATCCCTTCACTTTTTGCTGATGTGAAAGGGAGGAAGCGTGGAGGTCGCTGGGTTTACTCTGGCTGGCGACGACCTGATGCTGAAGAGGGGTTTCAAGGGAGACACGGGCGTGTTTCAGGAGGCGGTGTCGGATGACGGCAAGGTCATGGTTTTGCTGGACACCCGAAAAGACGAGAAGGTGCGCAGGCGCAGTAGGTAAATCGTCTTTCGCTTTGTTGCTCATATCGCCGAGTGCAGGGCAGTGGGTACGCCTGTGTGCTGTGTGACGATGCGATGTAGTGGGCAGAGCAGCCATCTCGAGACGCAGGGAGCGTCCCTATACAACATAGGCTTTTCTTCGTCGTGGTCGCATGCGGGAACTACCATGGTACCTGGTATGGTTTTAGATTGCTGATCGTTTTGCGGTTGTTGCTGTACGTAACGCACGTGCACCGTGTACGAGTAGCAGTTTTGGTGATACAGGCTTTGAGCTACAATATACAAGCTACAGCAGTCGCGTCTCGCGAGCGCGCGGCCAGATTTGTTTGTAGAGCGCGAGGTAGTTGTATCGGGCTGGTTTTATATATAGTGTGTTACTGCTGTGTCGCACGGTGGTGGTGTCAGCAGCGAGTTTCCGTTTGGAGGCTTTCCCACTGCCTCGACGATGTACGTGTGTAAAATGTATGATACGTAAAAGTGGCGATACATCTCGAGGATAGGAGGCAGCTCTTTCCCACCGCGTAACGCTTTCTTATCGATGTTCGTCCCTTCAAATTCCCCCCATTTTTGGCAGGTCTTGTCGCAGAAGCTGGCGCGCGAGATCGTGAGCCGCATCCAGAAACTGCGAAAGAAGTCTGGTCTGCAGGTCGGCGAGTCGGTGGAGGTGAGAGCCCCCCCCCCCCCCCCCCTCCCCTGTCATTGGTTGCGCCTATTTTCACGAGTTTTTTTTTTTTGTTTTTCTTGCGTTGTATCTCATTTTACAGCTCCAATATTGCTATTACTGGGTTTCCCCCCAGTCATCAACAACCGAACAACAGCGGGAAAAGCGAGTGCAACCTCCGTTTGGCTGCTGTAGCTGTGCAGCACCCGTGTCTGGTGTGTATTTTGTTTGCGCACATGGAGCAACAAGTACTGTCGTAATCATGTGGCTGGCGTAAGGCTCGGCATCTGGGCCCTGGCTGAGTGTCAGGAGGCCCCCCGAGGGAGACAAGAGCCCGATCGAACCAACCGCCCCCACGAAACGTCTCTTGTTTCGTGTTTCTTGTTGTCCAGGTATTTTTCCAGGACGATACGGTCGGTGCAGTCGCTGGCGCGGCTATCGCAGCCAACGCTCCCCTCGTTGCGGACGCGGTGCGGTGTATGCCGTTACCGGCTTCTCGGATGCCCGATCACGCTGTCCCGCGGGGTCAGGAGCGGTTCTCGGCGTGCGCGGAGGAGAAGGACGGGGCTCCCCAGGAGCCAGACTTCACGGTGTTTTTGACGCGCCCCTGCCTCTCGTTCGACCAGGTATAGAAACCCATGAAGGCATGTTGTTTTGGTTGTTGGCCGGTCGGTCGGTCGGGGTGTTCCGTGCTTTGGTTTTTGAGGGCTGCACTACATTGGGTTTGTACTCGTACACGTTGTGGTGGTGATTTCCGGGGTGCGTACGTGCCGACGCTTTTGAGTTGTGCTTGCTGGCCAGTAGGTGCATACACCCACTTACCCCTCGACCTGGCCCTCTGCCCCCCCCCCCCCCCCCCTTCCCCCCATGCCCGTTTCTTCTTCCCTTGCTGCTGAACCCAATTGTCCCGTTTCCCCGCAATGCATCATTGCCGACAATGGACGGCGACGATAACTACACACGTCAACAATGCGCGGCGAAATTCGCCACCCTTTCTGTTCGTTGGCGCCGGTTTGGCTACAAAAAATCGAACAGGTGTCGATAGACGCGAAGTGCGCGAGCGCTAACGTCGACGCTGGCGTCGCCCGGCAGCTACTCGCGTCCCTTGACTACGCGCGAGTGCGGCGAGAAGGGAAACCTTCCACGGCTTTGACGGTGGGGGAGGCGTGTGTAACCGTCGAACTCGGGACGGATTACTTTTTGGACGCGCGAGAGGCCCTGAGGAAGCAAGGGCTGGAGGAGATGAAGTGGGCGTTGTAGTCATTATTAATTATATAGGAGGGGGGGGGGGGGTAAAAGAGGGAGAGATAATTGTGTTTTCTTCGTGGGTCTTTTTTGTTCTTGTTTTGAACAAAGAGAAAGTTTGGGTGTATGTTAGGAGCTGATGAGAGTTTTGGCATCCCAAGTACTCGGGCGATTGAGGATGGTTGGTTGGAGTATACCGCGGGAGTTGTAGAGAGGGAGATTTCGTGCGCAGTTGTCTGATTGCTAAGTGGGTTTTCTCACTGGTGCTTGCCGGGGTCTCCTATTGTTATCGCGTTGCTGCGGGGGGGGCGTCGCGGTCGTGTCGTCGGTGCTTGTGCAATTATGATAAAGCCCTCTTGTCCTGCAGAATCGGAAGGCGGGCGTTTCAAACGACGCCCGTACACCGCCTTTGTGGCTCTTGTCTTTCTTTAGAGGTGTCGGGTCTTGTTTTTTTGTAAATTTGGGGCCCGCGATTGGGGCGTGTTGACGGCTTTGCCCATTGTGCGGCTTTCTAGTTGCTTGCCGACTTGTTCCGGGTCTAACAGTTTTCATCCCCCCCGTGTGACTTTTGTTTTTTTGGGGTGTACATGTACGAGGCGCATGATTTGAGACCGACTCCAACTGGTGTCCTGTCGTATAAGCTTGTACGCGCTTCATAAAATACACCGCACGAAGCTGGACGTCGTGAAAAAATCAAGAGACTGGCGGCGAGAGTGACGGTTGTTTTGCTCGTCGCGTTCTGGTTATTTTGTCACACGTACGAGTAGCATCCGAGAAACGCCGGAAAATGCGTACCAGGTACGTACCAGGTTCCCTTGTACGATTACCTTTGAATTTGAGCGAGGGCGTACCAGGCATATCCTTGTACGATTGCGCCGAGATTGTAGGGAGGGCGGGGGTAGTCGGGGACCGGCAGCAGCAGAGGCACCCGAGTGATCGGTGATGCTGGTCGGGTGGGGCCATGTATGAGCTACGATTAATTAAAACGATATCGTGGGAGTTCCATAATCGGAGGATGGGCTTGGTTCACGTCTCACGAACTACAATGCATGCATACCCAACCACGCCGGCAACTCATCTATCTACTGTTTTATTTGGTGTACTCGGAAAGCGAAGAGGGACGTCATCCACAGGTCAAATGTGTTCGAAAGCGAATCGGTTTCAACTGAGGGTCTCTGGTGCTGCAGCGGGGAAACTCGCTTAATCCTCGAAATACGATGCCGTTGTGGGAGTTCCATTAACCGGGTTGGGTGTGTTGCGCTTGACCCATACCTGTAACCACCCTGGTGCAGTTTTGTTCGTTGTGAAGCGCGGAGGGGTGTTCTTTTTTACCTACTGACCGGTCGAAAATATGTATCAAAAACAAATCACCGGCTCCGACTGGGTCTCTCTGATGTAAAACTCGCTTATCATCCTCGAAATACGATAAAACGAACCTGATGCCGAACAGTACTGCTGTGGGATACGCGTTTACCTGTATCCGTCCCGTAAATGTATCCTTCGTTTTTGGGCAACCTTCCAGCGCCAGCCGACCATAAAAAGTACCAGGTAGTAATAAGACATGGAGCCTGGACACCAAATTGACGTTAGTCTGCTCTACTACCGTAGTAGTAAATACTGGTATTACGGGGGACCGTAGTTGACAGGACCTATGGTACACATAAAAACCTGTATGTTTAACCATTTTTACCAACAATGTTTGGTCCTGTTAACTATGGCCCCCCGTAATAGTAGAAAAGCACCTCACGGATTCCTACTTCCGTATGGCCTACAAAGCTCATCTCGAAACCTGCAAGCTCTATTCCTCCTGTACTATGTAGGACATGTTTTCTGGGTTGGATCAGCACTACTACAACTGCTGTACGCAAATATTGAACAATATTTCATTAATCTCGCAGTTTAGGCTCTAGATCTACCTGTGTATATAGATAGATCATGAACTTATATATGCGAGAAAGGATTCAAACGTGTAAACAGCACAGGGTAGTACTACATCTACTAGAGTGCATGAAAACGCGCTACTACTACCTGGTACGTTGACGTAATAACCAAGTGCGTCGAAACATGTCAACATGTGTGCCGGGTAGAGCGTAACCCAAACCGTCCCTGTCAGTCCATGCAGCACGCCCAGCTCGTCTCCCAAAAGCTCAGGGCAGTTTATTCAGCCACAAGTGTCTTGACGTTCTCGTAACCAAGAAAGAATAAAATGAGGGATGTGAGTCACCCCACGGCACGAGGGGTTGCACTTTTTGGGCCAAATGTTTTTGACCATTTGAGTTCCTCAAGTGAGGAACTATTAATACCAGTCAGGATGAAAATGTTACTCGTGTGTTCGTTTTAGGACTAGCGCATACAAGTGCCGGTCGGGTGGCACGAACAAAATTCTTCCAAGTGGTGTATCGGGTGGAGTATCGAGCTCCTAATGTGAAGGGCCCAGGAACGTCTGGTGCACCCCCACTGTGGAATGGCTCATGCATGAGAGACCGCTAGATTAGAGGCGCCGTGCATGTGGGAGCCGAAAAATATCGCACGCGGTCCCCTGATGCCAGTTTTGTCACTACTACTGTACTTGCTTCTGCTGCTGCTGCTGCCGCGCCGAAAGCTCCTGGAAATGCCCGCCCCAATCCCCAACGGAAACAAAGTCCATTACGTGCAAGTCTACTCCTTCTGGAGTGTACTTCGAAGTACCTGGTATACTACAGCAGTGCCAAGTCTATATTGTATTACGGGGGACTATAGTAAATACTGGTACGTAGGACCAAATATTGCCAACCAAAAAAGCGAAATAATAGGTTTTTGTGTCTACCGTACGTAGGTCCGCCTATTTATTATGGTCCCCCGTAATAGTACGAGGTGTATCTGGTGTGCGTACTTACTTGCAAAATAATGAAAGTGTGATGACTACGAATTAATAGCTGGTTGCATGCAGGCGAGGCAGAGATGAACGCAAAAACTTACACGGCAACAAAAGCAGCGCCTTTCAAGTCTGTCACCCGCC
The DNA here is from genome assembly GCA_031213475.1 of Nereocystis luetkeana. Classification (NCBI taxonomy): domain Eukaryota; class Phaeophyceae; order Laminariales; family Laminariaceae; genus Nereocystis; species Nereocystis luetkeana. Next base: position 3,738,695 of record JARUPZ010000023.1, read on the forward strand.
ATAAAACAGCTGCCGGTACTATACAGGAGGAGTACCAACACCAACAACTACAACAACCGCGAACAAGCTCCACACCCACGTACAGCTACATCGTAACTCGCTCAGCTCACACAGCACATTCCAAAATTGTCAAGTCCGCGTTGATGAGATGTATCGCAGGGGCCGCCGGGTCTAGATACTCGCCGCTGTCCTGTACCAGGTACATACATACGACACTACGGCAGTCAGCAAGTACCATGTACATATGATAAATAATCAAACGGCACCGTTCCGTAAATCCTCTGCTGTCCCATCAATTATTCCGCCCGCGCTCATATCGATCGCCGCGGACACAGGCTAACGTGACCGGCGGGGGAAAAAAAAAGAGAATGAAACCCGCCCCGCCGTCACCTCCCAGCGCCGAGTCTAGGCGGCAAGCAGGTGCCCACCCTGGGGTAGATAGAGCACCCACCGCCGCAGCTACAAATGGTGAAACACCACCGGTCGATTTAAGGCGCTTGGAAACGGGTACGTAAGTGTTGCATCCCCAACCATCCACCCATCCATCCACACCCATACGTACAGTCACAAGTCACAAAAGAAGAACAAACAGGCACGCCGCTGACCCCGGCAAACTGCTGTACGGGCGACCCCCCCTCCCCCCCCCCCCCCCCTCCTTTGTCGGGCGTTCAGCTTTATCTCGCAAACACAACAAGCTCCGGACAAGGAAGGATAATTTGTATGTATGCCCGCTCCCCCGCTCCTGTAAGAGCGAGTGCGACCGGGGGCCACAGCGGGGCAACAGTACCGCGGATCGGGCTGGCCGCCGGACTGGCCGCGCAGCAGCATCTCGTACAGCCCGCTCATGGCCTATCTGCTGCGTGTTCGCCGCGTAGCCTCTCACATGGCCGATGCGTTGAGATATTCTCGCTGCTGTGCCACCTCTGCCAGCTTTTCCCGCAATCGGCCGAGTATACGCTCGTTCTCCCCTGTTTACGATCGCTCTCGTTCGTGTTTGTACCAAGTCATTCAGATATTCCAATCAACAGGGAGGAAAATATTTCTATATAGGTGTCTGATATTTTAGACTTTCTCTCCCTTTCGAGCCTTTCGGGAACCAACCTACCGGTGCGAAAACGTCCGCACATGCCCACAGCATTTACAAGCCTTCCGCAGACCGTGCTATCACCTCCCGCCAGGCGCAGTTCTCTGCCACCCCCATCCCCAATCCGCCTCCCTGACAAAAGCTGTGAAGCTGAACGGACACAGACAACGACAAGTACAAAGCCTTCCGGTGCCCTCGAAAACGCAGGGGTTGCGCAGGCGAAGCAACTTGCGGACCCACTGCTTGACTCACTCATTGCATATAAAGACAGCGCGCCGCCAAGGCGACCAAGAACGTCCAGGGGAAGCGGGGGAGGGCGCGGGCGGGGAGGGTTCACCCCGACCCTATCTAGGGCAACGTCCCTCTCCGGGCACCAACAGTTTGCCAGGTTGCTGAGGCTTTCCAGCGCTAATCCCGCTGCCACATCGACCGGCGACAGGGTGCGACTTAGACACCACCCGCGCCAGAAGACCGGGCCGCCCGACAACATCCCCTGCAGTTCCTTGCTCCCGCGCAACTACAACAACAAAACTCAAGGGCGAATGTTAAGGTTGTTTATATTAGCAATTCGCTTCCTCCTCAGGCCTGGCCCCTCTGCCCGTAGGGGGGGGGGGGGGTGCATTACTGTTTCTACGGCAAGGCGGCTCTCCCGCTCCCCTTCGTGAAGGATGCCGGAAACAAACCATCCCGGGGCGGCTGCGCTGCCACGGCTGCCGCCATGGCCGCCGCCATGTTCTCGCGCAGCCCGCGTGCGCCAGTACCCCCGCGCAGGGAAAGCTTTGACGGCTCGACGACGACCCCCGTCAGGGCTCGCGAGTCCACCAGCAACCTAGGGGCACCGGCGGTGCTGTTGCCGCTGCTGCAACTGCTGCCGCCGCCGCCGCTACTACTGCTGCTGCTGCTACTGCTGCTACCGCTGCTACCACTGCATCCGCTGCTTCCGCCGCCGCCATCGCCTCTTTTGCTGCTGCTGAGAGCACTCTCCGTAGCTCTGTTGCCTCGGCACGTCTCCACGGCGGTGCGAGTTCGAAAAGGCGCGCCCGACAGAGAACGGGGGGTTGCCGCGCCCTCGGTTGTCGCTAGCCTCGAGCATCGCGTCGGGAGAAGAGCGGCCGCGAAAGCAGGAAGCGGGTCTACTCCTCCACCGTCCACATTCTCGACCGCGTGCCTACCCGCTCGGCACGGTGGTCGCGGGAAGCAGGCGCCGTTCCCCACGACGGCGTGACCCAAAGGGGAGATGAACGCCGCCTCGGTCATGCGGGACCCTAGGTCCGCTCGAGCCGCTGGTACACGAGCAGCAGCACCAGCAGTAGTATCGACGGGGTATCTTACGAATGCCGCGCGCCTCGACTCGTGGATGTGATGTTGTTCCTGCTCCTGCTCCTGCTGCTGCCCCTGCAGCTGCCGCTGCTGCTTCGCCTGCCGCAAAGGCGGCGGCGGCTTTCTTCTCCCCGTATCCCTGCCTCTGCCTGCGCTTAGCAAGGACACTGACTCCCTCGATCCCCTCCTGTTGTCGCTATCTGCGGGAAGCCGGACCCCGCTACTCAGCGGCGCACCCTGCGTCGCAATGGCTCCGTCTAGGCTTCTGTTTCTCACGCTGGAACGTCCCGTGGACTGACGGGAGCTCGATGCTGAAGACGCTCGCCACGCTCTCGTCGCCACCTCAGAGCCATCGCCGCCGCTGCCGCTGCCGCCGCCGCTGCCACCTCCACCGCCGCCGCCGCCGCTGTTACCGTTGCCGACTCTTCTCGCCGAAAGAGGGTTGGTTCGCAAGGTTAGCAGTGAGGGCCCAACGACAATCCTGCTATCAACGCGGCGCGGCTGCAATCGCGGGACCTTCGGACCTACTTTTAAAGGTGTACCGCGACTTCCGCGGGTGCCGCTACCGCTGCCACTGCCACTGCGACCGCCGCCAACGCCGCCGCTGCCGCCGCTGCCTCCGCTGCTGCTGCTTTTTCTTCCGCTTTGACTCCCTTCGCCGGGACGCTCATCCGGGGCCCGCTGCGTACCGTTCTCGGCCGCCCTCGCCGACGCGCTCACTGCTGTTTCTCGCCACAGGGGTCGCCGAGCCAGGGACGACGAGCGAGACGCGCGGGAAGTCGCGGAGGACGCCGGCCGCGCGCCCGCAGCGCCCGGCCACGGCGGCGGCGCCCCTCCGCCGAGAATCCCGCCCAGGTCCAGCCTCGCCCCGCGCCCACCCGAAATCACCGTCGTAGCGTTGGATGTCGTCTCCTCCCACCTTCCGTCCACAGCGCCACCACCGCCCCCGCCGCAGCCGGCGGCTCCATTGGGGCCAGCACCCCTCGGTTTGCCCCTGATGTTGGTGGTAACCCCGCCAGATTCGGTGCTGCCGGCCGCGATTTTCCCCCTCGGGGCGTGGCGGGTGCCACCGCCCAGCGTGGCGAGGCGCTCGGCGATAAGGCCAATGTCCGCGCGGTTGCTGAGGTTCGAGAGGCCTCCGGTAAGGACCCACCGGGCCAGCACACCGTTGAGGAAGCGCGGGCTCCGGAAGGTCGGCCAAAGGCGGGAGACGTTCTCGGCCGTGGGGTAGAGGATGCGGAAGTGTCCTGCCCGGTGCTGCGGAATCGGAAGGTGGGTGTGTCAGTGGTTGTTGGTTTGTGTTTGTTGTTGTGGTGGCGGGGCTTGTGTTTGTTGCTGTTGTTGTTGCTGCTGCTGTTGTTGGTATTGCTAGTTTTGCGGTTGCTGTAGTAGCTGCTGGTGTCATTCTTGCTGCTGTTGTCTCACATGAATTTTATCACCGTAGTCTATCGCTTGGTCGCAAAATAAATTCAAAAGCAGTAGGTACGTAGTTTCCTGTTGCCTACGAATGTTGTACGTAGTCTATACAGGAATAGCTCAGTGTGTATCGACCTCGCTGTAGAGGGACAGCCTTGAGACGCGACCTCGAGGTATGTTCCAATGCATTCGCTAGATCGCATACACGCGTGCAGGGTAGCCGCAAAAACGAAAAACCGCAATCGACAGGGGTGGGAGGGGGGCTCTGAAAAGTAAGATGACCACAAGCAGTAGCATCGCGCCTTTCCCTCAGGCGGATAGCCGAAGCTTCGCTGCCCAATGCTCCGGTGCCATTAGGGGCTGACGAGAGGTTAAAAACCACACCTGCTCGTCCTCCGTGTCTCGGATAACCTCCCACTCGTCCTCCCCCAGCTCCCCCAGGTTAATGCTCGCTGGTGTCTGGCACCTCCGCCACGCGTCCTACCGGGCGGAAAAGGGGGCGGGCACAATGCGAGAGCGGAAGCGACGGGGTGGGAGGTGGAAGGAAGACGGATTGACGACTTTGACGTACTGGCCTGTCACGATAACCCCCGAACGCAGCCCCCGTCCTCAAAGATCTTCACCGAAAAAAGGCGAGTTAGGTTCCCTCGCTCCCCACGCTTGTGCCGCACGCACGACCACCTCTCACACAGGCCGGTGCGACCACCCCCCTCCCGGCCTCCTCCCTCCAATCCCCACCTCTCGTACACGCGACGAAAACCGTTCTGGAACACCGTGTAAGGGAAGGCGTTATTCCAGGAAATCGGGGTCTCACCTGGGGCCTGCCAGCCACCGTTCTGGTTGCTCTCTTTGTCCCGGGGATGTGCTTGGCTTCTATCCTCTCCTCTCTACGCAATGCCGTACGGTCGAAGGGTCGGAACCCTACGAGGTGGAATATGTCGGCCACCAAGGTGCCTTTGATGCGGCGGTCTAGCGCGCTTGAGCCAAACAGGCTGTGGGACAAGCCCGGGGCAGGCAGGCAGGCAGGCAGGTAGGCAGGCATGCAGGCAGGCAGGCAGACAGGCAGACAGCAGGACGGTATGCATAAATAGACAGGCAAACACCCAAGACAGACGGGCAGGCAGACAGACAGACAAACAAGACAGACAAACACACAAGACAGACAGGCAAACAGGCAGACGGACGGAATGACAGACAGCAAAGACAGACAGACAGACAGACAGACAGGCAGACAACAAGACAGGAAGGCAGAAGGGTTACCTATATCAGGTCAGGCCGTAGGGTGAGATAAAACAGCGTCGGTTCGTCCCAACGTCGCGTTGTATTGTGCGCACATGCGTGCACGCCTGCGCCAGTCCTACATACTGCAAGGATCAGTGTTGACAATTAACAAGCGGTGCCGCAACAAGAGCCCCCTTAGCGCGCACAAGCGGAACCGGCTGGGGGGCAAGAAACGAGAACCAAGAATAAAACGGTCAGCTGCCGCGGACGGGAAAAAAAAAACAACCTGTGCGTACTGGTTTCGGGAACGGGACGGCTGCTCTGAAACAGCACCAAAGCTACCCGGAAGCTTGCCAAAGCCTACTTCAGGGGGGAACGCTAGATGATGAGGCGCAAGTGGAAACAGTTTTCAAGACGAGGGTCTGAAGACGGAAGATCGAAGACGAGTGCCACTCGGCATAGCGCCTTACCCCCCCTCCGAAGCGACAAACAATCGGTCGACGCTCGTGAGGCCAACCGGATTGTACACGAGCAAACTTATTTGGCAGTCCCGGAAGCCCGCTGTACCTATATACGAAGTATGCACAGGTCGCAGGGTCTCGCGCAGCAACCGCCCTCCCTCACCTCGGGGAGATGTTGACCTCGAGCAGCCACGGCTTGAGGTGCTCGTCAAGGAGCACGTCGAACCCGAACAGCTCGTAGCAGCAGTCGCGGTGTCGCGTGGCTTGGTGGGCGTGGGTGGTCATGTCACCGTCCGCCGCAGCCATGGTGCGGAGCACGACGTCCTCGACCGACCTCTGCACCTATGACGTCGTGTGCGTGTGCGTGTCCGTGTGCGTGTCCGTGTGCGCGCGTGTGTGTATCCCGCGCGCAAAAAATGCCGGGGGGGCGAAGATCCAGGAGGCTTAGTTTTAGTCACGAGCGCAAGCGAAAGCATAAGAGGACATACATGAGAGGATCCTGTCAATTTGTTTTACTGGTGTACCTGTTCCTCCGTCTCCTCCTCCTATTTGTTCGGGGGGGGGGTAGTTGCGGTAGTGAACCAGACTGCTGAAGTAGGCAGCAGGGACTCCGAGCGGTCGGCCGCTACAGCCGCCAATATGCCCGCAGCGCGCACAATGGTCTCGACAAAAGGCGGATAACAGTACCGTAAAAAAACGTTACAGGACTTACATACATACAAGTATACGGCGATACCAGGCGCCAGGTCTTACAGCAAGGGAGTGGTGAGGGCGGTGAACACTGTGTATTCAGTCCCTGACGCCTTCGCAAGCACAGACAAGTCAACAAGTCATATACCCCCGTGCGCCACTGCCCCACCCTGAAGGCATCTCGGGAACACATCAACCTCAAGAACAACGTTGCGCGGAGCGAAAGCAGCGAAAGGCGGATGCGTTGGACACGCAACAAAACGATGACTACCCCTTCCACCCCCGACCCCCCCCCGCCTCCCGCCTCCCGCCTCCTCCCCCCCCCCCCCCCCCCACCCCCGCCGGGTTGCTGAACGCAACACGCAACACGCGTCATGCCTCCCCCCCCATCCGCCAGAAAACAAGGAACCTGCCGTTTGGAGTCCAAGTATGAAAACAAGGCAGGAGCAAACGTCAAAGCCGACCCCGGTGTCCCGATGCGCACGCAAACACAGGCGGGTGCCTTCAAATACGACCCGCGTTCTCCGCTCCGTGGCGCGACGGCTTTGCCCCCCACTGCCAGACATGCGCTCTGTCGGCATTTTTGTCTGGCCGGTTTCATCCCATTTATTAATGTATGTTCGTCCTTCTCCTCTCTCTCCCTCCTGCACTGCACTTGTACGAAGTAGTCGTAATTTTGATCCGGAGTCACATGGGTCACATTCCCCACTCTAGGGTGCGTGCCTTGCATTTTTTATAGCAAGAATACTTCAGCTCGTTTTCCCTTCGTCGATGCGCGTCTAATAGCGTGTAGACATGCATATATGTATATATATATACCTGATCGGACTTGACTTTGCCCAGGCTCTGCTCCAGATACTTCCAGAAAAACGTCAGCGCCCATTTGCTGGCGCTCGTCGACTCGGTCGCTTCGAGGCCGTCGGAGTCGTCCGGAGCCTGCGACCCCCGCCCGTCCGCCGGTCAGTTTGACAGACGATCGGTTGGTACGTCGGCCCAAGTAGGGTCCACGTCCAGGTCGGCCGAGTCGATGCGCGGGGAAAGGCGTGCGAAGGGCGAGATGAGCCATAAAAAACATTTACGTTTTAGGTTCCTTTTGGGGCGACCAACGAATGAATGTCAAAACTCTCCTTGTGCAGCAACGGGGACCACGTTGCTGCACGGGTTCACAACTCTCGTATATACGTAGCGCCGCCGTCTTCAAAACAAATAGTAACGCTTGCATTTTTAGAGGTCTATCTTTTTGGGGGCGTTTCAGTAGTATTTCCTGCGTGTGTCAACATAGTGGTGGATAAGAGTGCTGTGCAAAGCGGGGAGGAGCGAGGGGGGTGGAAGAGAACGAGGAAGAGGGGCGGGGTGTTTGCTGACTGGTCCGCAGCCCGCAGCGGTGATGCATGAGAAAACGACCTCCTTTCATGGTCGAACTGATGCCCCTGCCCCGACCCCCCCCCCCCCCTACCCGCTATGACAATGAGTACACCCCCCCCCCCCCAACCCTCCCCTCGCTTCTTTCCCCGGCACGCAATCAAAATTACAAGAACACCAACAGCAAAAAAAACAACATCAACAACAGCGATAACAACCTGATCACTAAGAACAAACACACCAAAGGACCCAAAAAGAAAACCAACAAACCAACAAAAACGAAAGAAAGAAAGAAAGAAAAAACACGAGGACAAAGCCACAGCGACAGAGACCGAGACAGCCGCTTTTATTTCCATCCAGCTCGCGGCCCCTCTGCCCTCACCTTGAAAGACCCGGACCTTTTGTTGATCGAGTAGTTGGTGAGGTGCGTGAAGCGCGAGCGGAGGTTCCTGAGGCTGTACTTCTTCGTCGACAGGCGCACCAGACCTTCCTCGAACAGGTACACCCGTAGCGGCTCCATGCTCGTCACTAAGACGTACAGCCGGAGGTCGAACTTGCGCCCGTCGATCAGCATCGGGTTGTGGATATACCTCTGCGCGTTTCATTTTTAATTTTCGTCAATTTCAGAGGTTTTCTGTTTCGATTTTTTCCCCGCCGGCTTGTCTTCGTTAGTGCGACAGGGCGCGCGCTCGGTGCCTATTTCCCATGTTTCGAGGTATTGATTGATTGATCGCAGATTGTTTTTATTTTCAACGGCGAGCGTGCGCTTTGGAGCGCGCGACATGCCGACAGGAGCGTCGTTTTGTGCCAGAGGACATCATCTGTGGGGGGGGGGGGGTAATCGCGTACGAAGGCCTATTACGGGGGACCGTAGTTAATAGGACCTATTGTATACATAAACACCTATATAATTAACCATCTTTACTAAGGATATTTGGTCCTATTAACTATGGTCCCCCGTAATAAATAGAACATGCAAGAACGGGGGGGGGACTATTACGGGGGACCGTAGTTAACAGGACCTATGGTATACATCAACACCTATATATTTAACCATTTTTACTAACAATATTTGGTCCTGTTAACTATGGCCCCCCGTAATAGGCCAAGCACACCGAGACAACAAAAAAGGAAATCGTACGGTACTACTGTTGGTTGGGTTGGCGTGGGTGGAGAACGACGCTGCGAAGAACCCCAATCACTGCGTGAGCTCGACGGTCAGGCTGCTCGTACCGCTTGTTGTTTTCGGCGGTCACCGTGGCTGGCTGCCGTCGAGTTCGACGATTCGTGCGGGGCGAGTAACCTTACCTCCGCACAGGGGGAACGATCGTATCACGTATATGGTGTGTACCAGACACCCGTATGCGTTGAGGCACTGAAGAGGCAGATACATAGTATGCCCATTGCTGTCTCTGGAAGTGGCCACACCGGAAAAATGATCAATTGCTTCGACGCTGTCATTTCATATATTGCAAGACAGTCCGCCCGATAAGCAATTCGTCCAAGGATGCAGTTCACCCTTCATGCGACCCGCCCAACGCCCCACGGCGCTTCGCGCTTGGTGCAACAAGCAATGTCTGCCTGGTCGGTGAAAACTCGGCGTTCTCAGTCCCGGCAATGCAAGGGGACGAGGGTCTATGATCATGCGGCTACGACAATGCATGGGGTGAGTACCCCCCTCCCCCCCACCGACCTGTATCCTGAACCGACGACAACCGCCCTGCTTCAGCTTTTCATGAAAAAAAAAAAATACGAAAAACAGTAGCACGGCTTTCGTAGGGATCCCCTGTCCCACCTCGAGCAAAAACACACGAAAAAAAGAGCAGAATGCCCTGCCCACCTGCACCAGACACTTCTTCGACTTGCTGACGCTGCCGACTCCCGACCTGCTTATTACGCGGATCCCCCTCCCGCAACTGCTCGCTGGGGGCTTGACGATCCAGATCGACTTCGGCTCCTCCTCGACTGCCTTGAGCCACGCTCGCCTGACCAATCAAGGCCCGGCCGCAACGACAAAGCAGGCTCGCGTTTCATGGGACTACGTATATGATTAGAATCGGAATCGACAGTCGAAATCGGCAATCGGAATTCGACAATCGGAAATCGGCAATCGGAATTCGACAATCGGAAATCGACAGTCGGGAATCGACAATTGGAATAGACAATCGGCAATCGGAGTCGACAATTGGAATAGACAATCGGCAATCGGAGTCGACGATCGAGGAGAACGACGAACAAAAAAACGAAAACAAGACCGAGATTCGATAACTTTTTCTTTGTCAGTCGCTGTCCGCGCGGGATTGTTTTTTTTTTTGGCGCGGTCTGCGTTTCGGTGCGAAGACCGGGCTCCGCGATATCGACGACTCACCCTTCGTAACGGCCGACGGAACAAATCTAATGACCGACGCGCGGTCGCCGGCTTCTGCCGAGAAAAAAAAACAGTCGGTCAAATTGTGATGAATCAGAGCGAAAGGCCCAAGGACTGCTCGAAGAGGGACAATTGGCCACTCGAGCCCCCCCCTCCCCCTAACCGTCGCGGATAATGGCAACCATCTTGCCGAGGACCGCATGCACAAAGGGGAGTTACATGAGCGCCATGTCTGAGGGGGGGGGGGGGATCCCACGACACACCACATATGCCGGTCAGATGTTGGAGTCTCACGCTCGAGGGCCACCAAGGAAACGAGACATGGCTGGGCCTTTACCCGCACATCCGCACAAACAAGACATGAAAAGGGTCTCGTGCCCTCTGCTGCTGCTGCTGCTGCTGCTGCTGCACCTTCCTCAACCTCACCTATCACCAGGGAGGACGAACCCGTCGGGGGTGACATCAAGAGAACCCGCGCAAGACCCCTGCGAGCCCCCCGCCCTGAACCCCGCCCGACCCCCGCCGCCCCCACCGAACCCTTTGGGGGCACCCGCCGTCGTGGATGCTGCTGCAGCAGCCGCAGCAGCAGCAGCAGCAGCCGCAGCCGCCGCGGAAGCCGCGCTGCTGACTTCCCGCTTGTGTCGGGCCAGGGTGCGCATGAGCCTGTCTTTCCGTCCGATGCACCATGACCCCGGAAAATGGTTCACCTTCTGAAAACGGTTCAGGTTCCTTGTGGCAGGTGAAGGGGTAAGGCAGATTAAGGGCGAAAGACAGAGCGCGTCCGTGCAGGAAGACCGGCGCACGCCAGGGGGGGGGGACGGGAGGACCGGGTCACGGTGGGTACGAGTACCGACGGGGGTCTGTCTGTCTCTGCGAGGCGAAAGGACGGTGTTGGTTGTATACGCGCTACCGACTAGACTTAGCGCAGAGTTCAAGTGGGCAGATACAGTAGTGCTATATCAACAGCAAAATATATAGGATTAGGATTCATTGAATCTCACCAAGCTGCGTTGATCTCCGGGGGCATCCCCTGTCGAAAACTATATAGAGGGGATTCCGATTATATGGTCTCATGCGCCGTTGTCGTGGCTCGACGGATGCCGTGAGCCGTTTGCACTCAGATAGATCACAGCCCCGGGAGTTCCACTTGATTGGCGGCTTCGAAGCGGACGTGGGGTTTAGACACCGACAGCAACTCGTCCATCAAAGTTACTGGGCGGAAACAAGGTCACGATAATTTATTTATATCAACACACAGCGGCAAAACATGCCCCGAGCTAACGGCGCCTACACGCGGAACTCCCGTATACGTATGTATGTGCATACACCGAAACTCGGGACGCCAAACCCTCCCGAAGACCCACACCAATGCGGACGCGCGACGGACACGCTGAGCACCGGCTACGGCCCGAGCGTGTCAAAACAGCCATGCCGACGCCCTCGAGAAATGCGGCGAATACGCGCGTACCTAAACCCTTCCCGTGTTGGATGCTTGCCCCACGACGCCGTCCACGACAGCGTGCTCTTCGTGCGGGAGAACCCCGCCCTGTAGAAGGCGTTCTTGACGCTGTTTCGCTCCCAGTGGCACTTGAACAGCAGCCGCCGGCTTCCGAGCGGCTCGGAATAGCACACGTTGTCGAAGCGCGCCATGCCGAGCTCCTTGGGGTACTCGAAGAACACCGTGGGCGGGCGGTCGGGAAACATGCTGGGCACGAGCTTAACCTCGCCCGGGATGGGCTCCAGAGGGTCGTCAGCGTCCCCGTCATCGTCGTCACCATCCTCATCGTTATCATCGCTGCCGTTGTCTTCGTCATCGTCCTCAATGCCACCCCCTTCCGACAGAGAAGTCGTCGCGCCGTTGTCGTCCTCCGATGGCATGCCAGCACGCCCACCCCCTCTTCCACGATTTCGCTCTCCCTGCACCGGGAAACTGTCGATATTACTTCGGCGAGACGAGGAAAGTCTCGCGCCTCCCGCGGATGCCGGGGCGGCAGCGCTAGCGCCGGCGCTAACGGCACCAATTTCGGCTCTTCGTCCCGTGCGTCGACTCCCACCCGCTCGTTCACCCCCGGCCAGGCCTGCGCCCATGCCCGCTGTCTCGTCGCCCTTTCCGATGCCGTCGCCGTTGCCGCCGCGGCCGTCGCCGCGGCCCACTACGGCGCCATTGCCATCGCGGCTGCTGCTCCCGCCGCCGCAATGGCTGTCGCCATCGCTATCGCTGGCGTAGCTCGCCGTGTCGCTCCACTCCCCGCTGTTGCCGTCGAGTTGTGTGCTTTCGTCGCCCCCTTCGTCGCCGTCCGCGCCGGAGTTGCTGTAGCCACCCTGGCTGCTGGTGGAACTGCAGCCATCGCTATCGCCGCCACCGTCGCCGTTGCTGTCGCGGATAGCCCACGCTTCGTCGCCGCCCGCCTCCTCGGCCCCCGTCCGACGGGGGGAGAGTGTCCGGCTACCCCGGCCACCACCGCCGCCGCCGCCGCTGACCCTGGCAGAGAGCATGGTTGGCCGCGAGGCGGGCGCTATGACTACCCTGCGCGTGAAGCATAGTGCGCAGTCAGCAGCAAGATAAGCAGCAGCAAGAGCAGCATCAGCAAGAGCAGCATCAGAAAGAGCGGCAGCAGCAGCAGCAGCAGCAGCAGCAGCAGCAGCAGCAAGAGCAGAGCAGGAGCGGCGGCGGGGGCGACGACGGCGGGAGTGCTGGGGGAAACCGGTCGGGGGGCAGGATTGACCTTCGTACGAGTTGGGTGTAAGCATCTGCTGCTGCTGCTGCTAATAGACATGCACGGCGGTGTATGGCGATAACCGTGGTGTGGCTAGGTGTGGTATGAGGAGCGCTGGTGTCGGAAGAGTATACCCCCACAGCTCACTTGTGGGTACGACAACTATTACGGGGGACCGTAGTTAATAGGACCTGTGGTATACATAAAAACCTATGTATTTAACCATTTCGACTAACAATACTTGGTCCTATCAAGTATGGCCCCCCGTGATAGAGTCCAGTACGCCGGCGATCTAGCGTATCGCGTTTGGCGCGTGTGTGTGCTTCGCAACGGCATTTATTTTGTTCATTTTGTTAAAAAGCTTTTTACGTCTGCCGGCATGCTCGACCTCGCGAGGTGGGCTGCCTGGCCGTCATGCCGGGGGGGGGCAGGCGTTCAGGCCAAAGAGTTGAGGCACGCCGACGGGATGCCAGGGGATACGAGAGAAGGCCCATTCGTTCTACTGCCTTGCTTGCTGTCGACGCAAACAAGCCTACGGGCTTCGTCTTCAGTGGTCCGGCACACAAAAAACGTGGGCATTCTACTCCTACAGTCGTACTCTCACCACCAGATAGATGTGTTTTCATTCCCTCTTTACTGTAGTTTTTTCTTCTCTACGATGTCATTTCGATGCATTGTTCGCGTCGTCATTCAGGTCCAGAGACGAACGGCTGTACGGTCATATCAACTCTTTCAGAACCGCAGTCCCGTTCTGGGGACAAACCACTCAAAGCTGGTGTAGTTTGTCCCCCAAAACGGGGCTGCGGTTCTAAAGGGGTTGAAAGAGTACGATACTGCAGTATCTTATACGAGTACCTGGTAAGAGCACGTACCAGAGGTAGAGGTACGCAGTTCTTGCAAACAAACGTGAATGTCAGCTCTCCTGCCGAACCACCTTGCCCGTTCGTTCTCTTTCGGGGAGCTCATTCCCACACAGCAGAATCATGCAACCATATACATACGTCGTCGCGTATTCGTGATCCTTCCGGGAGCTCATGCGTCCACAGAGACTCGTCATACCATACTTACAGAAGTACTCGTCGTCGTATCGTCAGCTCGGGACTTCGTGTACCCCCACAAATCAGCGGACCTATTACTGCCGGTGCGGAACAACCAGGGGGTGCGGTACTCTGCAGCCCCTCCCTCTATCAGTTATTTCCCTACACCCGTCCTCTGGCCCAATCTTGCACCGGCTTGCCCATCCTGAGGTTGCTTTTCGCTTGTTAGCTTCGGCGCTTACCGCTGCGATACATGCAAAGGTATGAACCGCCGTAGTGGCGTCGAACGGCTATATCGCGTGAGGGTGTGTCTTAACCCTCCCAGAGAGCATGGGAACGAGCGGAACGGAACGAGGCTGCTCGTGGTCATTCGTTCCGTTCCTATCTAACAAAACGTGTTTGGGTCCACGCAGAATCCTGGGCCTCGCCAGCCGAATCGGCACGAACGGTACCTTTTGCACACGCCACGACCAATTGCTATCCACATAATCTTCGGTGGTGTCCATCTACATCAAATAATCTGCTATTTGTTCCCGTTCGGTCGGGCCGTTCGGTCCTCCCAAACAAGAAAAAGGGGTGCAACACTTAGTCTTCCTCTTCCTAGATATACTGTTTTTCTCGGGCTGCACTGAATCTATTCGTTTCCCACTACCAATCAACACCAATTCATGCGGCAAATAATAATTCCATTTGGCCCGTTCCAATGCTCTCTGGGGAGGGTGAAGACACACCCTGAGAGAGATCTCAACCGAACGTGTCCCTAGCTTGCTCCGCCTTGTCGGTCATGTCTGACCCACCCCCACAAGAACCCAATCCCTCACCCCGCCGAGGGCACAGGGGTCGAGGAATCGAATAACCACGACTCCAGCACATCGCGGAGAAGCAGGTTGGCCTGCGCCTGACGGGGCAGACCCCCCAACTCTCCAAGCAGAGGGAGCTAGATGTTTTTTGTTATAGATCGTCTGGTGAGCATGACGGGATCTAATTCGAGTGCGACATGGAGTCAGCCTCGGAGCCAGCGTAGCGGAGAAACTCGAGGACCATGTCGTCGTCGAGTCGTCAGTAGGACCACGGGCTGGATTTTCGCGGGTTGGGTCAGGCCTGACCGGCAACGCAGATCAAAGCTAGGGACACATTCGGTTGATACAATGAAACGGCTATACCTGGTAGTATAACTCAAAACACATCGACCGAATCCGTCCCTGGCTCCGCTCTGCGTTGCCGGTCCTACCTGACCCTCCCTATCATACGACAAAGCCTGGTCACACTGAGGACAGAGGGGTCTACGAACCCAAAAGCTTCGACCCCCTCCAACATCACAACGCCAACTTCCACCCACACCACCCAGCCGCAGGACGACGGCATGGTCCTCGGGAACCCCGCTACGCCGGCTCCGAGGCCGACTCCATCTCAAAAGAATCAGGGCCGATAGACTTGACAACTATTAAAAGTGCAGCAACAAGTCAGTACACGTGATGCCTCCTAGGGTCGAGGAACAATCTTTAAATCCGAGGACCGCTACTGGTGGAAGGCCGTTGTCGGCACGTATTTGTACGGTCGGCGGTGGGACAGGTCTTAAGGGGGTCGACCGCAAGGATGGATGAGATTTCCACAAAGCGAGTGAGACAACTGATGAATCCGTAGCGGCACCGACTGGGAACATTTTCCACAGCATAGCCACCGACCGCACTGTGAACAAGTGATTGGCGGTGAATCCTTGATACGGTCCTCGGGGGGTCATTTAGCTCCCGAGAGCACCCTTGACAAGGTCCATGGCCCGTTTCTGATGGCCCGCCATGCCTACCGATGTGCGTTCCACACGTCGATAGCTGTTTGTCATGTCCCCACCGCAAAATGGCACAGGCGTCCCGATTACCTGTCGGGACACCGGCCATGCGCACATTCTTTCCGATGCGTTTCGGTCTATTTAGGAAGTGGAATACAAGACTCCCAAATATGTCGGAGGGCAACCGAGATATCCTCTCGGTGATCGATCATCTCACCCGTTCAATAACCATAAAAAACTTAGAGATCACCACTACTGATATCGCCAGAAGTGTAGTCGAAGGCGTGCTTCCTGTATTCGGACCACCGGAAACGCTGCACTCTGACCAAGGCACCGAACTTGAAAATCAGCGTGTTAAAAGAGCACAGGACGTCTTCGGACACAAAAAGACCGTGTGACCTAAAAAAGACCGGAGCACGTAGTACAAAGAGCCGTGCCGTTTTTCGTCTCTGTCAACGGCACCTGTCACAGTCGCGTTTTCCAAACGTTCTGCAATTCTATAGTCCCTGGACATGATTTACCTTGCACATGTCCTCCCCATTGCCATTTGACGGAGCCTACCGTACAGACGTTTTAGCATCTAGGGCAACCGTCTTCATTTTCATCCTTAGTTTTGGCGGAGGACCAATCGCCAACACCACTATCAATACAACTGGAGGGTAGTGTGAAAGTCAGCCCCCCTGCCCAATGCCTACGCGTTCTCTCTCGCTGCGCCCATCATGCGGTTCGTCCTCTTTCGCGGAGCTTATGCGCCCAGAAAGACTCGTCATAATCATGTGCCCGTACGTGTGAAGATGCCGTCGTCGTATCATCCGCTTAGGACGCCTATGTGCCCACGAATCAGCGGAGCTTCTGCTGTCGGCGTGGGACAACCAGGTGGTGCGGTACTGCTGTAGCCCCTCCCTCTGTCACTTCTTCCTGTGCCCGTCCTCTTGTCCAAGCTTTCACCAGCTTGCCCATCCTGATGGTGCCTTCACGTGTTACAACTTCGGCGCTTGCCGCTGGGGCTGTGGTTCTCGTGAACTCCACGCAGCGATGCACAGAGCAACTGCGGTAAAAAAATACCACTAAATAAATAAACATACGAACTCTTATTGTACGAACACTGCTGCTGCTGCTTCTGTTGTTGCTGCTGCTGACGAAGGGGGGCGTCTCGAGGAACGATCGTCCTGTCCGCGCGATAATACTATGAATACGTACGTGCTGCAGCTGCGCAGCATACGCACAGCAACAACAGCACAGCGGCGGTCGTAGAGCATCGGGCGAACCCTCCTCGAGAGGTTCGGCTCGTGGCGCAACGAAGGCCTCGAAATCTGTAATTACGCTACTGCTGTCATGTCGTACCGTACCAATACGCAGTATGCCCTGATTTGGGGCTGCTGGAAGCGTTGCATCAGCCCCGAACCAGACACAATGGATGGCGTAACTACTATTAATACCGCTGTTGTGCGTAACTACGATTTAATACTCGAGTACCAGGTATCTTATACGTGACGTATGATACCAGTACCATATCCGGTACCAGGTACGTACGCACGTAAGTCAACACTCGAGATTCCCGACTCCCGGACGACAGGTGCGGTACGGGTACTACGACCACGTATATACCACACACCACATACCGCCTGCTGTATTTGACAGCGCCTGTGCCACTGTTGCTGCTGCGGCGCCATTGTTCACACGTCAACACCGTCCCCACTCCAGCAGTACGCAATGGAGTACCGGTACGCACACAACAGCAGTGTATAACTGGTAGGAATCACGGCAGTGTCATACCCGGAACATCCATTACAGATGGATTCTGTCGTCTCCTTTACCCGTACCGCCCCGGATCAATTTAACGTAAGGACTGCTGTGGGATCTGATTGGATGAGGCCTCTTGCGCCGGCCTGCGGTCCCGCCCATACAGGGTATCTCCTTGCGCCGTTGGATTGTCTTCGTCGACCGCTGGCCAGGCGCCAAGTTGTCAACACAAACTTCCATACGTAGCATGGGATCAATCATTTTCCGCACACGTTCCGCCGCTTGCAGGCTCCCTGTTGATTACAAAGTATTTACATGTTTAGCACAACGAGTATATGAACCCTTTTAGGACCCCAACCCGTTTTGGGGACAAATCACTTGGAATTAGAATAGTTTGTCCCCAAATCGGGGCTGCGGTACTAGAGGGGTTGATATACCACTCAGTACGAGTATACCCAATTTATAATCAACACTACAAGTTCCACGTACGTGGACCGTTGCGGAGGGGTAGACGAGTACCACGGGTACGTGCTTACTGGCGCTGGTTTCACCTTGATCCTGTGAGGCAAGGACCTCCATGTATGTATGTACGAGTAAGTTTAGAGGGACAAGCCACACCTACGAGTTACCTACGGCACCCGCTACCTGGTATATACGTTGCCTGAGAAGACAAAGCCGTTGGCTGAACCAGAGCTGCCTTCGATGCAACAACTATAGCCCATGTCTCGGTACACAACTAGATGGGTGTACTGCTGTTTGATGACACAATCTACCAACAATCTACTGCTGCTGGCCAAGAGCAACAGCGTACCGGTAACATGCAGTCTCATTGCAGTCTCACCGTTTGTGTTTGACCTCCTCATGCAAAGCTTGAGTCCCCCTCCTTGCCAGACAGAGCAGCGGCTCGCCACGCTGCGTACAGCGGCAATAAGACACAAGAGGGGGCACTCTCTTCACGGCCACCTCATTTAAATTCCGCCAGAGCACGGGGGCCGCGCGGGCCCTGCCCTATGTTCCGTGCGCTGCTGCTGTCCGAGCCAGTCCTCTTCCCTTGCCTCGTTCTCCGTTTGTTCGATGTTCCTATGTTCCTATGCACGAAAACGGCAGTTATTTATCCGCTTACGTACTTTGACGGGTTGTCTTGCTGAAGGGACACCCGATGGTTCGCCGTCTTTCGCCGCGTCTTCTCCGGGCGTGGATAGGCGAGGTTGTTACAGCCAGCAACCTTGGCACGCTCTGTGCACTGCCCCTGTTACCTTCCCTTCCCCTGCCCTCGCATACGACACCCTACCTTCCATCCTCCCAGGTTTGTGCCTGCACAAAAAAATGAAAATCCTGGAACCAAACGGCGGTTTCAAGAACAGTTACGCCGCATTTTCGTCGATACGTCTACGTACCATATATACGTCGTCGCACCACACGTAGAATTCGGAACTCGTATCGTTCAGACTGCTGCAGACTGCGCGACGATTGTCTGGTGTATGTACGTCATACTCGCAGAGTCTCATCATGCATCCGTACTCGCAGTGTTCTTACTGTAAACAACAACGAGAATGTTCGAGGCCGTCCATCCAGATACGGACACAACAAGACTGACTTATCGTTATCGTGCTCGTATTGATATTAATAGTAGCAGTTGGGAGGACGATGGCGACGGAGAAGCGAGGATGGCGACGCTCGCCGATATCGCCTCTCGCGCACGCCATCCGCATGGACGCCGTGCGACAGGCCAACATTTACCCCACCTGCAGGCTAGACAAGAGTGGCCGGGCTGTGTATGAGCCCGAGGATATATGGGCGAAGAGGGCCGCGCTGTTCAAGCCCAATTCGCGATCGAGTGTGGGCAGCTCGAGGACGAGAGCGATCCTCAAGCAGAAGGTCATAGCGCTGAGCACGACGGGCGTGACGAAGGAGAACATGGAGTCCGTTGATCATGTCAAGGAGGTCAGCCATGGCCAACACTTTAGATATTTTCATGCTCGGGGATGTTCCAGCGGAGGAGTGTGGAGGAGATACTCTGTAGGCATGATACGATAGATGGACGTGGTTCGGCTTCGGGGTCGGGGGTATCTACTACAACAGTACGTGGAAATTCTGGGAAATAAGCTCCTCGGTAAGAATGAGCCTATTGAGCTGTACCTCTGGGTGTGTCTTGTTTTACCCAACGGCATTCAACACCACCCGCATCCGTACTGATGCTGCTTCCTACGAACAGAGATGCCACAGGTACCTGGCTCACAAACTACTATACGAAGTACGTAGGAGTAGACAGAGTGTACTTCTATATACTGCTGTATCGGCAATGTGTCCAGCAGCATAGTAGCTCTATACACGTACGATGGCTGTTTTTGTGGGCTGCAGAGGGAGAGGCCGCAAAGACCGGATCTCAAACGTTCGTATATAAAATATTAGAGATGCCTCGTACTTATACCGTACATTAGCATAGCCCTATTAATAGCAGCAGCAGCAGTAGATGGCGGTAGCATCACTGTTGGGGTTTCGTTGCAAAACTACAGCAGTACGTCGAACAAGTGTGAAGAAAAAATGCCGAGGTAAACTCGACGACCGTCGACTGCGGTACACCAGGACGCTGCGTAGGCCTCGCTCGGTTGGTCCGGCAAGCTGTTTTTACTGCATGGCCGACAAACGGCGATAGAAACACACGATCGTTGAGATTGATGTTCCGTCAGAAACTCGATCCAACCAACTTGAAGCCGACGCTCTCTGCTTCGTCCGGAACACGAAAGCTTCAACTCGGGGGTACTTTGAAGCTTGAAGTGGAACCCACCTCGCGTCTCTCGTCTCCGTGGCGCTCGCACTCTTCGTCTAAGCCAGACGGTCGCAGTCTTGATGAAGAGCAAGGAGCGCGCCGCCGACATTGGAACGGCGGAAAGACGAGTTCTCCAGCCACAGGTAGCGCGCAGGATGGCCAGGATGACCGCCGAGAAAAGGGTGGACTTCGATGGGCGGGTGCAGGAAGCGGTGGAAAGGATTGTCTACGGCGCGAAACGACGCTACACTCGGCGACAGGAGTCGTTGGATCAGACCGGCATTTTCCATCCCGAAGCGAATGCGCACAGGTACGCAAGCAGGCGAAGAGCAAAGGAGAGGTATAAGGCAAGGTAACAGGGTGCAATAATATTTTATTGTTCACCACATTCGTTGGAACCGTCTTTTCTTCACTCAAGAGTATCTCGCAGAGTGTAGGTGGTGCAACCCCCCCCTCGTGTACCTTTGTCTGTTCGAATATGCTTGTCGGGGGAGCACTTCACAGTATGCTCTCAATGCGAAGGAGTTGCGAGGGCAAACTGAAACAACACCATTTCATAACGTGTGCGTTGGCCCACCTGAATCTGCTGCGACAGGGTACACACTCAGTTCTGGGCAGATCTCAACCACAGGGTAGACATCACGAAGATCGAGAACGCAGTGTGGGCCAAGATGTCGGCTGAAGCGGAGAGAGCGAAGGCTGGCTCGCCTAGCACGGCCTCGCCTAGCACCCGCCGCAAGCTAGCGTCGTCGGCGGCGGCTCGAACACACACCGACTCCAACAGCCTGAGACTTTCATCCGACAGCTTAAGGCCTTCCTCGAAAGACAGCTCACACTATGACGCCCTGAACAGCTCGAAAGGAACAGTCCCTGCAGACGACGATACGCAGCACGACGGCACACCGCTGACGTCGGCAGGCGACAGCCGCGCCAGCAGAAAACAAGGCCAGCAGGAAGGGAAGGGGGGCAACGGCGTGACGCAGGGAAAGAGTGGCGAGCGGGCTGCGGTGGAAACTCGCGGCGTTTCTTCTCGCCGAGAAAAGGGGGCGCGTACCAGTGGAGAGTGTAGCGGGTTCTTGGGTGAAGATAGCGACAAAGACGGTGGACTGTCCACCGACGAGACGTCTTCGCTCGCACCCGCGGCGGACAAGTTCGTCGGGATCCCTGGGTACGAAGACGTGGGTCATGTGCCCACGCTGGACGAGTTTCGCTCGGAATGGCCGAAGATGAAGGCGCGTTCTGATCTGGCTTATCGACAGGAGGGCGGATACACGGGAAAATGGAAGCATCAACCCGCGGGCGGGGCAAAAGCCCAGCATGGCAACGGTAGCGTAGTGAACGACCTCTCGAAGAGGGACGAAGTTTTCCGACACTTCAAGAATTACTACGACAAGGCTGGCCACAGCGGGGGAAGGGCCGGCGATGCCCTGTACTCAGCCGGGGTCAACACGACCGGCCTTCTAAGTCCCGACTTCGACGTTATCGACGTTGTTGGGCGGCATACCGCCCAAACTCAAGATAACCGACGCCGCGGGCTCATCGGGGAGGGGTTAATGTCGGCGCCCAGCGTCGCAAGTTCAACTCGAGAGTCAAAAGGTGAACGGGGCCAACACTCTGCGGGAAACTCAGACGGTGTTGATAACCGAAGCCGTCGTTCGAAGGAAAGGGACGGGATTGGCGACGGTCTTACCAACGTATTTCTAGAATCAATGCAGGGGGGCGAGATTGCGGCGCGCAGGGCTGTCCAGGGCACCGTCAACGCCTTCGCGGGCCGGACAGGGAAAGGCGTCGAAATTGCTGATGAGGTCTCCAACGGTAGCAGAGAAGGAGACGGTGATAGGGGTCACTTAGGCGGGATCCTCTCCAGCAGCGACGGCCAAAGCGGGTGGGGCGGACCGAAAGGCCGGCAGATAATCGGCTCCAGGTGGGGGGCAGATAGTCAGCGCGTCGTCAAGGCACCCGTGGAAGGAAGCTCGAACTCGGCAGAGCTACAGGTGTGTAGTAATTCCCGAAACAAATTGATATGAGGTGCAACTACGCATCGGGCCGCTCTCTGCCCTGCAAACTTTGCTGATTCCCAACAAACCAACATCACATCGACCCGTAAATCAATACGCACTCGTCGAAAGCCTCCACAATAGGTGGCGCCCCTCGAACTCATGCATTGTGCTGCGCAACGCTTCTCTGTCGTGGCTATTCGGAAATGCTTTACGTTTTGTCGTTGACATAGCCGAATATTGTCGGGCGCTCACGCAAAGCTTTCGGCGTTCAACGCGCTCTCTGGGTGCGTGCCACACCCTCCTCGGTGAAGGTCAATCCCCCGAGTACTCAGTGTAGCTTCGTCCTCTCCAATCCGCAATTAATCCTCGACTAGTCGTTCCTGATCTGGCTGCATTGCTACAGTATAGTTATCTATCAATGTAGGGGATTCGCCGACCTTACACGCACAATTATCATAACACCACGTCTCTCCCGGCCCCGACCCTCACCCCCCTCCCCCCCTCCGGCATATATCGTTGGCCTTTCTTTAGGCGCGGCTAGAGGCATCCTGGAATGCACTGTTCGTACCCGTCCGAATGAAACTCGAATTTCTGCAGAAGTACTCTACCCTTGAGCGAGCTCTGGAGCTTCCTACGATGGTACAGCATCTCGAGACAGCTGGAAAGACCGTCCCTCTGAGAGAGAAGGTGCGTCATTCACCTGCAGAGACCATGGCAACAACCTGTAACCCCCCTTTTACTCCTCCCGCAACCACCGTTCGACTCTACGTACCGTAACTCAAAGTGGGTTCGTACCCAAACGCGTGGGCGCGGCAGTAAAAAAAAATGGTGCATAAGAGAGCCTGCTTGCCGTACGTGCCATAATAAGGGGGGGGGGATACATGTTTTGTGCAACCAATTGGAAAGTTTGCCGCCCGGATGTATTACAGCAGTACTGTTGAGCCCGTACTGAGTGCTGTGATATCATCAACTGAAGTGCTCCGCATTCGCTCACGTGCATTGATTGCTGCGAATATACACTGCTGCGGTATTGCCACCGTGTTATTCGATGGCACCAACCCCGCTATACACGCCTCAATGCCCAACAAAGGTTGTCGATTTCTTGCATCGGGTGGAAGACGACGGGGAACCCATGTCAGCGGCATCGATGTTCTCCCAAGCCGACGAAGAGGCACTGTTCGGCCTGGACTGCTGGGTTGACTTCGCCGCCACCAGCCGAAACATTCCCCGAGATGGGATGAAGAGAGACAGCAACGCCGACGGCGGACGACACACAATCGGGGGAGGCCACGGAAGTGACACCGGCACCGGTGACCGTCCCACCATCGTCAGTAGCAAAGACACCGACATTCCGGGCGGAGTTGAGGGACCGGGGGGTGAGGTCGAGAGGCAGGCGGCGGAGGGGAAGGAGAACGAACCTGCGGCGGAGAGAATACATAACTCGGACTGCGCGGAGGGGGCCGCGCGAAAGCAGGCGGCAGAGGCAGTGCTGGCATGGTTGAGGTTAATCGACTCGCGGCTGGTCGGAAAGTGCGCGCAGGTGTGCGACGCGGCATGGTACGACCTCGGAGAGACGATCACGTACAAGGGAAGGCCGGTAGCGCACCGTCTGCCGCCGCGTGCCATGGAGGCTGCTGCACAACGTCGAGAAGACCGCGATGAAGGGGGGTGACGCGTGGGGCGGTTCCGATCGGTGCCTGGATTTGTCCGGCGTGCTCGTCATTAGGCGTGTGTAGTCGTTGGGCTGCGTGCAGTCAAGCGGCACGGCTGCGAGAGATAAGAGTGATACAACTTGTGCTGGTGTGGTTCAACAGGGCGAAGTAAATAATTGGGTTGTACTTCTGGCATTATCTCTAGGATCGCTCGCCAAGGGAGAGGCATATCGATCCACCATGGTCCTTGGCGGGCTCTGTTGACAGAGAAGGCAACCGGCTCATGGTAGGGAAACGTTCAGGCCACGCATACACCGCAGTATCAAACGGATGTAGGGGGAGCCGGAGCGAATATGCTAGACAGGAAGATGACAGTTCGAGTACGTGTGTGTCGAAGCACGATCGACGGCCAAACAACGCGACAACGTGCACCCCATGTTCCACAGGAAGGTGTTGTATTAACGGGTACGTTTTCTCTCATCACTGTCGCCAATTTCAGACAGCCCGGAATGTTCCGCTGGTGGCAAACAGAAAACATAATTGTCCCGCAGATGACTGCATGCAACAATATATCCTCCTGCTTACAAAAACAAATGGGAGAGGCCTTGCATGACACAAAACCACACCAGGATTCACTAACACCCATCGTCGTTGTTTTCCCGGGCTAAAAAGCGGCGGGCCCCTGCCGACAGATGGCTACCGCCATGCACCGATCCAGTCGCATCGCCTCCGGGTGGAACTCCGCCATCGCAGCACCCCCGTCGGTTTTCCCGCCCACATTCGAAGCCGATGCCACTGACCGGTCCATCACATCCCTGATCTCGCTGTGAACAGGGTGGGCAGTTGTCACTGGTGCGCGCCGTCCCCCATCCCCTGCTCGCCCCCGCGAGTCGAAGGCCTCATTGTCGGCGGCAGGAAAAACTCCCTTTCTCGAACATTTCTGGTCCTCAAGGCGCTGCAACACGAGCTTCCGCGCCCGCGCAAAAAACTCGGCGGCCGAGGAGTGGTCCCCGGCGGTGAACCGCTGCACGCCCATCCATTCCAGGCGAGGGATCGGGTCTGAAAGGTCCTCCGATATGACGTTCAGGGCGTCGATAGGAGATGTCAGGGGTACGTCGCTGAGTCGCTGATTGATGTCGGCGATAGTCCGGGCCCGCTCGGCGTTGTCGGCGGCGGCAACGTGATCGCCTGCCAGCAACGCGGGATGTACCCCAGAGCAGTGGGGCGCGGGGCGAGATGGTTCGCAGGATCACCAAACATGCCATCCGGTGGAAATATCCCGTCAAGTCTACGGTAAACGCACAGAGCTGCAGTATATTGATCGCAGCGCATATTCCCACCCCACAGGGACCAAATAACCTGCACTTCCCGTTGAATACTTCTATCGGCATTTGAGCTGCGCAAATAAATGTATTATACGTACCTGCTAGCATGTCGGCGTACGATAGTAGCATCAGAGGGGGTATGAGATCCACGCTCTCGTTGCCTCCCACCATGTCCGATCGGAGGGTTTCCTCGTAGGTCTCAAGGCATGTGCGCAGGAGGGGGCGCGCTTCTGCCACCCTCCCCTCCGCCAGGTAATGAAGGCTGAGATTCCGCGTTGCAGCATCCACCAAGTGTTTGGGAGTCGTGTCACCGCTGGTGCCCTCCGCCCAGTCAAGAAGGTGTTCGCAAGGACGGGGGTGCAGCGGGTGGAATTTCAGGTTTACTCTGTTTCGACTGCGCTGCGGTTAGAGGGCTTTCGCTCCGCTGAGGAGAGGTTGCGTGTTCGCAATGGTACGGGGCAAACATACAGCCGGTGTGCACAACTTAGTGTGCTGCAGCTCACGACGAAACGCATTCAGGCGCGTAAATATCAGGAGAGAAATGCTGAATTCCGGCTTGCTTTCGTTGCTCGTTCTTATATGCCAACGCCAAAACGAACAATAACCTGGCGGGGGCATCGGCGGCGGACAAAGCAGATTCAAGCGACGCCTCCATCATTCTCGACGCTCCGTCGGCATCTCCGAGTTCTCGGCACACCACTCCCAGATTTCCTAGCGCCACGGCCTGAGCACCACAATTTTCCGGCGGGGACGATCCGTCGGTCACGTGCGACGGCGTGCGCCTGGGACCCTCGACGACAGGGTCTTGCAGGAGCTCCACAAGTAGCTCCAAGTGCTGCTTTGCTTCCTGGTGACGCCCGTGGACAACCGCGGCGACAGGGTTTCTCTCATTAGTCTTGGCTTGCGCGCGTCGGAAAGCGCCGAGTGAGTGGGATTTTTTCTTCAATTACAGGCATTGGGCGACGGATTCTCGGCTTGTGCCCGGTAAGCGATAACCTCAATCTTTGACCGGTACTGTCACCGCCACCTTGGAACAACGCCAGCACCCGTACAGCAACAAGGAGAGAGCCCCCCCCCCCCACCTCCTCCCATGGCCCCTGTGTAACTATAGTGGTCTAAGTCCAAGGTATATACGCATGTCTCATGCTTCAGCCCCCATTGCTCGGTTCCTACCTCGAGTCTACCCGCCGCCCGATACAGACCGCCGAGTTTGCCGAGGGTTATCTGCGTCCCTGCATGTTTCTCCCCGAATGTCGCCCTTTTCATGTCAAGGGCCCTCAGCTGGGCCCTGATCGCGAGGTCGGCCTCGGCCTCCCATGGCCTGGTACAATCGACGAGGTATGGGCGTCTTTAGAACTGGTTTGTTCGAGTTTCTCGCGGCATTCACCTGTTGTGAGAACAGTCATAGGTACTGCTGTGGGAGGTCATGACGACAAACGCGAAGCGTCATACGCACAGCCTAAATGATTGTCGCTCTTTGCTCTGCTTTAGACCAACGCAGGTTGGTCCGCCATGCGCGGCCTTTAGTCGACCTTGTCCGCAGGCCACCTGCGCTTCCTCCAACTTAAAATGTCCAACTTCAAAGCATAGGCGACGCCCACTTCAGTACGACGAGACAAGATGGACAATCCCGAAAATATTCGGCCTCATGGTTGATTAAGCGCTCTCCGCACCGTATGGGTCCTTCTTCACGGGACATTTTTATCTCCTGGGTCTGGGTGGCCGTTAGCCCCAAGGGCCTCCAACGCTCGAGGGCTGCCACGATTTTTCCTCGTCGTCTAGATTCGGCGAGATGTTGGGGAGTTTCGCCATTGCGGTCTTGCACGTTCTTGTCCGCGCCCGCTCGCAGAAGGGAAAAACACACCTGGAGTCGGCGACAGAGCAGACAGGGTGGGTCATCCCTTCCAATTTCTAACCAACAAAATACCACTGGTATATAGTTTTGGAGTTTGAGTCGGTCTTGGCATTGGTCTCCGGGGCGATCCCTCGCCACACGCTGCCGGTTAGGGAGACCAAGAACCTTCGAGCGATTTCAGTCTATACAAGTTGCCATGCGCATACCATGCTCAGTCAGTGCCGATTGAGTGGGGTAGCAGGTTATCCCGTCTAATCAGCACCCCTGTCGTCGTACGAGCAGTTGCTTGCTTTCTCTCGCATATGCTGTGTCACACACCGCCCTCTTCGTTTCACGCTTACGCTTTTTCGTCTAGCTCCTCTTCTCTATTTTAGGGAGGAGAGGGAGTTATCAAGGAGTAGCCTGGTGGGGGTCTCGCTCCCTCCTCCTACTGTACTTGTGCCAAAACTCAATAGGTGGATGCGTCTGACTGAGAGACACGCCTGCCAGTCACCCACAAAAAACACCCCAACAAGATGCACGTAATGCGTAGAGTACGCGCCTTGTAGGTTCCCCAACCTGCCGCGAGGTGAAGGGGGGTTCTCCCGTCTGGTCCGCTCGCACCAATAAACGCCTTTCGTTCTATCAGAACCTCGACAGCCTCGAGCTTTCCTTGCCGCGAGGCAAAGTGCAGGGCCGTCCAGCCCGAATCAGGGTCCGGCGCGTCCACATCGGCGCCGGGCAGCGACAGCATACGCGACAATCTGACGGCAATGGAAAGGCGGAAACATTGCGCAGTGTGGTATTCGTGCTGCGCTCTTCATGCCCGTGCTTGGTGTGTACGCTCGAATACATCTGATCGCTTCGGCGTGCTTTCAAAGGGCCACGGACGTGCTGGAGCGGACAGGCGACAGTTTCGCCCGCAACCAGCAGCAGGTTGCTCGCTGTTGCGACTCCGAGGTTTCAAGCGCGGCGTACTGACAGCGTGTCTTTCACGTATGTTCATGCAACCGCCATCGCATCGGGAGGGGCTTCTGCTTTCGCCAGCCTTCGCTTGTTTCTGTTGGTTTAACTCCTCTCTGTCCCAGTTGTTGTGCCACTAAAGGCTGACCCTGGAAGAGGCACGTGGAGCGGTCACCAGGCCACACGTGTAGACCTACGACGGAACACATTCCTGCGACACCGACCTGTCGACTTCTCCAGATTTCGCGGCAGACCAGACGCTCCACACGTCGTCGCTGCTGCAGTGGTTCTTGCGCCGCTGCGCCTTTATTTCCGCGTCCCTCGCCTTCCTCGCTGACTCCGTTTCCCTGGCGGACACCACGTACGTATGCCAAGCGCGCGAACTAGGCTCACCCCGGGGCCGTGAAGAGCCGATGCGTACTGTACGGTTGCCTGCAAGTCACTACGATAGGGACTACGCAAATCACGACTGGCGGTCCGTCAATACCGTTAGGTTGTTGACATGTTGTTGTTGTTGTTGTTGTTGTTGTTGCTGTTGTTGTTGTTGTTGTTGTTGTTGTTGTTGTTGTTCTCACATGACCTCTTAAAGCAAGGAGCTCGTGGTCACACAAAAGTTGCTGGAGCCTTAGGGATATCCGAAATGCCATTACAAAACAACAACACAGGCGGGAAGCACGACGCTTCCCACCAAATCCCACCTAAAAAATGCACGAGAAGAAGGCGCACGCATGAAATGAAATCAATGTGCAACCTGAACTAACATGATTCGCCCGTGTGTCACAGGTGTTGAAATCGAGCTTAATAGTTTTACAGAATCCTTTTGGGTATCACCTCTCGAGCGGGAGACAGCCTCGAAAACCTGCGTGTAAGAGAAATGTCAAGCGTGTACTAGAGAAAAACACAACCTACGCGCCCACAGCGGAGCGTAGACGGACATGTCGTCTTCTCGAGCCACAAACACCTTCGTAGCGTTTGACTCAGCGACCCCAGCTCGGTCTGCTGCGCGCCCAAAAGCGTGTCCTTTTCTCTCCTGGTCTGCTCGCGAAACCCATTTGCCGCCAAGGCTTTGGCCCAGAAGCCCTTCTCGAGAGGTTCCAATTTCTTGCGCACCTGTGAGGGGCGACAAGAAAGGTGGTTCGTCGGAGTCGGCGGACTAATAAAGGCCTACCCTGGTCATCTGGAATACATACTCGCAAGGGCTACAACTACGTAACGCAAAGCTATGTGCGGTTGAAACTCAAAGCACCTGACCGCCTTTCGATCGGAATGCCTCTGCCAACAATGCCCCAAGCACGCATGTGGCCGGGAAGAACGGAAAAGCGGAGCGTGCTGGCGGGGTACGCTTGGTTTCCACGGGTACTCTTGCTTATATGCGCACCTTGTCGGCTTCTTCCAATCTTCCCAAACGGATAAGGTTATCCCTCGAAGCTTTCATGCCCACGAGCCTTCCGTTTAGTGGGATGCGTGCCTTGGCCGCATCTCGCGACTGCCGTAGGTGCTGCTTGTCCGAGGAAAGGAGGGTAGGAGGGGTTACTTGTACAGGTGTATGTGGGAGGTTTGTGGTGGGCAAGGGAGAACTCCACACACTCCGCGTGGGGGGTCGAAAACATAACATATCACCCACACCCCGATCACGTCTTGATTCGCGTGCGTCTTCATCGCCGAGTTTTTCGTGTCACGTACACGTAGACGATGCCACACCCTTTGCAATTATGTGCCCTTGCACTCACCTTCGCGAGCGCTCGCCGTTGTTCGCGGTGGCTGATCTTGAGTGCACCCACTGATTCGGCGGCCTTCGCCTCCAAGTTTTCGATTGTGCTGTCCCAGTGTCGCTCAATCTTGACTAGTCTCCTATAATAGGGTGAGAGCACATATTTCATACCACAGGCACGGCACGGGTAACGCGAAGCGGTTCACGCATGCTACGCAGTCCTATGCTTCGCTCGTGGGGCAATACGGGATCGTTGGAGCAAATCCGCGGTGTTCATTGCTTTAGACTACGAGTACGAGGTACCTACGTACGTACGTAAATACAAGTATCCAAAAAGTGAATGATCATGTACAGCATACAGCAGCCCCAAGCGACCGCGCCGAAAATACACCACGGCGAGGCGAGGGTATCGGCCAAGTCAAGACATGCGCCATACTGCAGACCACTGGGTGTTCCTGCGTTCCTGCGTCCTGTGGCTAGTCCTGTGTCACGGGTCGCGGGCGCGTGCGGGCGTAGGAGATAGAATGCTCGCTCAGCGCTCGGCTCTCAAGCAACTACTATTATACTGACTCGTACTGTCACGTTTCAGATTGTAAACAGCCACGTACAAGATACCTGGTATGATACAGCGTTCTCACCAATGGAGTGGTGCGAGAGCGACAGCATCACCATTTTGATGTTCGCTGATCATTGTCGGTCTTCCTTTTCCGCCGCGCTTGCCGCATCCACAACTCGGCCCTCTGCAACCACGCCAGCACACCAACACGCACGGGAGAAACTGGATCACTGGAGGAGAGGGTACTCGCTGCCACTACTTCTGTACACAGCACGGACCTGACCGACACACGCTCGAAAGGAACAAAAATGCGGTGGAATGTTACCGCACGCACACCGCACACAGTTGGCTACATATATCTCGATCGTGATTGGTCAGTCTCTTTCCCGAGAAAATATTGCCACGACTACACGAGTACGGAGAAAAAAAATGCTGCTCTTGTGGTCTTGCTTGTTGCTGTCTGCTGTTTGGTTTGGTGGTTTGGTGTTCGTACGAGGCTGTTTGGGTGATCGGATACTTAGAGACCAAGGGTCGAGGTCCCCACCTCCCACCCCGTGCTGCGCTCCGGTACTTCTCCAAGCGGTACTCGAAGCACTCCTAGGCTTTGCCATAGAGTTCTTCGTCGGTGCTAAAGACCACCAGCACCCAAGCTCGTACATATCCCTCCCTTCGTCACAAGGGTCGAGGTTGCTTCTACTTCACTACTGCTGTATATCAATCCCACAGGGTGCTCTTCGTTTTTTGTTGTGAGAGTACGCGCCAACACCAACAGCCAAGCGACTGCGCGCGAGGCTCCACCTACAGCGAGCGCCCTGAGCTTGGGCATGACCCAACAGAGCGGCGAAGACGCGAGCGGGCCGAACATTACGCTGGATGACGACGAGATACGCGAAGTCGATCGTGGGACGTTGGTCTCGCTCTCCATCCCCGACAGCGCGAACGTGCTGGGTGCCTCGGTCGAGATAAAACCGGATCAGGTGTCGTTTAAGGCTTACGGTGTCGAGATCAATCGCGATGGCCTGTTTATCGAGGGCAAGAACGTGAGCGAGATACATCAGGACGACCTCCGCCTACTGGGCGAGCTGGGGCGTGGCGCGTGCTCGGTCGTCAAGCAGGCCCAGGTACGGAGGAGTGAAGTGGCTGGCGGTTGGGAGGACGGAGGCACGCGTATTTTTACTACAGCAGTAGCCAGGCTTGAGGTTTTGCCTCCTGCTATAATAATATTAATAGTACTCGAAGTTCTTGTATATTTATTTCCAAACGTGTTGTGTAGAAAAGGACCAACGTTGGTTTTCTGTTTTCTGGCTCCCACCCGAACGAAGCATTCGCCGACCCCAAGGCAGCTATTGGCTAGAGCTAGCTGTAGCTCTCGCGAAGAGCCATCCAAAGGCCAACTGGCATGGCTCACAGCAAGTGCTCCGTTGCTACAGCCGTGCCCCAGCTCGTTCGGGGGAGCGTCGTATAGAGCGATGGAACTGCTTCTCTGCTTCTCTGCTGCTTGCTGCAGCATTCATCATGTGTTTCTTCGGTTGCTTGCCCGAACAGCCGGGGTCTCCACGTACCGTATGCCACTCGTCTCTGTTGCTGTGCGGCTGCTGCGGCTGCGGCTGTTGCTACTGCCGCTGTCTAGCGAAGAGTATAGTGTGCCCGCATGCGCCTCCTCCCCGCCACAACCGGCAGGGTCGGTGCCTTCTACGCACCTTCCGTTTATCACCTCTTTCACTCGTACGATATTCTGAAGCGCGCGTGCGCCGTTTCTACATACCAATACTCGTACAGCAACTATTTATACTACCACAGCAGTAAATAGGACCAAATATCGTTACTAAAAAAGGTAACTGTTGTATACCTGGTAGGTTTTTGTCTATAGTATACCTGGTAGGTCCTACCAGGTACCAGGTATTAACTATGCCCCCCCGTAATACCAATGTTGGCAGTACATACCGCTGCTACTGCTGCGTTGCTGCTGCTCTACATAACGTACCCTCAGGTACCTGTTCGCTGTATAGTCCTACAGCGACTATTAAGAGAGTACTACGAATATACCAGGTACAGCAGTAAGCATATACCAATACCTGGTAAAGCATGCGTGCTCCTTCTACTGTACATCCTGCACCAGTAATAATTAGTTGCGCGTTATGATGGGGATATAATAAGGGGTCAAGGTTTAGTTACACCCACCGAAATCATGTAACGAACTTGGTCGGGCCTTCTTTTGTAGCGTTTCATGGTTCGTGCTCTGAAAAATCGTCGTCGGCGTGTCGTCGTGGTCCTTTTTGGCGAGTATCGACATCGACCCCCTCTACCATCGACCCTACGCATGGTACGGTATACCTGGCACACGCAGAGACGCAGGGGATGCTTCAACAGCAGCAGTAGGTGTACGGTACAGGTACAAACCACGCCCCCTGTACGCATAGTATTAATAGTGTACCAGTACGAACAATGTATAGTGCGGCCAGTAACCCTCGATTTTTACTTGAA
Source organism: Nereocystis luetkeana (assembly GCA_031213475.1). Lineage (NCBI taxonomy): Eukaryota > Phaeophyceae > Laminariales > Laminariaceae > Nereocystis > Nereocystis luetkeana. Next base: position 3,771,195 of record JARUPZ010000023.1, read on the forward strand.
CGGTCGTACAGCGATCGCCGATTGGAAAATTACAGCAGCAAATACATCTCGTAGTATACGACGAACGCTGAACGAGTACAATATCTCCAATATCCATGACGTTTTGTCATTACGTACATGAAACAAATACTACCAGGTATTGATCAACTCGTTACGACATTTTTTGCAGCAGTAGTTGGCGAATGCCTCCACAGCCTTTTTCTCGTTTATTATTAGACGTCAAGTCCGTACGTATGATGCGAGAAAACTTTTTTTTGTTTTGTTTTGGTAAACCGTTGCACGTCAGCTGTGAGTTCAACCGACCGGTCGATACTCAACTTTGCAAGGTACGTGATAACCATTGTTTTTGTACGGGCGGGGTCCTGAAGAGAATCGGGGATGATCCTTTTAGAACTGCAGTCCCGTTTTGGGGACGAACTACTTATAATTAGAGTGGATTGTCCCAAAAACAGGACTGCGGTTCTAAGAGGGTTAAAATCGCCGAGGAAGTGGCAACTATTAATACGGCCTGTATAAAATGTTGAAGGAATACTCGTAGACGAAGGAGGAAGTTTGCATCGTACTTCTGCATGCCGGTATACGCAGAGGCCAGGAGGGGGCGAGAGGAGGCATCGCAGCGTAAACGAACGTACCCCAGCTTGCCTACGTTCCGTACATGGCATGCTCTGGACGAAACGGCGGCGCTTGAAGTGCTTCAGACCGCCTCAGTGCTCGACTGGCCATTTAGGCCGCCCCAGTCGGCATTTTTGCAGTCGGACTTGCTCTGTGAGGAAAGTAGCGCGTTGACAGCACACAGAAATCACGCGGATGATGCCCGTAATGCATTGCTCCGGCAACATCGACCCCCCACCCCTGAGGGTGAGTGGCCCTCACCCTTCCTCGTCCCGTTTCATTCCCTGTCGGATCGGCACCATTTCCGCCGCGGTCACTGACGGAGTCGTATTCGTATCCGTATTATTATATCTTCGTATTATCATCGCCCCCCCCCCTCACCCCATTTCGCATCCCGCACCCCCCATCCATCCCTCATCACGTTTCATTTCCTTCCGAATCGGCACCACTTCCACCGCGTTCACTGGCCCCACGGAGCCACATAGTCGTGTTATCAGTTCGTCATCGACCCCCCCCCCCCCCTACACCCCGGCACAGCACCCCCTGCCGAATTGGCACCATTTACACCGCTTTATTCACTCCATGGAATCGTGAAACCTTCAATCAACCACCCACCACGCCGCTGCACAGCACTCCCTGCCGAATCGGCACCGCTTGTACCGCTTTCTGCACCCCTTGGAGCCGTAATTTCATCGATGCCCCCCCCTGCCACCGTCCCCCCGCCCCCCCCCCTGGTCTGGCACAGCATGTCGAAACGCGGCTGCTGTACGCGGTGAAGGTTTTCAGCGCGTTCGACCGAGACAAGCGGGCGCAGCTGCTTAAGGAGGTGGAGACGCTATGGGGCATGGAGTGCCCGAGCCTCATCAGCTTCGTCGGCGGCTACCTCAAGGTACTCGCTTGCTTGCGTGCGTGTGTGCGTCCATGCGTGCCTTGCGTGCAGTGCGGTGCGGTGCGGTGCGGCGAGGCACTGATGCACTAGGCGGACGAGACAGGCCGGGTCAGGCTAAGGCCACAGGGCGGGGCAGGGCAGAGCATGGCAGGGTATGGCGGTGCAGGCTGGCAGGGCCTGGCAAAAATATAAAATAAACGAGCTAAAGCATCAATGGTCGTTCGGGTCGGCCGTGGCTTGCTATCTCTTTCCGCGCTCGACCCGCCCTCCCCCGCGCCGCCGCTAGGCAGTGAGCCGAGCAAACCCTTTTACCACGGCACTACTGCAAATATGTTTCCGTCTTGAGCTCCAAGTTGTTTGCTCCCTACCTGTGGGCTAAGGTCGGAGTGTCGAGGGTAACATAACCCCTCTTCTCTGGCGGGGAGGGGAGGGGGGGGGTATCGACAAATCCACCGAAAAGTGGGAACAAAAAAAAGAGAAAACAAGATGATAGACGCCTGCCTCTACTCAGCACGAGATGAGCTTCCGATCCGAAAGAAAAAGGGGGTTGTCGCAAGGGCCCAGGGTTAGGTAAAAAACACGCCTTCAATTTCTGCCAGAAACCCGCGCACCTATACGACGCCAGCACCGTCCCGCCCCTCCCCCCCCTCTCCCCTCCCGCCCCCAAGCGTTCCGCGAAAACCCCAAGCTGAGCCTTCCTCTTTTCGCCCCTCTCTGCATCTACTTCTAATCAAGGATGGTAACATTCACATCATCCTGGAGTACATGGACAGGGGCAGTCTGACGGACCTTGTCCACAAGTGGCGCGCTGTGGACTACGGAGAGGAGGTCATGTCGGCGGTGCTTTTCCAGGTAAAGATGGCGCGCGCGCGCGCGTGGGCTTTCGGTCCCCGAGCATCGAAGGCCGCCCTTGTCCGTATTTGAGAGCTCGGGCCTCGTCACGTCTCGCGGTTGTCCGTCGCTGTGGGTGACTGCCTCTGTGCTGTGGGGGACCAGACTAAAGTGATGCTGTGGTGAACTGGTGGTGATGAATCCCAGCAAGGCGTGCCCGCGCCAACCTCACGGCGCTGTGATTGAGCGTGTTGGGTGAAACGCTTTCAGGACTTGTAGTCACGTGTTGGGGACAAACCACTCAGATTCTTGAGGAGTTTCGCCGCTAAACGAGATTGCAGTTCTATAATGGTTGAAGCCTCCCGCCCCCCCGCCCCCCCCCGTGTGATGCGGCGCCTGCCGTCGGCGCTAAGGAGACTCCTCCCGTGTTTTAATAGGGTTTTTATTCCCGATTAGCTATAATAGTGGCGTTTCGGTTTGTCGAGCACTAGGTATTTTTCGTTTCATATACGAACTAACCACATCGGACAGAAGCGTAAGGGCCGTTTAGTTTAGTGTTGACAGTCGTGTCTTAAGCGTTCCATATATTTACGTCCAAAAGTGGAATGTGATGAACGTCGGTATGTGCTAGGTGGCTGTGCCCTGCCGGGGCTGTTGCTTGTTATTGCTGTTGTCGCGTTAGCTTAACGTCACAATGTTTGTCCGTGGTTTGTATAGCATAGTTTGGCCCTGCGACCGGGCCAGCCAGCCTAAGTGAACAGCCGCGCCACGTTTGACGGTGCCCCATGCTTAAAGAGGCGTCACGCCCTGACTTTCAAGTGCCCTCAAAAGCCGCGGCAAGAAACGAGCGCCCGAGGGGTATTTGTGTAACGTGATTTTTGTTTTTTGATTCTCTTGATATTGGTCGAAGGCCATCTCTTATGGCAAACCGGTTTTGGTTTCTGGAAATCGAGGTTTCAGCACCTTTGCAGGCGTGTTTGAACAGGGAAACGGGCGAATCGGACCCGCTTTTGTTGAAGTCCCACCAGTCATTTTGCGAGAGGCATGCAACGCCGTTTGCCGTTTCTTCAAGATAGCGTTTTGAAAAATTGTCGATACACTCCAGTTTCCTCTATTCAGTTTCGGACGCGATTTATCTGAAAAAGAGGCCATTTTTTCGGCTGAAACGTCGATATATATCTGAAAATGCGTTGTTAATTTTTTTGTTTTAAAATGACAACATCGTAAAAACCTCGAACGACACCCCTGAAGAAAAGAAAAACGGGTCTAGATACCTCTCCCCGAAAGACTGCAAGTATTCTGAGAAGAACTAGCCTGATTCGGTCGGACTCCCAGTCTAAAATGCGTTAAAGCACGCATAAAACATAGTTTCGGGTAAGTTTTTCGGTTTTCAAAACCCTCCCATAAGAGATGGCCTAACCGGTTTTACTATCCTGGCGGTGTTTCATTTTTATTTTTTGTCGGCTGCCTCACGGCGGACTATTCCTCCCACGTACGTACTATTGTGGCGGTAGATGCAGAACGCGCTTGCGGGCCCCTTCTTGCCTGAAGCTCTGACAGCCGTGTGCATACGGTATCTGCTCCTGTACGACTTTTTATTTTCTGACTGGCTAGTGCAAGAGCTTACGGCGCGAGTGTCGAAGAAAAGTCGGTCTCGGTTTTAGAGAAGAATCGGTCTCCTGAATGGCCAATGCCAAGAAACATAATGTGTTGTGCGAGTTTATAGAGGTCTTGTGCTCTAACCCCCTCCCCCCCCCCGCTTGACCGCCTCCCCTCACGCGGCGCACCCTCCCCTCCCTCTTGCGACGACATCGTAACCGGGGGGCGCTTTTTCGGAACCGCCGGGGTTCCTTGCAGATGCTGTGGGGACTGGGGTACCTCCACTACGAGCACCACATGCATCGGGACGTCAAGCCCCAGAACGTCCTCATCAACAGGCGAGCGCTGAGCAAGCGAGCGAGCGAGCGAGCGAGCGTTGGCTCACTTCTTTCGATACGGGGCGGCGACCTCAGTGTGCTGCCTGTGTGCTGCCTCGTACAAGCAGTGCCGCCCCGTTGTGTCCTTCTTATCACTCCCGAACGCGACCGCCGCGGCGAGAAGTAGGGGCGTTTCGGTCCGGCTGAGGACGGGCTCTATGACCGACCGCCGGCCGAAGTTCATAAATTCGGTCTTCCGAATATGCTCCAAATCGACCGAGATTCCGTGTCTATGGTATTCATAGATTATCCGAACTATCCGAATCGACCAACGCGCACAAGTTGATGTCAGTTACAAAATGCCCTGCTTGCGCAAGTTCCCAGCGACAGCTTTACTTTTGCTGGGATTGCCAGTTCCGTGGTTTAACCTTGAGCAGTTTTTTCGACTCAGGCTAAAAAACAGTTTACCAGTTTTATTTTTCGAGCCTCACCTGAGTTTTGCTATAACCTGAACGCCAACCCTCTGCATGGTCGCAGTAGGCGGTAGTCAGTCGGTCGGGCTTGCCCCCTTTCGAGGGCAGCCGATATCGCAGAGCACTCACCCGTGTGTCGATCAGCACTGCGCTGTGTTACGAATATTTTGCAATCGGCGAACGTTTCGAAGCACGAGGGCGTGTCCCCCGACGAGCAACGAGCATTATTTCGAGGGTGTGTTTGGTCGGGTAACATACTCTGGGGTGCCCGAGTACTCTGGGGTACCCGAGTGCACAGGGGTACCCGAGCTCTGTGGGGTACCCGAGTACTCTGGGGTAACCGAGTACTCTGGGGTCCCCGAGTACCAAACCTGGATGTTTTGGTTACCCGAGTACTCTGGGTTACCCGAGTTCCAGTCCTCGAGGTTTTGGCCATACTGGGGTACTGTAGGTACTCTTGGTGTCAGAAATAATATTCGGCGATTGCCAGGCGTCATTTGTGCGAAGGGAAGGAGCCGAAATCCCAAACCTTCAATGTTGCGCTTGCTGGAAGTTATAGCAGTGAGGGACATTGGATGGCGTTAGTGTTGGGTGGAGAGGTGAACTAAATATTTAATTCGTGAAACGTGCCAAGTTTGAGTTCCCAAGCGTTGTCCCCGCTATCCCCGCCTGCATATTTTGGCTGAACGCCTCCCCATCCCCGGCCCTCGACCCCATGGCGAAACGCCTCCTGTTTTTATTTTTCCTTCATACCTTTCTTCAGCGATGGCCGATCATCCCCTAACCCCGGCCCTTGATCGCATGGCGACTGCCTTCTGTCTTTATGTTTTGCTATCTTTCCTCAGCAATGGAGAGGTTAAGCTCAGCGACTTCGGGATTGCCCGGGAGCTGGACGGCGAGATGGTGAGGTTCACCCCCCCCCCCCCCCCCCCTCCCCCCCGCCGCCGCTTTGTTTTTCCGCCTCCCCAATGGTGTTGATCCGGATCAGACGATCGTGTGCTCGTGTCGCGGCGTCGACTTTTGTTGTTGTTATTTGTATTTTTAATTTTTTCCTCTCTCATTGCGATCGTTTGTTTTTCTAGTGTTTCGATTTTCCGTTCGTTTTTAGTTTTCAGGGAAAAGAACACGCGCTTGGAATGGTCCACTGCCGAGGCAGTGCCTTATAGCGCAAGGGCCCTCCTTATTATTCATCACTGCAAAAATGAGCCCTCGCAAATTCCAAGTACCCCCGCTCCTCCCTTAAACGTGGATGCGGCTCTCTGTATAGGGGGTATAACCTCTCTTGCCTCGTTGAAGGTTTCTCTTGAGCTCTCGGGCTGTCGAAATGAAAAACAATCGATAGGAACGCACACACATACGCGCTGCTATTTTATGAAGGTTTGTAGTTGTCGATTGTAAATGAAGGAGATTTTATGTAGTGTCTGGCCGTTTGGCCTCACGGCAAACTTTCAGCGGCAGCAGCAGCGGCAGCAGCAGCGGCAGCAGCAGCATCAGTAGTTGCTGCAGCGTTACCCCAAGCCGAGGCGTTGAGGTCAGAGCTCGGAAGACTACTAACGGATTACCCGGTAGTAGATTTCTGGGCTCGGGCTGTCAGTGATTTTGCGGGTTAGGAAGAACATACCGGTGGGATCAAAGTAAGGGCGTAGACCCAACCCCTCGTCCTCCCTCTCACCCTCACCCTGACCTCAAAACGGGACCCAAAACGGCCCAAAAACGGGCGAGAAACGCGGCTGTGCTGCTTTTGTGTAGCTTGTATTATTTTCCGAACCTGCGAACCACCACGATTTTTCCCCCCTCTAACTATTCGTGAATGTAATTTTCCCGGAAATATCCTGCCGGATGAAATGAGAGTCCTACGAGGTGCTGGGTCAGAGAGGTACTCGGTCGCCAGAATCCCGAATTTCTTGTCCTTGCGGAAGCGATGTCGACCTTTCCCACTGCTGTATCTGGGGATTGTCTTTCCGATGAGAACGGTAATCGCAAATGTGGGGTTTTGTAGTGTAAATAAGGGATGTTCTGTAGTTTTCAATTACGAAAATCGGCTGTTAGCTGTTTTTGCATAGACCGTCCGGGATTCTGGCGATGTATCCCTTTGGTACCAAGGCGTCGGCTGTGATTACCTTTCAACGACTATCACTGCTGCTGCTGCTGCTGCTGCTGCTGCCGAAAGCGTGTGTACCAGGTATTTGCAGTATGTCGAATTTATCAAATACTCCCTGGTACGGTTTTTGTGGTTGTAGTGCTATTCCCGTTCTCCTTTCTGTGCACGGTTGGTGGGAAGCCCTCGATTTTGGCGGATCAGGTGGGTGTGACGTCAGGATGACAACTTGGTGAGCGCAAGAAAGGATAGGCGCGAGAAATTTCAGATATTTGATCGGACAAGTGTGTGTGTGTTTTTTTGATTTTTTTTTGGGGGGGGGAGGGGTAATCGTCATCGTTAGTTCACGTTTTTTTTTTTAATACATGTAGTCCGGGGCTTGCACATGTGGTGTAATTCCGACTGAATGTTTGGGAGTAGCGTCTACTTCGAGCGTAAAAAGTGCCGGATAAAAAATGCGGCCTAACCTAATAGATCTAACAGCACTGGGAGGTAGGTGTAAACATTTTTCAGGGAACAGCCACGCGAGAGTGCTGCGCAGCATCTTTTGGCGCCGAAAAGAGAAAGCAAGCCTATTTGCAAGGGGGGGGTTCGATTTGCCCCGGCCACACCCGCGACGCCTCGGCACCGTTGGGCAAGGCAATTTGGTTGGAAGCTCCCCTGCCCCCCATCCCTCGTTCCCCTCCATTTACTCTACGAGCACCCCATATACAGTAGTAGAAATACGCCACGCAGATTTGTCTCCTTTGTGCTCATCTTGTATACCTCACCTTTTAGGGCTGCCGTCCCGTTTTGGGGGCAAACTACTTGTAATTTGAGTGGTTTGTCCCATAGACGGGACTGCAGCACTATTACTGTGAGGGTTGTGTTTCTTCGTACCCACTATTACGCTTGGCGCTGCATCGTTTGGCGCCGGGCGTGAGGGCTAACCTACAGCAGTGCCACTTAAGGCTGAGGCAACAGAGTATATGGGAAACCTGTAGAATCCTTGGAAAACGCAGGAAAAACCCCGAGAAAAGAAAGCCTTGGGGAAACCGCGGGGTGGGAAGCCCTGTGAAACCATGGGGAAACCGTCACTTTCGTGTGTGTGTGTGTGTGTTTTTTTGCGGTTATTATGACGCACCCGCCGCCTCCCTTCCCCGCCACCGGACTCTATGGCAGGATTTGGCGCAAACGATGGTCGGGACGATACGGTACATGTCTCCCGAGCGGCTTGCGGGTACAGGGTACGGAGTGGCGGCTGATGTGTGGTCGCTGGGCGTGGTGCTGCTGGAGATGGCGGCGCGGAGCCTGCCGTTTGACACGACCGTTTCGCAGATCGAGCTCCATGACATCCTAGAGGTGAGTGGGGTTGGTGGTGCTGTTGGATGCGGTGTTGTTGGTGTTGCGGTTTTTGTTGTTGTCGTTGTTGTTGTTGTTGGTGGTGGTGGTGGTGGTGGTGTTGGTGTTGGTGTGGTTGTTGTTGTTGTTGTTGGTGTTGTCTGTGTGTGTTTATGGTGGAGGTTATCTCGTCGTGGGCAGGAGCAGGTGATGCCGTTCTGCTGCCGTCCGTAGCAGTTGTTGTCGTTCCCGTGGTGGCTGTACAGGCAGGTGGTGCTTGTGCCCTCGTAATGTAGCTCTTGTTGCTGTTGGTGTTGCCTTACTACCGCTGCTGCTACTGCTGTAGGTATTTGTGTCGTTGGTGCTGTTGAAGTTGGTTGTGTGGGAGTTGTTGTCTTGTGTTGGCGGTGTTGTCGTCGTGAGGACGTATCGATGTTTTTGCTGTTGTTTTTTGTTGTTGGTGTTGTGGTTGTTGCTGCTGTTGTTGCTGTCGTTGTTTTTGGGTTGTGCTGTCGGCGGTATTTATGTTGTTGGTGGTGATACTACTGTTCGTTGTGTGCCGTTACTATAGCGGTGATGTCGGTGCTTTTTAGCGTTGGTGTCATCGTACGGTGGGTACTCGTATTGGCGGTGTTGTGGTGGATGCCGTCGTTCTGGTTTTGTTTCCGTTGTTGTTGCTGTTGGCGGTGTTGTCGTAGCTGTCCATGGCATTTCTGTTGCTGCCGGCGGTGTTGCCGGTATTGCTGTGCCAGCGCGCGGCTTTTCGATGTTGTTGCGACTGCTGTCGTCGGTGTCATCGCACTGTCTTACGCGGGTAGCATGTGAACGCTGCAGGTGTAATCGTTACTGTATTTTTCTTGTGGGTCTCGCGCTGGCTGTTGCACTGTTGATACTGTTGGCAGAGTGTGGTCGGGCCGAACCGCGTTCGATCTCAAGGGGTGGTTTTACTGGAAGGGGTAGTTTTACGAAACGTAGAACTCCCCCCCCCCGTCTCGAACGGGATGCGTGGTCAATGGTTAAATGATTGAGGCAAGCAACAAATGGGTACCCCCCCCCCCCTTTTGCAGAGCTGTTGCGTGGTACGTGGACGTTGAGGGCTTTGTTCGGGAACGAAAAATCCGCCCGACCTCTTCAGGAGAAACTATCCCTACCTTGAAGTACGTAAATAGTTTCGGTGTTCCACATCCTACGAGGGCGTCTTGCTGCGCTTTTAGTGCAACGCCATCTGGCTTTCATCACCGTCGCCTGATTGCTCCCACTGTTTCCGCCGTCCACAACGAGCGTGCCGGGGGTTGCTATTTTTGGTTGAGCTTCGGGCGCAGCGGGGCGAACACGGGAAAATAACTGCGAGTCTATCGCGCTTCGATTTTGTTTTTTCACGGGGGACCACGGTTAGTAGGACCTATGGTATACATGAAAAGCTATTTATTTAACCATTTATACTAACAATATTTGGTCCTATTAACTATGGTCCCCCGTAATAGGAATAGGCGTTGGTGGGGAAGCTCTGAGAGTTGTGATACCTACTCTCCGTGGGAGCGTGACACGTAACGTTAGTCGCGCAACGATGGTTTGGTGTTGTTTTGTTTTTGTTTACGGCTGGGATTAGGCTTGTGTGCGTGTGACTTGTGACTGCACTGTTAGAGCCGCCAGAGACGGCATCCGCCAAAAAAACTCCCACGTTTGTTTTTCCTTGCTCGCGGTGTTTTTTTTTTTTCTTCTGTTTCGTGGTTGCGTTACTGCCATGGCTTGTTTTTTTCTTCAGAATTTAATGCTTTTGGTTTTGTCTTGTTGCGCTTCGTTTTGTTTTGTTTCGTTTTTTTTTTTTTTTCGAGCAGGAAGACCTAGCGGTGGACAAGCTAGTCGGCATGGCTCCCGGACACTCGCCGGAGTTCGAGGAAGTTCTCCGGGGATGCCTGCAGCCGCGCCCCGAGCAGCGCCTCTGCCCCGAGCAACTCCTGGAGCTTGATTGGTTCAAGCGGTTCCGCCGCCCTGCCGGCGAACAGCAAGAAAAGGAACAAGAGGAAGGGCAAGGGCAGCAAGACGAGGATGACGCGGCGGTGGCCGTGCAGGGCGCGGAAGGAGAGGGAGTGCAGCAGATAGACGCGGCTGTGTCCGGGGACGCTGTGATAGTCCTCCCCGGGCAGGGACAGGCGGCGGGAGGGAGGGAGGCGGGAGGAGGCGGGGGTGGAGGAGGAGAAGTGCCCCGGGATGGTGCGCGTGAGGCGTGGAAGGGGGTCGACTCAGTCGGCGACTTTAAGAGCGGGCAGGGTGGAGACGAGGGGGAGGACGCGTGCGAGGCAACTGGCGGGGACGATGATGAATACGATGGGGAGGACACGTGCAAGGCAGCTGATGGAGAGGATGATGATGACGATGATGACGGCGACGGTAGTGAGCAGCACGTGAGTGGGTGGGGGTGGTAGATACCATGGTACTACAGCTGTACGCCTTTTTTTGGAGCAAATGTGCTGTATACACACAGGGCCTGACGGTTGCTCACCACAAAGCCTCCGTCCTTCACCAAAACGCCTCCGTCCATCTGCTGTATACGGCGAAAGAGCCTTGAGCTTGCACGGTGGTGCTGTCGTTTTATCAGCGCTCCTTGTCTCGACGGTGATAAGGGAGGGTGCTATCAGTAGAAGTCGAACGTTCTATTTCCGGAAGGCTTTCTCTCTCTCTCTCCCGACCAGATATTTTCCCGAAAACGCCTTGTTGTCCGGTAATTTTGGCGTTCTATGAAAATCGAGCTCCCTCTAGAAAACAAAACTATCGCACCCCCTCCCTGCCTGTGTGAGTTCGTCAGCGCTTTTGCTTTGGGTAGTGTGGCTGGCTGGCCCCTTGACTGATCGCCGCCTTACACTAAAACTGGTACAACAACGCCAAAAAAAGAGCGTCTTGACGCGCCACAAAAAGAAAGGTGTTTATTGCTCCTGAAACAGCACATCTGTCCCACGTGAGAGTACCTCTCGGCGCCTTGATAATAGTATGTCCCCTGCTCGTGCTCCCATTATATTCCGAGTAGTTGCCCATTAGAGCAGTGAACCCTCGAGTGTGTTTGTCGCCTTGCCTTCGTTTTGTTGGGGGGCACACTTTGGCATTTGGGGAGGACCAGACCAGGGGACGTGTAAGCAGCAGCCCCTTCCTTCCCTTCTCGAGGTTAAGCTGTCCAGTCATGGGCGAGGTGAAGTACCGTATAGACCTCTCCTCGAGTCAAGGGGAGGAAATAGAATGAAAAAAAGTAGGGCGGTATTTTGTAACCTGGCGTACCGCTCGTTGATCCTTCGTTGATTCCGTAGTTATTGATAATAGATGGTAACCGTTAACCGTTCGGTCCGCTTGCCTGGTTTGTCGCACTACCCCGCCGTGCGCGATGATTTATGGGCGTTGGTGATGGGGGTGGGCTGTATCGTAGGACCGGTCGGATCTGGACCGAGCGACTCAGGTGGTCCACGATTTCATACAGAAGGCCGTCGAAGCTGGAGTTCTGCCCCCCCCGCATACGGGCAGGTCTAAAAAGCCTGCATGCGGGAGTTCCAGCGAGCATGACCTCACGAGTTCGTGTGAATACGGCTTGATCCAGACCATGTGCAGGTGGGTGGGGGAAGGGGTGGGTGGGTGGGTGGGTTTTTGGATGCTGCGTGATCGGCTCGAGTGGGGGTGCGATAATTCACCTCTTATATGGACGAAAAGGAAATTAAAAGGGAAAGTCTTGGGAGGGAAACAGTGCGCGGTCTCTTGCCTCTATACTTCGAAGTATAGCATCCAGCGCATAGATAGGCTTACCGTTTTTTTTATGTTCTCTGTCGACCGGGGTAGTAAAACATGTGTTTGCGCAAGCGTTGGCCGTTACAAAGATAGTTCACACATCGGAGAGATAGTTCACTATCTATGTGGATCGTCTACAGTAGTTTGTGACCTTCTTCTTCTTCGTATTCTTGTTCTTCTTCTTCTTCTTCTTCTTCTTCTTCTTCTTCTTCTTCTCCTTCTCCTTCTTCTTCTTCTTCTTCTTCTTCTTCTTCTTCTTCTTCTTCTTCTTCTTCTTCTTCTTCTTCTTCTTCTTCTTCTTCTTCTTCTTCTTCTTCTTCTTCTTCTTCTTCTTCTTCTTCTTCTTCTTCTTCTTCTTCTTTTTTTTCTTTTTCTTCTTCTTCTTCTTCTTCTTCTTCTTCTTCATCTTCTTGTTCTTCTTCTTCTTAATGTTCTTCTTCTTCTTCTTAATGTTCTTCTTCTTTATTCTTCATCTTCTTGTTTTTGTTCTTGTTCGTCTTCTTCTTCTTCTTTATTCTTCATCTTCTCCTTCCCGCTTACTGTCTTCTCCCCGTTTAGATGCGTCAACTGTTTATAGAAAGTGTGTCAGTGCAGGGCGGAGTAGCTAGTGCCGGCTGCCGCTGTAGTGCCGGTGTTATTGGCCGGCGCATACCATACCGGGCCTATGCAGGGGCCGGCTCTACTGTACTCTCAAATCAACCAGGGTGTCTAGAGTAGATATGCAGTATATACATATATCTGCCTCGAATTATCTAGGTTTGAATGGGGGATATGATTTGTCAGATGTGTTGACTATTTGTTGAACCTTGGAACGATCGAGCGTCAAACTTGGACTGAGACGGCGGCCTCAAGATCAAAAGCTCGTAGGCGAACAGCGACGACGTGTGCATAAAAAGGTTTGCACACTCCTGGAACCGACTGATCTAGTCTTGTCTTCCTCTGTCATCTTATCCCTTTGCCTGGCATTATTTTTGGCTTAACGTGTCGCTTGTCTTGTCGTGTCTTTTTTTTTTTTCAAGTTTTTTTTTCAAGTTTTTTCGCCATCTCTTCAGCGTGTGTGTGCACTGTTGCTGCTGCAGCTGTTGAGCAGCGACGGCGTTTGTCGTCTTGTACATATACCAAGACGTCGTCAAATCCTGTACGCGTCTGAAACCGATTGATCTGATCTGCTCTGCTCTGATCTGATCTGATCTTCCTCCTATCCTTTTCCTTGCCCTTTGCGCTTTTTTTCTCGACGTCATCCCTCCCCCCCCCCCCCCCCCCCCCCCCCCGCACACACACGCGTGTGTGGACACTACTGCTGCTGCTGTAGCGATGGAAGCCTGAGTGACTCAGACGCTGGTACCGACGTCGGTGGGGGAAAGAGGGACTTCGACACAGATTTCGATGTGGACTTCCTGGCGTTTCCGGACTTCGAAAACGACGCACAAGCGGAGCAGAATCAACCCGATGCTGCTCTTTTGTGAGCGGCGGGGGGTCGTGACAGCGGACCAATAGGAAGGAAGGATTCGAGGGGAGGGGGCGTCAGGGTCAGGGGTCAGGGTCGTTTTCTCACGTTCTCACGCAATCCGTGGGGACTTTGTTGTGTGTATAATGGGCGGATTAAAGTCTGCAATCACTCACGGTGCGTGTTACGATTTTATGCAGTGATGCTACTCGTATGGTGTTTGTTGTTTGCTGCAACGTTTCGTGGAGCAGTCGGCGCGGACGTACGTAGCAGTCGGGTAGAGCTACGCACCTCCCCCCCCGCCGGCATGCGATACGTTTATTTATTTTTTGCTTGTTTTTGTGTGTGTGTTTATCCGTCTTGGTGTTCTGGTATGGGTATCTACCTTCGGCCCTACGCCGTCATATCAAGCCCCCCCCCTCCCCCCCCCCCCCCCTCGTCATGCTCTATTAGGCTATTAGCGCCGTGAAGGGAGTACCGCCACGGCTACATACGTGCGTAACTTTTTTTGCGAAAGTGAGGAATATCAGTGTTTGCTTTGAGCGCGCAGACGGCGTCTTTGCTCGACGAACGCGACTGCTGCCCCCCCCGCCCCCTCCCCCCCCCCCCCCCACGATTGCATCTCGCCTACAGTACGCTGCAGCGATGCGAAGGAAGAATATGTACCTTATAGCTACCTTGTAACATTATCGAGCTATTATCAGTAGTACGTATCCCGGGTACGTACAATACATATATTATATGCAGTGGTTCTACGTCGGCGGCGGCTTAAGATAACAATCGCTGTACTACAGTAGCACTCTTCGCGTCTCGACCCTTGGGTTGCCTTAACCCTTTTAGAACCGCAGTCCCGTTTCGGGGACAATTCACTCAAATTTCAAGTAGTTTGTCCCCAAAACGGGACTGGGGTTCTAAAGGGGTTAAGCGGCGGCAACTCACGCCGTTTTTTGTTTCTTCTTCTTTTATAGTACGACGATGGGCTCGCTAGTATAATGTGGCTGTAGCGTCCTACATCGATGGCAGAGCTGCCGCTAGTGTCGACCGGACAGCGCGGCGCCTCTTGGCCTCTCGAACCAACAACGCTTTTTTTTTCGCTTTGTTTTCTGGTGGGTGGTTGTGTCTGCCCTGCGCGATACGCCATCTTAGTGTACGAGGGGGCCTGGAGCTGCTGCTGCTGCTGCTGCTGCTGCTGCTGCTGTGGCGAGGCTGCCGAGGCGCGCGTGGTTGTCTGTTTGTGGACGGAAATGAGGGTGGGCGGGGGGGGGGGGGGGTGCGTGGAGATGGGGGGGGGCATGGTGGGAAGGTGTGCTACGTATGACTCTCAGTTGTGCGGTGTCTTACTGGTGCGAGTTCGGAGATTTGATTTCAGTTGTTGTGTTGTTGTTGGTGTTGTGTGTTGTCGGCTGGGAAAAGTAGTAAGAGCAGGCGGAAACACCTGGCGTTCGTGCCGGAAGCTCCCGACCAGCCACGAGGGGCTGCCCTGTGCTGCTGCTGCGACTTATGGTGGTGAAGGGAACGAGCGTGTTTTGCTGGGTTTTTTTTTTTTTTTTTTTTGTATTCTGAGCGCCTGGCTGCCATATTTTGGTTCCTCCACCACGACGTACGTGCTCGACACAGAATGGTTGACGAGTGACACCCCAAAGAAAAAGATGACGGCACCGCAGAAGGGCAAGTGCTGTGACATGTGACATGGGTAAATACAGGGCAGCAGTTTAGCTTCGACACGGCGGCAGGGGCGGTGATGGGAGGGGCAGGGGTGTATGAGTGCGGGGAGAGGGGGAGGGGGGTGAGTCGCTTTGGTGAACCACTCTTCTTCTTCTGCTGCCAGGGGGCAGGGGAACAGTAGTGGCCAATGTAAAAACGGGCAGGCCAGTTTTTTTTTCCTACGTAGGATGAGTTTTTCAACATCTTCGTCGACGTGATAAGCGCTGGTTCAGCGAGTGCTTCGGTCGGTCGGCCCGCCGTTACGGCTCCTCCTGGGGTGGGCTGTCCCGGCACGAGGTTTTTCCTTGTCTTAGGGGTCTGAGAACGGGGCGAACGACTTCGCCCTGGCCCTCTTCCTTGTATTTTGCGCTTTTTTATTGTAGGGATGGGGTTGGGGTGGTTGGTGGTGGCAGGGGGGGGGGGGTGGGGGGGGGGGGGGGGGGGGTGGGCGTTAGTTTATCTGGTCTCTACCGCCGCTCCGGCGTCAACGGACAGGCCCCACGATTCAGACAGCTCAACGTCGCGTGCACCCGGTACCTGCGACGAAGGAGAAGCGCTGTGCGGACCGCCTGCACCGATAGCGACCGGGCACCGGAAGTCGTGAAGCGCGGGGGGGGGGGGCTAACCCAGGTTGACTGACGGCAATGGTTGAACGCAGAGTTTTGTATGGGAAGCACTCTTATCCGATCGAGTCGCCAACATTGCGCGGTGGGGGGGGGGCAGGGCGGGGCGGGGCGGGGTGGGTGGGTGGGGGGAGCTGTTTTCGGCCAACGGAGCAGCGGGGTTTTTTTGTCACCTTGCCATTATCACTTGATCGCAAGAATGAAGGAAGGAAGGAAGGAAGGAAGGTACACTCGGGAAGTTATTATCAATAGGTTAGGATGGTGCGCGACCCTCGTGTACTAATCGTACCACTTACCATTTTAATTAACGTATCTGCCGCTAAGGCGTTCTCAGTTCGAAGGACGTGATGGTGGCCATTTCAAACGCACGGCCTGGCTTGGACCTGTTTTCAACGATGTCTTCGAAAATTCTGCGTGTTGCGTTGCCCTCAATGTTCTGCGTCTTGTGATAAAAGTCGTGCGTGTTGTAAATGCGGGTTTATGAGCGAGGTTCGGGCCTCCCAGCCGCCGCGCATCTGTTCGCTGTGCGTGCCTTTGTGTCGACGGTGTGCTTCCTGCCCGACTTGGCGTATCCCTCCTGACGCAACGTGATGCGTGCAGCCCCATGTAAAAGGGTGGGTGCGCTGGTAAACCAAGCAGCCGGCCGGCGCGTACGCCGTCTAGGATGGTCTACTCTAACCCTCGATCGATCTCGGCCAGCTCCTGCGAAAAAGGTGTCTACTGCTCCGCCCTCTGGATGCGTCCCCCCGTGGATCAACAGCAGCAGCAGCAGTACTATAGGATTCGTCATTAATTTTTTTGGGGGGGGGCGTTGTTGCCCCTAGACCCCCTCCTCATTTCGAGCCGGTCTTACAATATGGGGCTACTATTACGGGGGACCACATTAACTAGGACCTACGAGGTAGACACTAAAACCCACATATTTCGCTATTTTTACTATCCATGTTTGGTCCTATTTACTACTGTATTGTCCCCCGTAATAATAGCTTTGAAAGGTGGCCGACTTGAACTCCGCGCTGGGTCATACGAAGCTTTGGTTGAATAATACCAGGTACTTTTTTTCCAGAGCCACAGCTATCACGTACCTCGAGCTTGCCTGCCTATCACGGTGGACCAAAGAAATCAGGACCCATCATAGACACAGAAATCCATATATTTCAGTATTTGTACTATCACGGGGGGCCATAGTAAATAGGACCTACGGCAACACAAAACCTATATATTTAGATTTCGCTACTTTTACTAACAATATTTGGTCCTATTAAATATCGTCCCCCGCAACTGGCATATCTGGTCCCGATTTTTCCCCCGAAATACGAACATAATTGTCCTATGCTATTACTATATGCGCCGTTAACAATAACCGAAGCACAACATAGAAGGGGGCTCTCGACTATAATAATTACAGTGTTCGATGACAGGGAGACTATTAATACATACGTACGGATCGGAAGCTTGACGATGTGATTCGAGGATGAAGGCCTCGTCATGAACGAAAAAAAAAATCAGAACGGTTTCTGCACGAACGACGACCCGCTCATGACCGCGTGTGAGAAGAAAGCATGATCGTTCTCAGTTTCCGTTCACTTTGGCCACCTTGTGTTTTACGGAGGGTACTTCTTGGGTACCCTGACATGTTTTTAGTTGTGCTGACGGGTTGTTGTTGTTGTTGTTGTTGTTGCAGTACCCAGAGAAAAGACAACGACAAGTTGAGAGATATTTTAGGGCGAGGAGGGCCGCTGCTACGGTCGGAGACAAACGATCGGATCGGAATGACGATCACGCGGTTGCATCCGCAGGTGACCGGGGACCCCTCCCCCCCGCTGTACAACGTTGGCGTAAAACAATAATTGTGTTAGACTTTGAACAATCTGCTATAATAACAAACCCCACTAGGTGTCGACAACTTCTCAATTCGGTACGTCTAATGGTGTGCTATATCAGTGTTGTTCATTGTCTCCACAAGGAGTGCTTGCGTCCGTATTGTGCGAGGGGGGGGTCCCCGCCACCTGTGCTGTGGGATGCGCTCGGCAAAGAATGAGCTTGCTGCGGGATAAGAGGTTTCTAAACGGGAGAACGGCGGTCGTACAACATAGTCACAGCAAAAAAGTCTTCTAAAATAAGCACCGGGCTAGGTTCATGCCTGGGCTGTTTCGTATTTAAATGTTTCGTACCGGGTACCCCAATCTCGCCGCTGCTCGGCTCGAGTGACGCCTCGACGAGCGTTTCGCAGCTGCCTCGAAAGGCACGAGCTCGAAGCATCTCGACCTCGCCGCTGGCTGGCTGGCTCGAGTGTCGATGCGAGACTACCAAATCGACTAAAACGCATACCTGGTAGGTTAAGAGACAGCGCGTGGTCTCTATCACCCTGAGGCGCTCTGTGTGCTCGTAACTTGACGACTTCGCTATTTCGACACTATTATACTGTAAAGTGGCTACACTAACTCCAACGAGTGTGCCCGACCAAACGTGGGGCAGTGTTCCAAAGCCGCCGTGGACAATGCTTTGAGGGCTAGAATATGGGTCTTCGCACGTAATTCCGCTGATCGTACACGGGAGTCGCCTGTTACACACACCAGGCCCAGCGAAAACAGACGAGGGAGCGACGAGGGCAGCGGAAGCCGGGCAGAACCGAAGGAGGCGGGGTTTAGAGGGGGGGGTAGTTAGTTGGAGGCGGGAGGGGGGTTGCCGTTGACCTTGTAGCTGCGATACACGAAGCAAGGCTGCTTCTTACTCTTGCGCAACCTCTTTGACACCACAATATTGAAACCATGCGTCGACGTAAACACGTTGGGGTGAATGCAAGAAAATACAAAATCGGGTGAGACGGGCGCCTTGCACCACTGCTCTTCGACTGTCGACCTCAAGATTCTGATACGCATGTTCGCGGGAGGTGTATGTTTTTGTCTCCGCTGCGTTAATCTATACCGGTTGATGATCGATTCACTCGTTCATGTCGTGGGTGGCAAGCGATGGTGGTGTGATGGGCACATTCACGAGTCGAACATATGGATCAAGAGCACATAATGCCCGTGCATCGCTGATGTGTACTTTTAGTACTGCCCATCACTGACGTGCACTATTAGTACCGTTCGAAACCAATGTGAGGCCACCACGAAGGTACCGTTCCAAATGGAGGCAAACGTGATAGCACCATGGAATCGCCAGGGAGGCACCAGGGAAGCACCAGGGAAGTACACGAAAGCACAACGAAAGCACCATCATGGAAGCAACACGCACTTCGGAAGCACTATGGCATCACCACTGATCTACCTTGGGGTCGCCATGGAATCACCTTGGGACCACCATGAAAGCACCATAATCTGATGGAAGCACCACAGAAGCTCCATGGAGGCGGATATACCACCATGGGGAGCATCGTGGAAGTACCATGGGAGCACCATGAATGCGCCATGCTTCCATAGAAGCACCCTGGCAGTACCATGGAAATGCATACACCACCAAGGAAGCCGCATGAAAGCACCAACGAAAGACGCATGGAGATTCAATGGTGCTTCCCATGGCGTTATAATGCATTCATGGTGCTCCCATGGTGCTTTCCGTGGGGTCTCCATGGGCCCTTCATGGTACTCTCTTGGTGACCCTATGGGTACTTTCGTGGAAGCGTGGTGTTCCCATGGAAGTTCTCTGGGGCTTCAACGGGACAAGGATAGGCTCCCATCGGGGTGCAAGCGCTTCCAGGGTACTTCCCTCGTGGTTCCATGGTGCTTCCATGGTCCTCCCATGATGCTACCGAGGCGCCTCGATGATGGTGTGTGCACTTCCATGGTGCTTCCGTGGCACTCCCATCGTGCCTCCATAAATAGTGCCTCGGCAGTGCTTCCATGTTGCATCCATGGTGCTCCCGCGGGAATCCATGAGGTTTCCATTGTGCGTACTCCCGTGGAGCGTCCGTGGTTTCTTCCGTGCGAGTAAGGTGTTTGCGTGGTGCTCTTAAGGTGCTTCCGCCGTGCCCCCATGGTGGCGTATGCGCTTCCATGGTGCTTCCACGATGGTCCCATGGGTACTTTCGTGTGTGGAAGAATGGTGCTTCAATGGTGCTTGCGTGGTGCGTCCTCAGACCCCCACGGTTCTTCTATGGAGGCGTGGTTCTTCTGTGGTGCTTGCATGGTGACGCTTCCATGGTTCTTCCATGGTGGTTTGATGCGCTTCCATGGTGCTTCCGTGGTGCTTCCATGGTGCCTCCATGGTACCTATACGGGAGCATGGTTTTTTCACGGGACCTTCATGGACTCCCATCGTGGTATCTGCGCTTTCATGATGGCCCAATGGTGGTTCTTTGGTGCTTCGATTGTGCCTTCATGGCGCTTTCGCGGTGGTTCTGAGGTGAATCCATGGTGGTCCCTTAGTGCTTTGATGAACTCTCATAGTGGCCTGTACGCTTTCGTAGTACTTCCATGGCGGTTCTATCGTGCCTCCCTGGCGCTGCCATTGTACCTCCATGGTGCTTTCGTGCTTCCATGGTGCTTCCATGGGTCTTTGATCGATTCACATCGTGAATACAAGGTGCTTCCCCAGTACTTTTATTTGGCCTTCATGGAGTTCCATGATGCTTCCGGCATGGAGAACTCTATGAACTTGTCATGGACCGACAATTCACGACGTGCCGGAGAAAACACCATGAAAGCCCTGCCAAAGCCCCATAAAACAACCAAGCATTGCGCATCGTCGAGGAGGGACGAACGAGACTCGTGTGCGCCTCGGGACAATATACGCGCTCTCCATAAATACCGTCTACCGGTAGGCGCGGGGGGCGCCAGCTATCCACCAAGAGCATGCCCGGTGCCTTCCTTCGCTGTAAACACAAGTTGTCGTGTCGGAACTGTACAACCGACAATGGTTTCTAGTCTCTACACACTCGCTTGCCGTTTCCTTCTCTACTACTACTAGTACTACTAGTACTACTAGTACTACTACTACTACTACTACTAGTACTACTACTACTACTACTACTACTATTACTACTACTACTACTACTACTACTACTACTACTACTACTACTACTACTACTACTACTACTACTACTACTACTACTACTACTACTACTACTACTACTACTACTACTACTACTACTACTACTACTACTACTACTACTACTACTACTACTACTACTACTACTACTACTACTAGTACTACTACTACTACTACTACTACTACTACTACTACTACTACTACTACTACTACTACTACTACTACTACTACTAGTACTACTAGTACTACTACTACTACTCCTGCTACTACTACTACTACTACTACTACTACTACTACTACTACTACTACTACTACTACTACTACTACTACTACTACTACTACTACTACTGCTACTACTCCTACTACTACTACTACTACTACTACTACTACTACTACTACTACTACTACTACTACTACTACTACTACTACTACTACTACTACTACTACTACTACTACTACTACTACTACTACTACTACTACTACTACTACTACTACTACTACTACTACTACTACTACTACTACTACTACTACTACTACTACTACTACTACTACTACTACTACTACTACTACTACTACTACTACTACTACTACTACTACTACTACTACTATTACTGTTGCTTTATCGTGGGGGCATGTACCACGCACCTGGTCATATTTACCGCCACGTTGCTCAATCGCAGAGGCGCAATCGGCTGTACTACAGTACTACTGCGTGCGTACAACCAGCCAGGTCAAGTTGTACTCACGTATATCGGCTTTCCGATGTGCGTGACGCAGAGGCCTCCGAGGCCCACGAGCGCCGCCAACACCAAGATCAAGACAATTACCAGCCTCGGGTAGAACGCCTGGTCGTATTCCTGGAGCAAGAAGGAAAAAGAAAAATAGAAACGTTGCTTTCTCTCTCTTGCCTGCGAGCGGGGGTCTTCTGAAACTGGTTTGCGCTATAAGCATACATGCAAACGGCGTACGGTACAGTCATGACGGCTGCGGAGCACACAGAACGACTGCTGGGTATGGGTGTACGACGTGCCACGCGTGGGATCGAACCAACAGGAAACAAGACCCAGGGACATTACCGACATCTCCGTCGCAATTCTTCGTCGTGTCATCGTGCACGCAACACCCGCAGAGTATGGATGGATAGGTACGCAATAAGGTGGGTGTCGATCGACACGAAGGCTCCCGAAATAGTGAAATCGGTCCGTCGCGCCCATCTTTGGCAGTTCGTTGTTGTTGATGTGTACGATAAAAACACACGGATGTATCAGCCCTACCGAACGCGCCCCCCTCCGTGCGTGTGTGTTTGATGGACGCCCGCCCGCCTGCACCCGTAAAAGGTACCCGCAAGCGCGTCATTCAACCGTCAACATCCATCCTGACCTGTACTGCGGTCCGGTTAACGAATGACTAAACCTCGGGAGACTTGACATTTTTAGTACTGATTATGTGGCGTCGAATGAATCTATTGCCTTGCATGCACCCATTTCTAACGAAGCTCGCGCCGTTCAAGACCCTTCGCAGACATCGTTGCTCTACAAATCCATGGCAAAGTCCCTGCAAGATACCGGTAGTCCACGGCTAGCCCCACGCGCGTATTGAGCGATTCACACGTCAACACCTGCTGCTTTACACACCTGTAGTTGGTCGCTCTTGTCTTGGACGTATCTGGAATCTTGTTCCGCGACGAAAAGAAGGAGAACCACAAAGCCGAAAAGTCCAGCCCCTCCGCAAGCAAACGCCCTTTGACCCACAACAACACCAAGGCATCGATACACGCATACAAACGCGTAGCGGTAAGTTATGTGCATGCATACATAGTCTACGTCTATGTACATCCGGCGTACGTGGATAAAACAATGGAGCATCATCGGGTGTATGTGGGCCGCCCTGGGACGACGCCTGCTTATCAATACCACAGAAAGAGCCCAGCGCGACGCTGTAGCAGCAGCAGCAGCAGTGGGTTCACAGCACAGGAAAAGTGATGGACGATGCTTTATGGGCCCGCCAACAAGAAACACCTACTCGTAATCTGGGCAAGCCTGAGATTCTTATGGGGGCGCCATCTTCAAACAACCTTGACCACGGACTATTATATAGATTTTAGTGTAAAGCTCACCACTGAGACGTTTTTCTTAACCCAATTTTCTTAGCGTTCTCCAAAAAGTAAGCATTATGATCTCAGTGGGCACTTTCTTATTGGTGGGCCTACACTGTATCCGCAACACCTAACACAGTGACAGCATTTGCTCTGACTGTTGTGATGGACGCGCTCCAAACGATCGTCTTATATCGTACGTGTTGCGCTCTGTATACAGTTATTAATAGAACCCCGAGTATACGGCATTCGCGACTAGGCACTTCGAGATGAGATATTGGAGAAGAAGCCAAGGCTTCTTCGCTTTTTTTTCTTCTGAAAGGCGCGCCACTCTGATGCATATTGAGACAGGAGTAGGATTTGCACGGGTCTTGCTTGAACCCGATGCCATATGTTCTGATACTGGATTGGCCACGCCTCCACAGCTTTTCAACTGCAACATTTATTATTAATAGTACTGTCTAACGCCTGACTTGGATCATGAGTGGCTTCGGTACAGCATACCTGGTACGTTTGTGATTAATAGTACCGTTGGGCGCTAGCCGTTGGCCGCCGCAATATATAATATATAGTACCCCTATCATAGCTGCCATCTCTGTCTCCCTTCCGCGTTTCAAACACCAAACACGCCCCCTTGGTGCACACACAGCAGTGCTGTACGCTCATCAATACCAGGTACAAAGCTAGCTGCGAAGCTTCGGATATATACTATTAATACCTGCATTGCCGCGCAACCCACAAAAGGGAGTCCGGAGGCTTGGTCAATTGGTTGGTCTACCGCAAGCTCAGAGGAACAGCGAGTGGCGGCAAGGGGGTCCATCCAACGCGTTCGTATGGGATACCTGGTACATGGGCTCCAGCACACCAGGTGGTATCATCAGGTACCGCTGATCCTTGCCGAATAAAACATACCAGGTAAATCCTACCAGGTACGTACGTGCGAGTATTCATATGATAATTCGTTCGGTATCACTTGGATATGATGCAAATCGCTTTTGAAAGATGCGAACCTAACCCAGGAAGGAGAGAGCAAGAAATTATCAGCGGGAAATCATCGTCTTATATCTCACCCGGGTCTCGGAGTCGTGGCTCCAACCAGGCAGACGACTGCTGCGAGGAGCGAGAAAAAGAAGATGAGAAACACCCCGACGCCCAATCCCATGACGCGCGTCTCTCCCTTCTCCGTCAAGCCGTCGGCGGCGATCGCTGCTGAGGACATCCTGCGACGTGCTATCCTACGCGTATCTCTACCTGTACGTATCTATTCGCCGTAGCGAGAATACCCGTTCTTTCTCAAGGGGCTGGGGTGCAGCTGGTTCTCTCACCCACGACCTCAACTCGATGGGTCGACTCGCTTCCGAGCAAAGCCCCCGATTTACCCGGGGAAGAGGCTGGTAGAGTTCCGCGACGAGCTATACATGTAGCGAGTGCCCCTGCTCGCGAGAGCCGAGTTCACACACACAGATCAACAGCTCTCAATTCCACCGCATATATTAGGTCGATTCCGAGCAGGTTCCATGATTTCCCAGCATCGTGTGCTAAGGTGAGTGCTTGTGTTTTGTCAAGACCACATCGAGCCTTCATCGGCAGAGCGCGACAGCAACAAAATGCCACGCACCGGGTGCTGCGGCAGAAGGCGTGAGCCCTCTCGCGCTGCAGCTGAGGGGGCCCGAAGATCTCTTCCTCCCCCTCCCCGACTTTCCCTCCGCACGGCAGCGAACAGGACCTATGCTGCCGCATTACTAAAATCGATAATTCTTACCACAACTTGGAGAACACGCCGCATTTTCCGGCCGTGTTACGTCTATGCTGGGCGAAGAGCGTCGTGCCGAGCTAGCCACCGGCGGAGGCTGCGCCTGGCCTTTGCAGCTACGGCTGCGATTTTTATGTTTATGTCGATGGTGGGGCCGGTGCGGGCGGTGGCAGTGGAGGACGGCGTCGGTCTTCGCCCCTCTTGGATTCCGCTGGAGGGCGGCGTTTCTGCTGCAACAGGTACCCCCATAGCAGAGGTCTTTCGGAGCGGCGAGGTCTTGCAGATGTACCACCTTCAGGTGAGGGCGTGAGGGGGGACGGGGGACCTCAGCGCGATCGATGAGCGCCCCTCGGCTGAGCGTGGGCTGTCTTGGCCGGCAAGGCGCCAGTCGAATGTGCTGTTGCTGTTGTTGCTGCTGCTGCTGCTGCTGCTGCTGCTGCTGCTGCTGCTGTTGCTGCTGCTAATGTGTGTGTCTGTTAATAGCCGAAAGCGCTTGAATTCGGTACTTCGTCCCGAAATATAGGAAACATGGTAACACTAATATTAATTGTAAGCGTGTATTATATTATTTAGGAACGAAGTGGTCCATATACTACCAATACACTGGCAGCAGGCAGCAGCACCTTTTTGCAGCGTGACGTACATCTCGATCGTGGGAAGCTCACACGGGAAACTGCCACGGGTCGTAGCCTGCTGTGCCGAGAAACTCAAACTCGCACCACAACAGCAAAGCAACGACGGACGAGATAGTCACAACATACCAGCCAGGCCCTTTCCTGTCGCTGTCGGCTCGGCCCCTACGTGGCTCCCAAGGTACTCAAAAACAGTCTACAGCACTACTCTTGCGAGACGTTCCGCGTCCGTCTTCTAGCCTACCACTCTGTCCGGAATTATAAGGATCATCTTAGTATCAACCTAAATACCCAGACATTCCTTATATATTCGGCCACAGTCGTAGTACTTGATCATGGTACCTGACACTACGGCGGTAGGTACGTGGTACGTTGTATTTTCGAGGTGCTGGAGAATATGCTGCACGTGTCCACCGTGGGGGGCGTTTGGGGTGCTTAGACGACCGCTGTGCGGTCGGAGCTCTGCCTGCCCCTCCCTCGCTGCTGTCGTACGCTGTATATACGTATTAGACTTCGCAAAATACAAAATTCTCAACACTTTTTTCTCTTTCGGGTTGGTTGCTCCGCACTGCACCGACGTTTTTGGAGTTTTGTTGGGGTGCTTGGAAAGTCCGCCTCGTGGGGCGACGAAACTCCTCGAGTCACACGCGCCGGCTCTGACCGCGCCATACCGTTACGATGTGGCAATGCCGACATGCGCCGTGTGTGCCCAGTGCTTCCCGTCACCAGGGACTATTTTCGTACGCGCGGGTATAGAGGTAGCAGCGTTCCTGGCGGGCACTGCTTGCGGCTGTCGCTGCCACACGTTGTGGTGTACCGTCTACCGGGAGGCAGAGGCCGACCCAAAAGCACACTATTATAGGTATAATTCACATATTATGAACGGCAGCACTACAACGACAACAGCAGTGGTCTCTCGCGCGCCCACCCCCCGCAGGCGACCGCCGAGCTGTACGAGCAGGGCGGACTGAACCACGACTTGTCCTTCTTCCTGACGGCGGTAGCTTTCCACAGCATGGAAAGGCCGGACACCAAGGTGCGCTCGTGGCGAATGTCGGCGTGGCTTGCTTGCGCGCTCTAAAATGGTAGCACGTACGTACGAAGTTACGGTTTCAGTGAGTGGTGTGCCTGCTGCAAGCAGCATGGGAACGCAAGGCATATGATGTTGTTGTGGCGTGTTTTTGAAACTTGCGGTCGGCGTTACCTTGAGGTGCGGCGGGCGGAGGGCGTAGGGAGGTGGAGGTGAAGGGGGAGGGAGAAGTGGGCGTACTCATTCGTTGCCTGTCTTAGTCATTCGGCCATCAACCACATGCCTCCCTTTCGAGACGGAGCCAGGGCAGGGAGGGGGGGAGGGGTATCCACGCCGGTGCGGTCTGCACGCCGCAGGCGCATACACGCGCTGTTGGGTTCGTCGGAGATGTTGGGTGATGGTCTTGCCGTGAACAGGGGTTAATGTAGCATGACGGGCAGTTGGTTTTCACGCTTTCGCTTGAGAAACGGGTTACGTCAGGTTGCTGTCGCAACAAACGAGGGCGGGGGGGCGCGAGGAGGAGGAGGTGGGGGGGGGTGTACTCATAATCATGCATGGCCGTAGTCGTATGACCATAGACCCTCGCATCCCTACAATGCCGGGACGGAGCATGTCGGGTTTTCACCGACCAGGCAGACATTGCTTGCACCAAGCGCGAAGCGCAGTGGGGTGTCCGGCGAGTCGCATGAAGGGCAAGCTGCATCCTACCAAGAACCGCTTGTGGGGCGGACTTGCACATGGACGACAGCATCAGCGGGTTAATTAAAATTTCCGGTGTAGCCACTTCCAGAGACAGCAACGGGAGTACTCTGTAGCTGCCTCTTGGGCGTCTTGACACGAACACTACGTGATACGACCAATTTCCCTTGTGCGGAGTGAAGGTTCTTTACCTCGCACAAGTGATCTAACTCGACGACCAGCTGTGGGCGACCGGCAAAACAACAACAACAAAAAAGCGTTACCCTGGTTGTCTAGCGCACATCGTGAGCGGCATGTTTTACAGTGTCGTTGCCAACCGACGCCAACCCAACCTATGTATAATAGGGGGGGGGGGGGGTATGGCTCCACTCACGTACATCTTCGCGCGGAAAGCACCTGCAACTGCCCATTAGGCCAGGGCAATCGTCGGTCGTTCTATAATTCCCAAAAAGCAGGGTACTCTTCCTATCTCTTGCTTGTCCTTGGTAAGGCGCGCAGAGGGGTGCCACCTGCGCGCCCGTTTCGTTCGTCTGTCTAATGATACAGTAGCGGTTGCTATTTTATGGACGCGGTCGTATGCTCATCTATTCATAGTCATATTTGAGCCGGGCGGATGAAGCCGGAGATTTTGCGCTGCCCAACCCAAAAAATCTCCGCGGGGGGAAAAAAAAACTGTGTTTTTTTCTATTCCTTCGGGCCTTCAGTTGACGGCGGTAACAAATACCCAGAGCTGGTAACAAATGCCCAGAGCTGTTCACGACTCACGACCCGGCCCGGCCCGCCCGTCGGGTCAGAAGGTCTTCAAAACCTCACGGGTCTGGTCGGGTCGGGTCGGGCCAAGAGATGTTCGAAATCTCACGGGCCGGGTCGGGTTAGGTGACCTCATCCACCCGGACCCGCGAGTGCTAACCCAAACCGTCAACGGCAGCTCGAGCTCCTATTAGTAGCGAGATCTACTGTACGTACCCCTATACGATATATACCTGGTGCATGGTAACACTCTCACCCGATTTATAAGGACCGTTTGAATCTTTACCGTCCCTATATTCCCAATCGGGGTGGTAGAGGTTTTGACTCACGCGCGCACCTCCGCGGCCAACGTTTCTCCCCCCTCAAACCCGACCTAACCGACGGCAGGTGTCCATGGCCTACCACCCCACGAACATGACGATCTCTTTGCTGCCCGTCATTTCGGAGGACGGGAGCGAGTTGCGCTGGGACCACCAGGCGGCGTCGGCGAGCTACGTCGAGGGTCTGGACCAGGTGCGTCCTTGGTAGTAGTGAGACCAATCGACGAAAGGAGCGCCCAAATGTTGGAGGTGTCTCTATTCGGAGTAGGAACGGTGCTCCGTCTCGAAAGGGATGCGTGGTCAATGGTCAAATGACTGAGGCAAGCAACATATGAGTACCCTCTTCCCCCCCCCCCCCGCCCTCCCGCCAGCGCAGAACTCACATAGTAGGAGAATGTGAAATATACAAGGAGGATCGGGATGTAGATGAGGGAGGTAGACGAATGTGGCATGGAGAAGTTTGATACACTAGATAGCAGCGACAAAACGATCGCTATCCTAGGCGATAGATGGTGGCCACAGGCGGCCAAACAGGAAGGGGATAGGACTAGCAAAAAATTTCCAACAAATGAGTACCCCCGCCCCCCCCCCCCCCCCCTCCCGCCGACGCCCCCCCCACCGACGGGGCTCCCCCCCGTCTTTACTCTTCAGTTGCGTTTGGCCTCTCTCTCCATGAGACGACCCCTGTCTGCTTTATTTTTGTCGTACCTGGTAGTCTCGTGTTTTCGGCAGTACAGGACACCTGCTATTACCTCTTGCTGAGAGAAAGACGACTCTACCTTTGCTCGCATACATAGGAGAGGCATTCGCAGGACACGCAATTGCTCTGGGATTTTGGGTAAATGATACAGGACACGACCGTCTCCCAAAGCGAGAAATTTCGGCCTTGGCCAGCATTTCCTAGTGTACTTATTTGGCCGTACCCATTTCTGCGCATTCCGTTCTGTGCTCCGGTCACGTTGTAGGTGCTATATATCAATAGTAGGTTTCTTTGGTGCACGGTATAGTGCCGTTTCTTTAAGAAAGAAAAAAAAAAAAACGTTTTCGCCGCCGCCGCGGGTGGATGTTGTTGGTAATCGCAGAGGGCGCCTCCCGCTCGCCTCGCCGAGCTTCGCTGGCGTGCCCTGGTTCGGTGGTTTCGATGAAAACCGCCGACCCCTACGTACGTACATACGTACGTACGGCTGTTTCAGGTCTCGGGGGACTCCGGGCCCGGATGCACCGGCGTGGTTCGCCGCAGCCGTCCTCATCCGCTTCCCACCCCTTCCCCCAACAGCCGCGCGTTTGATGGATGGTATCGCTAGGCTATTTCTGTTGTTCCTGCTGTCTTTTCTTCGGCCGTCTCGTTGGGTGGCCGGGCGCGCGCAGAGAGGCCCGGTGGGACCATCCGCGTTGGGGTGTGTACTTGAAAGCAAGAGCTCCGCGAGGTGATGGCGCGGGGACGGGCGAAACGACATCTCGCCTTCTGCAACCAGAACCCCGACCGATTGCGTTACCTCTGTCCCCGCCCAGCCCCCGCCCGGCCCCGCCCCCGTCGTCAAGTCACAAAATGCCTACCCCGCCCCCTACTGTCTCTTCTGCAAGGACGCCTGTGCGTACTGCATCTTCCAGCGCTTGCTGTCACATGAACACCCCCCCCCCCTCCCCAACATGAACACCCCCCCCTAACCCCCCCCCCCCGCCTTCCCCCCCCGCCCAACCCCCCAACCGCCTTCACCCTGCTTGCGACTGACTACCCATTGGCAAGACGTATTGGACGGCAGCCTCGTACATGGGACAGACGACGGGGGCCTTCTTCAGCTACGCGGTCGAGTTCAGCCTGGACTATCACAAGGAAAACCCTCAGTATCAGCCCTTCAGTGTCTACGAAGATTACCCTGGTGAGTTCGTCCGGGTAGTCGCGCGCGGGCGGAGGGAGGCGGAGGGGGGCGGGGGTTCGGGAGAAGGTTGTGGCATGGTTGTGGCACGGTTAGGTGGCATCGCTTCGAGCGTCCTCGTGCCGCCCCCCTTGTTCCTTCCTTGAGGCGTTTCTTTTGTGGCATTTTTTTTTTTTTTTACGAGTACTGCTGTGGGTTCGGTGGGCTACTTTTTTTTTTTTTTTTTTTCTGGTTTCCCTGTTGATGTCGTGAAAATCCTCCGTTGAGGCGACACCGCCTTCCTGATGCTCGCCAGCAGCGACTTTAGCGTGGGCGTTGGTGTGATGCACAAGACTCGGGGCGTTGGGCCGTGCCTTGGGAAACCTGATTGGTGTTCACACACCGGGGCAAGGGGTCGGGAGATTCGTGCGATATAAAAGGGGGACGGGGGGGATAGCGGACGGGGGGCCGGGGGGGGGGGGGGCGAAGGCACCTATCCCCCGGCGTTAATTCGCCGCATGTAGCCTCGCTTTGGAATTGCTCTCGCAGGACCATCTCGGGCGATGGTCTCGTTCGGCGCGTCGTCCGTCGAACGAGTGCCTCGCCCGACCAGACCCATTGGTCCCCCTTGGGCGGTGTAATTTGTTTTTCGTGTGCACGATGGCGGGGCGGGCCCTGCCCACCACCCTGCCCCTTCCCCCCCCGCCACTGGTTACTGGCCCCTCATTCGTTCAACCATCCCTCCCTTCCGCCCCCCCCTCCCCCGCGCCCCTCCCTCCCTCCCACCGACGTCGCGCTAACGCTCTTTGCTTCGGCTCGCGCACGCTTTGCCTCGAAACGTATTTCTGTAACGCCACGCCAAAACTCGCCACACACAACTCAAACGCGTTATTACGGAGCCAGGGCACGTGTTTTTGCCCGCCAGCAGCTGCGACGAGTACGTGTGGGCGCTGCTGTCCGCCGCGCAGGCGAGGGGCGTCAGTCTCACCCCCGCGCTCATGCCTCAGAAGCACAAGATCGTTATCTACACCGAGACCGAGCCGGAGGTAATTTTGCTCGACGGCGGCGGCGGCGGCGGCGGCAGCGATCCCGCATCCGCCGGTGCGGGTGGTATTCCGGGCGGGGGCGGGGGCAACGCGAGCAGCAGCAACAGCAGCAGCATCAACAACGCAACACGGTCGTCATCGCCATCGTCTTCCCCGTCGCCGTCTCCCCCACCACCGCCGCCACCGTCGCCCCCCCTGGGGGGCTCCGCGGGAGCGGGGGAAGGGGAAGGAGGGCCCGGAGATGGCGGTGCGGGGAACGGCGGTGATGCCGCAGGCGGGGGGGGGGAGGGAGCGGGGGATGACGTGGAGGGTTTCAATAGCGGCGGTGGCGGTGGCGGTGGCGGTGGCGCTGACGGTAGCGGGGAGACGGGCGCGCGACGAGCAAGGGCGCGGCGGTCGCTGCGCGGTGCGCCGGAGATTACGTTGGAGGGGCAGCCCCCTCAGGCGGCGCGCCCGCCAGAAACCGGTCTGATCGCGAAGGCCGGTAGAGGCGGGGCTCCCAGTGATGTGGGGTTTCAGGTCGCGGACGGTGGCGCACGGGGGGGAGAGGGGGAAGGCTTGGCCGCGGCCTTGTTGGGAGTCGGTGCAGCGTTGGCGTCGGCGTCGCTCGAGCACGCAGATCGGGCTCTGGCGGCGGGCGATATTGGTGTTGTACGACGGGAGTTGAAGGAGGTGGACGAGGAGGGGGCCGGAGGGGGGGAGGAGGTGACAGGGCCGACGATCGGTCCAGAAACAGTTCAGCCGACGGTGGTGCCGACAGTGATGCCGACCAAGGCAATCGATCCGGCGGAAGCTGTGGCCGAGAACGACTGGGAGCAGGTCGTGTCGTACTACCAGTCGCTCCAGCTGTGCTTGCAGGAGGTGAGGAGAAGGTGTCCATGTGCGGGCTGGGCGCTCGCCGGGAAGGGGCGCCGGGGGGGCGCCAGGGGGGGGGTGGGGTGTACTCGATAGCAGAGATGTACTCATTATCATGCATGACCGCAGTCGTATCACTATAGACCCTCGCATCCCTACAATGCCGGGACGGAGCATGTCGGGTTTTCACTGACCAGGTAGACATTGCTTGCACCAAGCGCGAAGCGCCGTGGAGTGTTCGGCGAGTCGCGTGAAGGGTGAGCTGCATCCTACTATTACGGGGGGCCATAGTTAACAGGACCAAATATTGTTAGTAAAAATGGGTAAATATATAGGTTTTTATTTACACCATAGGTCCTGTTAACTAGGGTCCCCCGTAATAAGAACCGCTTTTGCGGCGGACTCTTTTGCATATTGATGACAGCTTCAATTGCTTAATTTAATTTCCGAGGTAGCCACTTCCAGAGACAGCAATGGGAGTACCATGTAACTGCCTCCTGGATGCCTCACCATATTCACACTACGTGATACGTTCATCCCCCTTGTGAGGAGTTAAGGTTCTCCCCGCACAAAAATGACCCAAGTCGACCGCCAGCCGTGACAACCGCCAAAATAAACAAAACAAAACGGTACCCTGGCTGTCTAGCTCATGCAGTGAGAGGCGTGTTTTACAGCGTCTTCGCCAACCGACGCCAACCCAGCCTATACACATACCCGGCACCTGGTATATGATGAAGGATAGGGAGGGGGGGGAGGCACTCATTTTTTCCTGGCTTAGTCATTTGGCCGTTGACCACGAATCCCTTTCGAGGTGGAGCAGAGAGGAGTGGGGGAGGGGGGGGGGGGGGGGGGTCGAAACGCGTTTTTTTCGGCGCGGAGCGGAGTGTTCGTGCTCGCGGTTGCATGGAAGAATTTGCGCTCCTTGGTGGTTTATGTAGCCGGTGACAGGGGGTGCTGCTACACCTTTTTCTGCACGTGGCGACGTGTATTGTCGTCCTGCGGTTGGGGGGGGGTGCGCGACGTCCGGCAAGAAGGACTGCCTGCCTGCTGTAAGCGCCTCGTCCAAGAGCGTGGGCACGCTTTTGAAAAAACCGAATCCGCCCATGCCCATGTGCGCAGGCAGCTGTCGGGGTGTTTGAAACCCACAGTAGAGGTGTGCGTCACGTTTTGGCGGCTAGCATCAAGCGCGGAGGATGGTGGGCATGCTGGCGCCACCGCCGCCCCTGATCCCCCTCCCGCCCCCCCCCCCCCCCCCCCCCCCCGCCCCGCCCTCATCTCCCCGAAGAGAAAACTCAGTTTCGTGACAAGCCTGAAGGATTTCGCCCAGTACTTCGACTGTTTGGACGATGTGGCCTTCATCCACGTCGGCCCCGACGAGTATAGAAAGGTGAGAGGTTATAGGGTGCATGCGCGCGGGGGGGAGGGGGGGGGGTGTACTCGATAGGAGAGATGTACTCGATCTCATACATGGCGGTAGTCGTATTACCATAGACCCTCGCATCCCTACAATGCCGGGACGGAGCATGTCGGGTGGGGGGGGTGGGGGGTACTCACTCGCTCCTCGCCTTGGTCATTTGACCATTGACCTCGCATCCCTTTCGAGACGGAGCACCGCTCCAACTCCTGATAGAGGAACCTTCAACATTCGGGCGCTCATTCTGTTTTTACCATGTACTGTGTTGCAAACGGAGGGGGCGTGTGTTCATGTCGTGCATGGCTGTTTTCGTATGTCCGTAACAGTGCCGGGACGGAGCACGTAGGGCATTCGCCGACCAGGGAGACATTGCTTGAACCAGGCGGGAGGGGTATCTTGCGTGTTGCCTGTTACACCGTATGCATCATCCGTTCTTCGGCTTCGACAGCAGACGCTTTGTTGTTGTTGTTGTCGTCATCGTCGTTCCTGTTGTCGCTTGACCGCGCTCTGCGGTAACGTTGTTTTCTCCTTCTTGCCTGTTTTGCCTGTTTCTACCTGCACTGTGGCTGTGGCTCACTCGAGGTGTGCGGTGCTGTGCTGGAGGAGCACACATATGCGCCCACCGTCCTGTAGGCTCCGCAGTCCTTGCCTTGCTCTGACCGCGATCTGTTGACACCGATTTCGTCTGTTTCGTCTCTTTATCGGCTTGTTTCTGACGCTGCGCTGTGCTGCGCTGTTCTGCGGTGTGCTGCGATGTGCTGCGCCGTGCTGTGTTCCGAAGGTCAACTTGACATCGACGAAGCTGGATCACATATCCCTGCCAGAGGAGCTGCCCGCGTTGATGAAGACAGGGGGGGGCTTCACGTGAGATTCTCGGGCTGCAACGCGATACCCCACCCTTTCCCCCCTCTCTCTACGCCCTCCAACTATGGCACTCTTACTATTACGGGGGACCATATTTAATAGGACCAAATATTGTTAGTAAAAATGGTTAAATATATACCAGGTAGGTATATATATATATATATATTTTTTTTTTTCTTGTATACCATAGGTCCCATTAACTATGGTCCCCCGTAATAGCAAAGTATATATATATATTTATTTGTGTTTTAGCAAGAAGGGGTAATGGGGGCAGTGGTGAGGATCCTTAGAGGGGAACTTTTAGCCCCCACTCAAGCGGGTTTCCATTTGTGCGTGGGCGTGTTTTCTGGTGCTGTCAAGGTGGGGGCAGTGTAAGGAGCATTTAGTCTCCGGAGAACTTACCAGCCTGGCTCACGTCGATACAGGGGTTGCTTACACGAAATTAGCACTGCAGGGTGATGTAGGCCGGGGGGGGGAACGACGGCAAGACTGTGCCGCCGAGGCAAAAGCGCCTCCGAACCTCTTGTCTTTTCTCGTTCGACATGGCGGCGGCAGCGGCGACGGCGTCTCCCCTTCCCCCGTTCTGCGGGCAACCAAGGCGACATGCCCCATCATTCTCCCCTCCTCTTGCTCCACTCTGTACGTCTCTCTGGCCCTCTCTGCACGTACCGCTCTGCTGTGTGTGGACTGACTCACATCGGAAAAGCAGGGCGAAGCCCAGTCAACTCTGTCCGTGGAGACGCTTCACGCTGGCTCGCTCCGGAGCACAAGTTTTTGACCGGGTGCACTTCGTTCGTGTCCTCACATGTACGTGCAGGCTGGTCGACACCCTGCTGGCGATCTGGATCTTGTTGATTCTGGCGTGCGGCGTGCACGGGATGCTCTGGCAGGCGGCTCTGATTCAGCACTGGATGAAATCGTCCGGCTGTGACCAGGTGAAGACGCGTTACTTGTAGTACGAGTAGCTTGACGGATGGCAAGTTTTTTTTGTTTTTTGCTTGTTTTTGTTTTCGCCAGTATCAAAGGGGTGATACTTGTGTTCAAGGTATGCAGCACCGCACGGTGGCGCATTTCTCCGCCTCCGTTCTCCCCGCGCCCTCCTTCTCGGCGCCCCGCCCCGACCCCGATCCCACAACCCGCGTCTCGATCACATTGAGTCCGCTCTTTTATCCTTCCCTATCTGATCGCGCCGCGCACTTGACACACGCACACATTGTCGCTCTAAAAACACCCCCTCGCAGCAGGTAGAGGACCTCCCGCCGGATGGTCCCGAGCTCGAGAGGCACCCGTCCCTCGCTCGACAGGTAGCGACCGAGTACCTCCGGCTTGGGGAGCGATTCCTCGGCAAAATCGACGACTGCCCCTCCACCTTCTTCTCCCCCTCCTCCGAGACGGGCGGCACGCCCACCCTCTCGTCGGCGGGGGTCAACGGCGACGAGGTGGTGTCGCCGCGCTCCCCTTCGAACCGCGACAGCTTTGGCGTCGTCGACATCGGCAAAAACGCACCGGGTGGGGTGGGAAGACACCTCGCCGGTGGCAGGAAGAACGGCGGCGGGCGTACGGGCGACGGGTACATCAGAGTCAAGGCCGCAGATGGTGACGGTGGTGGTCGCACCGTCCACGGAGGGGAGGAGGCGGAAAAGGAGGAGGCAGGGCGGGGGCACAGCGGGGGTTTCGGACGAGGGCGGCGGGTTGTGAAAGGGGGCGGGCAAAGGTACGGGGCGGGCGAGGAGCAGGAAGAGGAGGGCGTGGAGATGCGGGTGGCAGGGGCGTGGCCGATCGCTTCCGGGGCGTCAGAAGGACGAGCCCAAGAAGGAGAGGGAAACGGAGGAGAAGAAGGAGAGGGGGTTGTCGGGACCTTCGTGGGAAGCTCGAGAAGCCCGAGAGCTCGAAAGGCGGGTGTCCCGGGGTCGGCGCGACTTCCGCCGCGCGGGAGCGATGGGAAGGAAGGGTCGCCCTCCTCGACCTCGTCGCCCCCGTCGGCATCGTGGACGATCGGAGAGGCGCGATCGAGGAGCGGGTTGAAAAGCCGCAGGACCCGAGGGGCCGTCGGGGGTGGAGGGGGCGACCGGTGGATAGGGTTCGCGGGTTCCCCCCGACTGCGGACGACGGATGATCGCGTACACCACAACTTTGGCGGCAGCAACGCGCGGGTGGGGGACGCGGGCGGCGGCGGGGCAGGGTCGGACGGACCGACGACTGATTTGCTGCACACGCCAGGTTCGGAGGACGGGCGCGAACTTGTCGCCGGCGCGGAAGTCGCGGCTGCTGGCCGGCGAGGGGATGGAGAAAACGGGGGGCGAGAGGGATCGAAGGCGTCTCGGGAAGAGACTGAGGGGACGGTGTCGCTCCTCTCCCGGTGACACGAGGGGGGGGGGGAATGGACAGTTTGTTTCTGTTGGTGTTGCTGTTTTTTGTTTTCCTTTCATATGGTGCGCGTCGGCAACGACCGCCGGCTGGCCCGGAGTGATCGGTCCGAGTAATGTTTCGTGTTGTGTTGGTGCAGCGGAGAGGCTACGAGGGCGCGCGTGAGGAGGACAGGCGTTGCGCCAGCGAAGGTAACGACCCGCACCGTGATTTAGATTTGTGGTGGACGCGTGCGCGAGATGGTTCGGCCCGGACAAGAAAACTAGATGCTGGGGGCGTACGCCGTAAGGTGCGGTCCCCCTCGAGTGGTATTCGTTTGTTTTGTTTGTGTTTTTGTTGGGTTCCCCGTGTGGCGTTGACCGCGAATGGTGTGAAGTTTGTTTTGTATCGCGGAACGCGCGTAAAGGACGGAGAAACATACCATGTTTACCGCGGTTGGTGTTTTATCCCCCCCCCCCCCCCCTCCCCCCCCTGCGTGTATGTAGGTAAGCAGGGTGGAACCTCTACAGCGTTGACTCCGGTTCCTGTTTGTCACGAGGGATATGTAGCCAAGACTTGTGTGCTTTGTGAATGGTTGACTGACATTTTTTTTTAAAGTGTATGGTTTGAGCTCCGCATTGCCGATGTGGCGAGCACCACTCGCTCGCAGCATCGGCACGTTTCCCCACACCCGACTTTTGTCTGGGTGACACCCGCCGCAGTAGATTGGGCTCTGGCTGGTTGAGAAAGTGGTGATATGTTTCTGCTGTGTTATGGCGCCATTCGGCGGGAGCCCGTTGGTGCGAATATACATCACCATGCCGTCCCGTACCGGTTTCCCTCTTAGACCCCATCGACGAGACGCCAGAGGGAGAACACACCAAGAACGTGCCTCATTGCACCAATCTTCAAGATACATCGACCAACACATGAATAGACAGCTGCTGGACACCGCTGCCGGATGTTGTCTCCATTCAGCAGCATGCATACACAGTAGAAACCGACAGTTTTTCTATCGTATCAGGTTGAGGTACGGTAGTGACAACGTTCACGTTCGCCTCATTTTCCGGCCACACCGCTGATGGTGCTGGCATTTCAGTTTTTTTTTTCGGGTCCAGTCGACTTCGACGCTTTTTCTGCGTGCATTTTGCGAAGCGAAACGGTGTAAGTTTTTTTGCGCGAAAATATGTTTCGCCGTTCTGGTGAAATTCCGTTGATCTTGCGGAGGGAGCGGTTCAGATTTCGACGCCTGGACGATATGCCTGGTACGCCTCTTTGCGGTGGTTGGTGTGCTTTTGCATTGGTGTGCAAGGGCGGGGGGGCCCGTTTGGTGTCTTCTTGCTGGAAGGAAAA
Organism: Nereocystis luetkeana; assembly: GCA_031213475.1. Taxonomy (NCBI): domain Eukaryota; class Phaeophyceae; order Laminariales; family Laminariaceae; genus Nereocystis; species Nereocystis luetkeana. The sequence continues at coordinate 3,808,881 of JARUPZ010000023.1, forward strand.
ACTTTACATATACCTACTCTGTCCGAGCAGACCGGTGGCGTTTGGGCTGTCGACATACCATTACGAAAATCGCAGCGGGGCTTATAACTGCGGACAGCAGGACGACTCCTGATTGCTTGGAGAGCCTGGACAATTTGTAGGATGGATCTGTCGAGCGATAGCCTTTGCGGGGCCCGGAGGGTACCGCGCACGACGAGCGAGGGGGCGCTCCCTGGGGCATAGAGGAGGGACGACTGGCCCCGATCGAATCGGAAGCGAGGCGGTCGCTGGAGGGGTGTATGTATGTAACATGGTACCGGTGTATATGGTGTTTCAGAGTCGAGCGGTTCGCGTGTCATTCATGATGTACAGTAGTTTCACCTGCGCCATTAAACCGCGAGCAAATAAATCATGCTATTAATAGCGTGTCAACTTTGACAATCTGCCTTCACGAGATTGCTCGTACCCTACACCTGTTTTCACTCCTACCCGAAATGCACCTGACCTCTGCAGTATAGTGCTATTGTGTCGCTGCTGCTTTTGTTCGCTCCTACCATAAATGAACATGTTATTGCTGGCCGAAGTCTTTGAATACGAATCGTTCCTGTTTTTTGGTCGCTTTTTTAAGCTCGAACAACACCTGAAATTTCCATACCTTCGTCCAACCTTGTATTAAATGATAACACATGGGGAACGGTTACCCTGCTACAATCTGATTGCTCCCAGACAGAACCGGTCGAGCCACATATTCCATGGCTCTGCTCATCATAGCACGCTCAAGCTATCTTCAAACTCACAGACAAGACTGACACACGTGATCCCGTAGTTCCACGCAGCCCGAAGTACGTACGTACGTACGTACGGCTGAGCCATCTTCTTGCTGTATCGGTCGGCACTCTCCTTGCGTAGGAAACCACCGACGACAAAGGAGCGAGGTACGTTAAGCTAAAGGGTTCCGAGCTCACAGTCATCACGTACTCGCTGCCAATAGAGGGAGGCGGTCGTCTCGGGGATGAATTCACATCGCCCCTTTGGCCCTACCATGCATCCCCTTATGGAAACCCCTCATGTCCCTGGGATACCACCGAAACATCCTCCCCAGCTGGTTAGCCGGACAAGGCAATCCACGTGATATCCTAGACTGTGCACCCGAGTTATTCCATGCCAACCACGACTGTGGGGGCAAAAACAGGTCATATATTTTCGTTAGGAAACGCCTTCCTAGCACGCACACACTACGTGCGCCGCACTTACTCGCTTTACGCGGCGAACAGAACACTCCCACTGCTTGGAACGTTTCTTCATGCTCGCCCCGTCCACCCTCCTACGCCGCTCCTCTGACCCAGAAGTACTGACGGTCATTGCGGGCGCGAGCGTACGAAAAGGGGGCCGCGGCCGTCGTGCGTGTGAGTGTTTTTTCCATCTCATTTATTATCTTCGCCCTTCTTGTATATCTCCTTCGTACGTGGTCGTAACTCAGATCTGGGGTCACAAAAGAGGCTCTTCTCCCTCCTCCTCACTACGGTTCATGCCTTGCCCTTTTATCGCGATACTACTTCGGACATTTTGTTCCCCTCGTCGACTCGCGTAGTAGAAACAGAACCCAGGAATGAAGCTACACCACTGTAAAGTTGGACATAAGACAAGCCCAAAAAACGTATCACCCCGACAAGCCCCACGCCAGACGTGGCATGCCACCCAAACCTCTGCGGCGGACCAAGGGTGTACCGCTACCCCCGCCGGATAGCCCAAACGACCCATAAAAACACAACCCGAAACTCACGATAGAACAGCGATAAATAGTGCTGGTACAAACCAAAACAGCAAGCCTTGCAGGATAACCCACAACAACCAACGAAATCAGGACCCCGAGATTGACTATAAAGCACCGATAGGGAGTGCTGGTACGAGAAAAATCAACAAACCTGGCCGGATGGCCCAAAATAACCCATACACGTAGAACCATATAATAGTGTTGGCACTATCTACCCAGCACAATAATTGCAGCCGAACACCGAAACCACCTATCAAAACTCTCGCAAACCCGCACGCGTAAACCAGCATGGGAGTCCGCGTCGTGTAAGGGAGAGCCAGACGTTCGCCTGGCAGTATTGGTCGAGACGACGAACGTAGGCCCCCCAAAACTCTTCACGGAGCATAGAAACGGCGCAGGCCTGACACCGAAAGTCACGATAGAATCCAGCGGGCACACCAGCCTGGAGCCAGTGCCGGTCCCAGGGCGTCCCGGACCTCGTTTTCACAACCCACGTTACACCCAACCCCTCGAGCGAACTACTGGAGCACTGGGCCCCACAGTGGAACAGGGGCGTACCGCCCACCCCGCCTGTTAGGATAAAAGTCAATACTGAGCGAAGCAACCTCTCGGAAACCGACACCACCAACCGGGCTATATGTGACACACAAGCTGGAAACAGGATCCCGAAAGCCAGCAACGCAGATAGAACCACAGCATATATGACAGTTGAGCAGAACGCAGCGTCCCGATACTTAACAACGACAACCGAGCCACTGTATAGGAGACACACTATCAGAGAACATCCTCACGAAAACCAACATTGCCGACATAAGGTACGCAAGCAGACTCGGACACGGTACATACCCCCAGACTTGGCCGTACGCATGCTGAAATAAAGAGCGCATATATATGCTAGGGGTAGGGGGTGTCGGTGTCGTGGTACGTCGCATAGCGTTGTTGGAGGAGACAAATCAGCTACAGTTTCATTCTAGAGAGCGACTGCATCCCGCTAATCCATCGTGAACGCGGTTGGCGTTGCCGAGGTTCCGGGAGGGTCTCCGTTGACGGCGTACATGGCGCCGGGCGAATGCACTATGTGAAAAGTTGGGTTTGACACTACAGTAGTAGCGACGAGGGTGGTAAAATGTCTCGAACTACTGTCAAAAACCGCGATGAGGGCGTGTCTTATCCCTATTCCTTTTGTAGGGACTGAACGGAAAGGAACGAGATTGTTAACGGCCGTTTGTTACGTTCCAAGTTTAAACCTGATATTTAATGATCCAGGCAAAATCCTGAGCCTCACTGCCGAAACCGATACAAATGGTAGCCTTCAGCACATGCCACACACAACCGCAGTGCAGGTCCACATTCGGTGCCCAGCTCCATCTATAAATGCCATCCTTTTGCCCGTTCGGTCGGGCCGTTCGGTCCTCCTAAACAAGAAAAAGGGGGTCACAGCACATACTTTTCCTCTTCCCAAGAATCACTGTTCAACGCGGGCCGCGTGCAATCTATTCGCTCGCCGCAACCAATCAGTGCCATTTCACCAGGCACATCATTTTTTATTCCGTTCACTCCATTTCTCTTTGGTGGGGATTAAGACACGCTCTTAAGGGAAAACACGGTTTCCCCTGGATCCGGAAGGGGAGGCTCGGGCCTCCGGCGGTGGAATAAAGGCGTGCGATACCCTGGGGAACCCTGGTGGAAGCCGTTTCTGTCGATGTTCAAGCAAGGGCGTGCTCGCCACGAGATTCTAAGCCTGGGTTGGTCCATGTTCCCAGGATAAGGTCAGGTGGTACACGGCGCGTGTGGGAATGACGCGGCAGAGGGCTCCAATCATATCCTTGTCGTTGTTGATCACGAGTACCCCACCTTTGTGATGGGGCTGCCGCCTGGCCGTTAGGAACAGTTGCCCGGTAGAGCACGGGGCGGTCAGATGACGTCTTGGATTCCGGTGTTCGATACCTCGCACGTACTATTACTTGCAATTGCTACAGTACGTCGCGTTGACGTTCCAGACGAAGTCGCTGCACTTCAATGGGAGTGGCGTACGTTCTAGGACGTGAACGGGCGGAACTGTGCAGATGAAGCTGGGGCGGAGGGAGTGGTCGGCGGCCCTCGTGGTGAGGCGGCACTGCAGTGCTGTGCAGGGAATCGAAGCCGTCACTGTCCGTGGTCACAGGCACGCTCGCAAGATTGGCCATGCCTGCAGAAAAATTCGGTCGTGGTCGGTATGTCGCACATTCGCTCGTCCAAGTAGAACATCGAGGGAAGCATCCCTGTAGAGCTTGACGCGTAGGCCGCGTCCCGCTCACTCCCCAAGGAATTCGCTTGGACCAGAAGGTCAGTGCTTGGTGAAACGATTGATATTGGAGGTGGGTGTGGGAGGAGGTAGAGTAGCTCGGCGCGGGGAGGGTGGAGATTGAAGCTGACCTTGATCCTGATGGAAACACAGGCAACCAGTCATTCTGAAGAAATATACTCTTTTAACGATAACGTTGAGGAGGAGTAGGTGCTGCATCGGCAACCATCGTGGTGCGTCACCATTGCGGCGCCGAAGTAGTGATCAATCGGCCGCGCCGTCGCTCCTGCTTCTGCCGTTGTCGCGGTTGCTGTTGTCCAGAGAGTAAAAACGATCATGGCTTCCGTGTGGGTGCCTGAATACTTATGTTTCTCCGGATGACAACACATGGGATTGCAGGTTATGTTGGTTGCTGGCTTGTGCGAGGGTATACGGAGTACCGTCAAGCGACACGCCCCGAAGATTTCGCCGTTCCGAGGGAGAGACGGTGTTATAAGGCTACCCATGTTCTGGTAGTTGGTTGACTTTAACCTGGTACCTCGTCTCTCAGTAAGAAACACACATATATCTATATATCTATATACATATATATATATATATACTTCGAGTATCACCACAAATAACCCAGGGTGGTTCGCCCATGAAAGGATGTTTTGTATTGTTGCACCTCCTTCTTCAGAATACACCCGGGCTAATTTAAGGGACTAATAACACGCAAACGTGAGCGATACAAGCAATACCGAGAGACAACATACTTTACGTTGAAGCAGCAGTGGGTCGTAGCTATCATAGCCAATGCCGCAACATCGGCGTGGTCTCAACGTGACTCAAGCCTTCTAGGGGTTGGAGAAAGTATTGATGAGGAAGACACCCGAGCATTTGTCTGCCACCTAGAACCTGTGCTCCACACCGAATATGCACATTTATACATTGCTGTAGCACCGCTATGGTACGAGTACTTATTTAGGGGTGCGCGATGATTGTCCGAACCGACCATGCGTGGAGGGTCTACTTGGGTAGGGATATAACTACCGGAAGCTCCATATCGGCAGTGTACAGTAAGGGTTCGGAAGAGATGACCATATCGAAGGGGAACTCCTTCTTCTGCTTGCGGAACGCCACAAAAAGATAAAAGAACACGACGCACCTCCTGAATACCTCCAAGTACCACATCAAATAATGACATAAGGCCAAAGTCAAACGCTATAGGCCGCACCTGTCTTGTGGACCTGTCATGTATCACATATATACATAGCATCCATCAACGTGCGTGGTCCATCGTCAATCCAACACACACATTGCCGGTTCGACAACTAGATTGCTGGAAGTCTGTCAGAAAGTGCGGTGCTCTGACGAACTACTACAGTAATAGTTCGGGAAGTGATCCGCTCGGGGTCAAGCAATACACGAGACGGCAACAGGTGTAAACATCCTCTGTTTTTCTGCCCTGAAAGGAGGCGACTGCGGCAACATGGTGAACCCAGGGAGGTGTGAGTAAAAGTAGGTCCGCTAGATTTGGACCCTGACATCCAAAGTGTTGGGGTATTTGGTTTCCGATATCTGGGACCCTGGGATCGATGGATTGGTTTGATGTCTGGAGTCTAAGTGCTTGTTGTCAGGTTGTCTGAAGTCTCGGTGTCTGGGGTTTTGGTGTCTTGAACGTAGACGTCTAGTGCTTCGATAAGTTTGCTCACCATCAAACGTACCGATGGAGAAATGGGTCGGCTTCTCCTCCTTCAAGAGGTACGGTATTCGGTGTAGGTGTCTTCAATCCTTACAACAGCATCGGCGGTTGTTTTTAGGTCATCAATGGTGTCCATGAGACCCTCTTGTGGTACAGATTGAGACACATAACCCCAACCCAGTGTTGTTGCGTTTACAGAGCAGAGGCTCCTACGAAGCGAAACAAAACCGCACATTGGTGTATCTACGCACCGCACCGAAGTTGTACAAAAAATAATTTTAGACTTCGTGAGACAATACAGGCCACTCATTGGAAAATCGATATTACGAATGAGGAACGCGCCCGTTTTCCAGCTATACATGCTGCTGGACCGTACGCAACTTGCCTCGCCGTCGTGTGCATAATCCGAGGTTCGTGATCAGATCTTCCATCAGTTGTGACTGCTATAATGGTGCGCTGGAGGGGTAACAGCTTAGAAATAAGGTGAGGGAGCTTTGAAGTAACCCGGTGTAGTCGGACTCGGAGCGCGAGGAAATATAATCCTAGGACCGGTGGTCGGAGTTTCTATTTCCGTCTTACGTGCCTGTTGCACGATAACAGCGCAGGCCGATCACCTTGAGGCGAACACGCGAGTGACGACACCGGCATATAAGGTGCGGAGACGCCCGCTGGCACCAACCAGCGCCCATGATGCAACACAGAAAATTCTGCTACACTAATGCTTGCATATCTGCACGGTCGTTGTCTTGTCCTTTGGGGCGAGTTTTTAACATAAAGTGAAGGCGGCGCGCTGTCGGGCAACTTTCCCAACCACTCACCTGGTACGTGGGTGTCATCCAATTGGTCCGTTGCCGCACCCAAGGCCAAAACACCCAATTTCGACCTCGCCGGAGAGAAGGTTTGTAGCACCCTCCCCTCCTACGTTCCGTCCAGGGATAGATGCAGTAGAACGATCAACATGAACGCTCGTTACCTTTAAGGCGCACGTGCGCCACACGTCGCACACACTCCGCCGTTGCAGCTGAGGTGTTACTTCTCAGTTCGTGTCAACAGAGAAACTGGACCGGGCCGCGTGCAAATGGTACCGCGTCATCGACATGAAGAACGATTGTATCCCTGGCTCGCCTCTCACGGTTCCACAAGCAATAGTGTCTCTTGCGCGGCTGGTCCGACTTCGACAGGTTAATCTCGTTGAAAGTACTTCACGAGGAGGCGTTTGTCCGAGCTGCTGGAAAGACTATTGCCGTTCGAAAGTTTCTCTGAGCTGTAGTGAAGGAGCGCGAAGACAGTTTTCGTCGCTTGTCGTAACCCTCGGATATGTGTTTGTGTGGATCCGCAGCATGGCCGCTCGACTGGGACTGCTAGGTTGTGTTGGTGATACCCTATGATCATTGCTTGCGGCAGATGCACAGAGGGCGCGCGACCTTATTTCGCCATTAAATCCTTTCGTGCGTGCTGTTGTGGAGAGTGCACTGAAAACGGCCGCATCGTGCTCGTTGGGTGGAAGGCGCTAATTTTGGCCTGTCTCAACATGGCGACGCGTTTTCAGGTGGGCGCCAAGGAACCCGACAAATCCGCACACCCCACCGTCTGAAATTGGTCCAAACAAGCCCCCCGATGGAGCTATCCACCGAGGCTTACCACCAAAACACGGTACTATCGGTAATGTAGTAGTACAGTAATCACATAGCCAATTGCAACGCCGATCAAGACCCGAATTGTATACCCAAAAACACCATGAAACACGACGTATGTATGCAAAATATCCAAAGCTAGGCGGAACGCCGTTTTGGTACAGCTCCCACCACTCCCCTTACAACGCGATGGAATCGATAGTAGCTGTGAAGGTACACGCACCAGATGACACGTAACGTAATACGCATTCCGCGGACTCCACAGGGCACTGCGGTAGCAATCATATCGCCACCTGCGGAATCGAGCACAGCCTGACCTATAGTACTGTACATACACCACAAAAAACATGGCACGTGACATATGAAAAACAGCGTATATCCAAGTTTTGGGCAAAGCGCCGTTTGTGCAGAGCACACGTCTGCTCCCACGCTGGTTGCAACTCGGTGGAAACGAAAACGGTTGTGTGCGTACAAGCACCAGACGGCACTCGGAAATACGAGAGATCCGTAGACTCCACCGCCTTGCGGCAGGAACAATATCACCAACTGCGAGACCGATCACGACCTGGACGGCGTCCCTTCAGAAACCCACGAAACGCTACACCCGCAAATTTAACCGAGGTGGGCGAAGCGCCGTGTGTGCGTAGCACGGGACAGCTCCCGTGGCACCTGCAATATATGCATCAGACGATCAAGTAAGTAACGAGTAACCCGCAAACCCCACGGCATCTTGGTTGTGATCTATTCGCCAACTGCGAAAGCAACCACGATCTGAATTCCTGTAAGGTGTGCCAGGTATACCTTTGAAAAACCAACAAACGTGATATACGAAAGATTGGGCGAGTCATCGTTTGTGCACAACACATTATAGAAAGCTTCCATGCCGCTTGGAACCCACTGGAAGCGGGCACAGTTGTGCGCAAACTTGCACCAGACGGCACACGTAGTGATGGGAATTCCGCAGACCCCACGACATTACCAGTGGTACCGGTATCACCCACACAGCGAAAAACCAACCACGACCTGTTGTACTACGAAATAACTATCTCGTTGGGGCAAAAACACCGTTTGCGCGGAACACGAAGATAGGAGCGTGCTACGATAAGGGTTAGCACATTTGGCCGAATACATCACTGGGACTGACCGGGCCCCTTAACCCAATTCTGCCCGAAGATTATTAGTGTTTTACAGTATGATTCGTGATATATGGCAGGTATGAAATAATAGGCTTTGGGAATGTTCATCGCGTTGCAGTTTCATTTTTTCAAAATCAGTGTTTGGGTGACTTACAAATAGTACAGAGCTCCTTGAGGCCAAATAAGGAGCTTATCAGAAGTTTTAGGTGCTGCTACCTCTACAAGGCACACACGCCTCGATGGCCTATAATGTGGGTATCCAACGAAATAACCGGCAATACACTACTACTGTGTTTAGCGGTGTTCACACGATAGGGGGTCGCATATCTCCTCTATTGAGAAGCGTCGGCCGTCAGAAATATTGATTGTGCTCAAGAACACGACGGAGATGTTCCATCTAACATTAGGGGGTTCCAATTATTGATACGGGAATATAAGAACGGGATATTTAGGCGGATAATCTGCTGGACAAACGGGAGATTTGTTGTGCCGGTAACATGGTGGATGACCACGTGCATGCTTTGCCATGGGCTGTCACTCGACAGCTCGGATACAATTTACAAAAGGAGTTTCATGTTGTTGCCTGGAGTCAACCACGGGGTCCCGTGCCAGCTGCGTCTAAACCTTTAGAGATCAATCAACGCACTAGTGAGCCGGTGATCTTCTATTGGCAAGCGTAGCCAAGGCCAACCTGGAGAGGTGGGAACCTTCCGGCATATTTGGTTCAGATGGCATGTCTAGTCAGGAAGCGAGCGTGGCATGTGAGGTGAAGATGCTAGAGATGCGAGAGAAGATCGAGGTCCGGGAAAGGACTCTAGAAGAACCGAGGCTGCGCGCCGAGAGGGACGCGCCGCGAGAAGGAACGGAGGGGGGGGGGGGGTGGGGGGACGAGAGGAGAAGTAGCTACGAGGGCACAAGCAGGGCTGGCAGCCCAATCAGGCATGTTACTACCTGTTTTATACCGCCCCAGTTTAACCCAGTCGAGACCCCGAAGTTTGATAACGTAGAAGCCCACTTTAGTATGTGGCGCAGTAAGGGTTTAGCCTACCTGCATCTCCAGGGTGCCTGCATGTACTCAACGCAGCTAACCCAGTTCTGGTAGGTGGTATGAGGGTGTCGCCGGAGGAACTAGCATCCAGGCACTCTCCTCAAGATATCAAGGATGCGCGACTAGTTTATGGTTTGATGATGGAATGGACGACGGGATACGCGATGACGGAATCTCGAATGCAGAAGGCAATGTCGCCGAGTGGTGCCTGGAAAGAGTTAGAGAGCTACTGTATGCCATAGACGATAGCGGCGACGCATAGGCTAACAGGATTATTCGAGACCATTCGAATGGCTGAGGGCGATAACCCCTGCTGTTCCTAGGAAGGGTAGATAAGGCAGCGGATGTGTTGGCTGTGCTGGGCTGCGGTAAGAGTGCAGAGGTAGTTAATCGCCACATAGTCACCAACCTCTCGTCTGTGTACACGATACAAAGTAAGTCCATTCTTTCCCGCCCGTCCATCCCCCGTTTCGAGATAGATGAGATCATCCCTGACAGGTATGCCAACGTTAGGACAGACAAGGAGATGGTGTCCAAGGCGTTGGACGTGCAGAGAGTGGTAGATCAGCATGCCTTGTACGCCGGAAGTGCGCAGTCTGCTGGTGGTGGAGGTGCAGGTCCAGGGAGGGAAAGGAGGAACAGGAGAGGCGGGAAGTTCAAGGGTGGGCAGCAGCAGCAGCAACAGTATCAGCACCAGCAGTATCAGTATCAGCAGCAGCAGCAGCAGCAGTCCCAGCAGCAGCAGTATCAGCACCAGCAGCAGCCCCAGCAGCAGTAGTAGCAGCAGTATCAGCAGCAGCGGCAGCAGCCCCAGCAGCAGCAGTATCAGCACCAGCAGCACCCCCAGCAGCAGTAGCAGCAGCAGAAGCAGCAGCAGAAGCAGCCGCAGCAGCAGCAGCATCGTCCCCGTCAGCATGACGGCAACCGGGGAGGAGCTTTGCCGGGGGGAATGATCGGCCCCAAATGGCATTGGGATGCCGTGGCCAGCAGGTATCGTTGGGATGCCTCTGGTCTCGACCCCTTCGGTACGGGTGGGGTGGTCCCGCCCATGGGTTGGGTACCTACCGAGCCACCACCAGGGACAATGCCTCCGATGCCCCCGCCGCCCGTAAATGACTCCGGCAGCCTGGGTCTCGCACCGAGCAACACGCAATCGAGGCGCAAGGGGGTCTGCTTACGGTGTGGCAAACCGGGCCACTACGTCGCCGCTTGCCAGGTAGCCCCCGTGCAGATGAACGCCGCGATCCTGAGTATTGCTGCTCCTCAGCCCCCTCAACAGATGTACTACGGAGGTGGCTGGCTGCAGGAGACGCCCTACGATAGTGGTAGGTATCCCTCGGCCGGAGCTTCCCCGCCACAACAACCCTTCTCGAGCACTTTCCCCTTCCCTGGCCCGGCGAACAACAGCAAACCTACGCCTACGTTCGACCGGCACCTCCTCAACGCGCAGTTTGTGCACCAACGCAAGACTACGTTTAGTGGAAATCTGTTTTGGGTTGGTGGGAGAGAAGAGTGGGTAGCGGATTCGGGGGCGACCTTTCACGTAACTTGTAAACCCTTTGGCATGGTAGACTGTACCGCCCCCCCCGGTAAGGGTAGTTTTGTCGTCGGCGACATGAGGTCACTGAAGCTCGAGTGTTTTGGGCAGATTCCAATGGTGATGCACAGCTCTCAGTGTGACGTTCAAGTCAGGCTGTTGCACGTAGCATACGTACCCGGTGTTCCCTTCAACCTGTTTCCGCTTCACACAGTAATGCTGAAATGCCCGGTGACACTGGATGCTCAGGGAGCTCACATATTGGGTGGGAAATTGCCCTTCATGCGTAGGGACGCGGGTTCATACGTAGACGCCACGCGGATTGTAGAGACCCCTATTGCTGCCGCTGTTTTGGTCTCTGGAAAATGCGGAGGGTTGATATTTAACGACCTTCACGTTCCCCTTCCCCACTCCCATCATGAGACGGCACGCCAGATGGGCATTAAGGGTTTTGGGGAGTTGGTTTAGTGTGCTGGGTGTTCTGAAGTGAAAGGGAGGAGGATGACGGTGCCGTGGACGACCGAGTGCCGCTCCACCAGGCCTCTGGAGCGTCTGTTCGTGGATCTGTCGGGACAGCAGTCGATGTCTGCTGGCGATGCGCAGTACTTGATGATGATTGTCGACAACTACTCGCGACTGGGATGGCCGTATTCCTTGAAGCGGAAGTCCGACGTCCCGAGGTCTTCGCTGGTTTTCTGGCCGACATCAACGCCAAGGGTGTGCCGTCCATCGTGGAGTGCCTTCGCTCGGACAACGGCACCGAGTTCCCCAAGGCGGAGTACGTGGAGTTGTTCAATCATCATGGTATCCGCCGCGAGCACACGCGACTGGGACGGCCGTATTTCTTGAAGCGGAAGTCCGACGTCCCGAAGGTATTCACTGGTTTTCTGGCCGACATCAACGCCAAGGGTGTGCCGTCCATCGTGGAGTGCCTTCGCTCGGACAACGGCACTGAGTTCACCAAGGCGGAGTTCGTGGAGTTGCTCAACCATCATGGTATCCGCCGCGGGCACACGCCGGACGAGTCTCCGAAGCATGGCGGCGTGGTCGAGCGGCGGATCGCGATGAGACTGGAGGTTGCAATGGCGTCTCGCCTGGAGCCCCCCCGCCTGTTCGGCGATGTAAGGATGCCGGCGACGCAGCCCCTCTGGGCAGAGTCCTACGTGTACGCGAGCGACGTCATCAACATGACGGCGAGGGTAAGGGACAAGCGGGATATGCATTCCCAGTATCAATAATTTTACGGGAGAGCACCGTTTGCGAGGCTGCTCCCGTTTCTGAAACCAGGTTTCGACCATGTCAGGAGGACCTTGAAGACCGAGCCGACGGCGAAGGCTTGTTTCTATCTCAACGGCGGCAACAACCATGCAGCTGTCTGCAGCAAGATTCTTCTGGTGTCTGGCCGGAGGTCGTTTTTCCCGCGACATCACTTGGGAGCACCCGAGGAAACCGTTTGCGGGGATACTGCCTTCGGAGGAGGATAGCTCCCCGCCACCGCCATCACCGTCGCCACCGCCCCCTGGTACGCCGAGCCTCTGAGAGGCCCCGACGTATGGCCCGGATTACCGTCCCCATCCGCACTGCTGCCGCCGCTACCACCGTCATCACCACCGCTACCGCCGCCGCCGCCGCCGCCACCGTCGTTGCCGCCACCGCTGTCACAGTCGCCGTCGCAGCTGCCGTCATTGTCACCACCACCGCCACCGTCACCGCCGCCGCCGCCGATGTCTCCGCCGATGTCTCCGCCGACATCACCGCCGTCGCCGCCGCAGCAGTCACCGCAGCCACAGCTTTCGCAGCGTGCTGCGCGGGAACTGGGCCTTTATACCCCGGACTCGGAGGATGGCGATATGTTGTGGGGACGGACCATTGGAGAGACTGCACGACACCAAGAGGGTGGTGGTGGCGTGCAGTGGGGGCGGTCCAGGGAAACTGCACGACACCAGGAGGGTGGTGGCGGCGGGCGGGGGCGGCGGACCAAGGGGAAGGGTCATGGCGACGTGCAGGGTGGTCCGACAAGGGGGGAAGCTGGACGACATCCGGAGGATGGCGACGTCCTGAGGGGGCGGACAAGAGGGGAGACCGTGCGGAACCGCTAGGCTATGGGGCATGGGCTGCCGTCGCAGATGGCAGCGCGGGAAGGTATAGGCCATGTACGCTTCCACCAAGGCCCACCGCGCGAGAATCCCCCCCTTCCCACACGCCCGGCAAGCTAGCTTTCGACGCCGAACTCGTATGCTGAAGCGTGTGTGGACGAGTATTCGGCCATCTGGAGGCAGACGATGGACAAGGAATACCATGGACTGGCAGACGCGGGAAAGGTTGGAGAGACGTAGCAACAAGAGGGGCTCGACGTCATCTCGGCGAAGTGGGTGCTCGCCTGGAAGTCCAACGAGCATGATGATGTGGTGCGGGCGAAAGCAAGGCTGGTGGCACGGGGTTTCAAGCAGCGTGAGGGTATTGATTTCTTTCAGTTGCTCCGACGCCCTCAGCGTCTTGGTTTCATCTGTTGGGTGCTATTGTGCGAATTGGGTTCGGATTTGAGCCACTTTGATGCTGAGCAAGTGTTCGTGCAGTCGAATTCAGTTGAGGATGTTTTCATGCGACTGCCTCCTGGCTGCGGCGAAATGTCCAGTAAGGTATACAGGTTGAACCGCAGTCTCTACGACTTGAAGCAAGCGTCGAGGTCGTGGCACAACCACCTTCCCACTCACATGAAGAGTCTAGGATTTGAGCAGAGCCCCGCTGATGCGTGTGTCATGAGGTTGGTCGAGTCGGGCTCTGTCTCCATAATAACAGTGGTTCATGTGGATGATATTTTTGCTGTAGGACTCAAGGCTAGATGCGATCCGTTCTGTGAAGACCTGAACAGCCTTGTTCCGATCTACAATCTGGGCGAGTTGCGGTGGTACTCTGGTTGCTGTTTTTCGAGGGATGTGGATGCTGGTACTTTGACGATTTCACAGCAGGCGTTCGCCGAAAAGACCGCGGCGAGGTTTGAGGTTAGTTCTGGGAGGAATAATCCGCTTTCAACTGGTGTGAAGCTCGAGGAGTTCGACGAGAATGAACCCGTGGGTGACTGGCCTTTTCGCGAGTTGGTAGGGTGCTTGATGTGGTTTGCAAACCAAACACGACCGGATATTGCGAACGCGGTGAGGGCGGTAGCGAGGTACACGAATAGGCCGAGGGAAGTACACTGGAGGACAGCGGTCGGTATTTTAGAGCATGTGTTTTTCTACAAGTGATTTCGGCATTGCGTTTCAGAAGGTAGCGGGCTTGAACTGATAGCGTTTGCGGATGCGGACTATGCCAGCAAAGCGACTGACAGGAGGTCAGTTTCCGGTGGGGCTATCATGTGTGGTGGGGCGTGTGTGCTGGTTTTCTAGGACGCAGAAATGCCTTACGCTCTCAACCACTGAGGCTAAATATGTAGCACTAGCAGACACTAGCAAGGAGGCAATGTTCATGCGCTATGTTTGGGGTTTTATTTTTCGGGGGTTTGGGGAGCGAGGCACTACGGTTTTCGAGGATATCGAGGGGGCAAGATACCTGGCACAAAATCCAGTGTGCACGTCGAATTCAAAACACATCGACGTATGACACCACTTTTCGCGGGAGCTTATATTTTCAAGGGGGAGTTTGGTGTTACTCATATAGAGTCAAGAGGATCAGCGTGCAGACTTATTAGCAAAGCCGCCCAACAACACGGTTTTTCGTTACCACCGGGATTTTCTGATGAACCTTTGACGCCTTTTTTCCGAGACAGAAGGTTTTATATTGTGATTTTAGAGTGAATAGTGTGTCTGAACTATAAATCCGAAGATACTGCCGTTTTCCCTTGGCTAATTCCGAGGACGATACCGGCTTTTTTCTGGTGATGGATTCCGAAAGTTTTTGGTGTTTTCTGAGTAGTCTCAACGTCAAATATATTTTATGTAAGGAGATGTATGCTATTTCGCACTACCATCGCGATCTGTGTATCTATGGCGCCAGCGGGAATAGGGGATAAGGGGAGACTCTTATCCGGAGGAACGTGGTTCCTTGCGATCACTAGCATTCAATTTCTCGACTTAGTTGATTTTGAATGGCATGACTACTCCTATGATATTTTCCTGGTGGGATTTGTGACAATTTCGATGATTTGCAATACTTTCTTGTGAAATAGAGAGAGAGGTTTTTGGTAAGGCTGGAGAGAGGCTATGAAGCGCCAGGGGTCGTGTGCGGTCCATATTATTTTTTTTCTGACGAGGAAGGTTTGGGTAGTACTTTGGAAATTGAGCGAGAGGTTTTTTGCTATTATTATTGTAGGACTGAAGAGATAAGGAAATCCCAGGGGGCGCGTATGGTCCGGTCCGGATTGAATGTTTTTGATTTTTGTTTTTTGATAATTAAGCCGTTGATTATTTGTCGAACGGGATCGAGGTACGGGCAAAGACCCAACCCAACCCTTGACTCTTACCCAAACCCTAACCCTAACCCTAACCCTAACCCTGACCCCAAACCGCAGCCAAAACGGGCCAAAACTCGCCATAAACGCGGCTGCGCCGCGTTTGCATCGAACCAGGAAATTTCTCAGTTGCGGACGACGATTCCGAAATGCAGACCAAGCTACGCATTTTTCAAGTCAAAGACATCCCTAAATCTTCTCCCAGATTGCTAAACCTACTCTATATCGAAGAAATCGAGGATATTCAGAGAAAATCTCATGTTTTAGGTTTTGAGAGTGGGCGAAATATATTTAGACCAATTCCGCGGAAAAATGCCGTTTTCCCTTGCTGGATCCGAGAAGAATGCCGTTTTACCTGACCTTGGATTTCGAGATTTTTATATGTTTGCAGCAGACAGGTTGTGGGTTTGAGGGGTTGGATACTGTTTTGAAGATGTGAGTTGCAGAGCTGGGGGGATATTGAAGTATGGCCGTGTGTAATCAGCAGGGGAGATATTGATTGTGCTCAAGAACACGACGCTTTGCCATGGGCTGTCACTCGGCAGCTCGGATATATTATACAAGAGGAGTTCCATGTTATTTGCTGGAGTCAACCACGCGTTCTCATGCCAGCTGCGTCTATACCTTTGGAGATCAATCAACAGAAACGGTCTTTGGCCATAACGTGCTACCCATCCCGTAGCGCACGCCTCGTTAGGTCACATGCCGCCTGTAAGACTCGGCGGTGGAAGCCTCAAAAGCAGATTGAGAACGTACATGCTTGTACAAGGTGACACACAAAGGAAACGAGCAATCCGTACAGTAGACTCCGCGCCCTTGAGGTAGATGGTAGCCATGAGGCCAGCCGCGAACCCAGTACCCACAATCTAATTTATACGAAGTACATCCTCGAAACCAACATGAAGCGCCACGTGCGAGCTCCCCGCGTCCGCCAGCAGAACTTTCGTACGCCTTCCGTCTTGCACCGAGCCGCACGTTAGTAAGCGACATGAGCAACAACAGGTACACAACTTGATATCATCACGACAACGTATGTTATACGTGATAAGAGCATAATATACACGAATATCAGAAACAGGAAGCAACACGACCAGCCGATACACACAAGTTTAGATCAAGACAGCATATCTTATACGGGATAAGAGTACAGACAACCACAACAGAAATCAAAGGGCGATTCCCACCCCCCCTCCCTCGGTTACGACCAAGCGTTCGACGCCTCAACATCCACTGTATCTCAACAGCTACTACTGTATCGTCGACTCACGGTATCACCGCATATACACATACGTACTACTGCATACATTCCTATGGTAAACCGTGTCCACATCATGATGAAAAGAGACGTCACGTAACACGGAAGGGGGATCCATGGCTAGAGCTTACGTTCTTACTTTTTCACAAGTGTCGACATGCCCTAGTAGAAGGTCACCGATCAATATCGATCTGATGCCGTATCTGCACCTCCCCATCTCCTGGCGACCATTTAGGTCGTCTCGCGCGATGGCACAAAACCGCTGCAGTAGTTTTTCCATGAAAAGCGAAAAGATTGCAAGCTAACAGGCACCACCTAAAAAAAACGACGACCACCAAACACTACACTACAGGCAGCCAGTACAATATTGCTTCGCCCCAGGGGGACTCAATCTTATTTATGGACATCATTTCCTAAAAAAACACAATAAGCACATGTTTATCGACACTCCTTTACAACTATAGCTCAAACTATTTCATAGATGATCCCCCCCGGCCCACACCCTATTCCTGTATCCCCGCACGACGCCCCTTTGTCTCTTCCCGATCCCTCCTACCTCGCTTTTATTAGAGATGATACTTACTTGTCAGTAACCATCATATTCGTTACTCGATTACACTTACATCATCTGGTATACATTTACGCATTATATGTACAACAGACAGTTTTCCAGTCTGAGTTATACTGTATAGTAGGATAGCAGCAGCTGTCTTTTTACGCATATATATACTGCTGTGTGCACCCGTACGCACAGAATAAAGTCCCAATGACGAGTAGTGCCATGGATCTACTGTTGTTGTGGTACGTACGTACATGATCTCCGGTAGACAGCACATTTAGTACGTGCTATCATTGGTAAATAATGGAAAGGATATCTTCAGTATCCCTCCGAGACCGGTAGCATAGTTTTACTGTAGTTCTGGTTGGAGAAAGAACATAGGCTACACTGGGGTCATGGATATGTACCCCAAGATATATTGTTCTTTATTTACAGTAAATCTGGGGGTTCTCTTCGTTGTTTTATTTTGAACGGAATACGAGGGTATTCCCTCATTTTGTTTTTGTTTGACCGAAGTGCAAGGGTCGTCCTTTGTTGCGAGCTGCGAGCGCACACGCGCACCGCCCTCCCCTTTGAGCTCACTCTACTTTTGCTCTACATCTGCTCATCATCATCAGCTTCCAGCGGAGCAATCAATCAACACTGGCCAGGAGTCGCCAACAACATCTCTTTATCTTACAAGAGAAGCTTACACATACAAGTTTGCTTAACGGCAGCTTAAGCGTTTGCCCTCTCCAGATTGTGTCTTATCGGCCATCGATAAGCGGATCTGAGCGTATACCAGCCACGAGCTGACACACGCTACGCGTATACCAGCTTCGAGCTGACACACGCAAACCACATTGTTCAAAAGGTTATGAGCCTCGAAACGCGTAAACGCGGCAAGCTACTAGCAGCGGTGGCCCAAGACTGCCACCCTGGACTGCTACTGGCTCGCTATACATACAGCAGGAGGAGGACTGGACTTTTTCAAGATCAAGAAACCTGCTGCTACGTACGACGAAAAGGAAGCTTCTTCTGCGACGAAAGGAACGAAACATCGAAGGCCCACGTACTTCGTTGAAACGTGAGTGTCACGTGGTACATATACCGCGTGCTTGTACGAGGGTCCTGCGTAAGGCATTATATTACTGCTGTAGTTCACTACTGCTGTACTGCTGTAGTTCACTGCTGCTGTAGTCTAGTTGCTGTAACTACGATAGAGACACCTACAGAGTACCACCGCGTAGGAGTTGTGACAATCTCACCTTCTCCGCTTTGTCTTTCCATAGACGAGGACCAATAATCTCGAGAAAACCTTGAGTGTACCTGCTGCTGTACGCTGAACAACAGCAACTCCACTTTACAACCCAGCAAACCTGAGGTTAGGAGCTCTGCTGAGCGTAGTCCATCTCGTGGATCGTAAGCCTCGGTTACTCTGAGCAACAGCGACATTTAAGTCAACTCCCGACAAGCATTTCTGCTGTCTGTTAAAGGAGCGCTGAACTTCGATAAATAAATTAACCCGCTGTACGCTGCCCAACAGCAACTCCAAATTACAACCCAGTAAATCTGAAGGTTAGGAGCTCTGCTGAGCGTAGTCCATCTCGTGGATCGTAAGCCTCAGTTACTCTGAGCAACAGCGACATTGAAGTTATCTCCCGACAAGCGTTCTGCTGTCTCTGAACTTATTTCGATACATTTCCAAGAGGGCCTTCGGCCCCAGAGAGATTTTCTTTTCTCCAAGAGGGCCATCGGCCCCAGAGAGATTTTGTTCCGACAGTCGTCATTGGACTCCACGTGGATCCGTGACCCCACACGACCGTTGAAACAAGAAGTATAATAATAGCAAATAGTTTCTCCGAGGAGGATACGTACGACAACAGTTTAGTTTCGTGTCTTGATCACACAGCACAGAGCAGTACTGCTACCTACTGTGTGCATCTCACCTCCGGCCATATTTCTCATACGAAGTGTGGACTCGAAAAATCTTGACTCAACGTCGAGTATTATTATACTGCTGTACGCTGTCAAGGACAACTTCGCCACAACTCACAGCACCGCTGGGGTTAAGGAGCTCTGCCTAGTGTAGTCCACATCGTGGATCGTCAGCCTCGGGCAATCCGAGCTGCAGTTGTATAGATGTAACTCCCGGCGGTACCACCGTCTGTAAAAAGGGACCCTGACTTCACAAATTTCCAACAGGGACCTCCCCGCGGGATCATCAAGGAGAAGCCCCTGAAAATAACTCAAATCTCGATAGTGCATCGCGTCGAGTACTTACGTAGCTTGGTGCTGTTTCAATAGCTACCCCAAAGACAATCACAGTACTCCTGTAGATTAGAGGCGTTGCTAGGCGCCATCCACTACTGGTGTGGATTTGTCAGCCTCGTGAATCACGAGCAAAATCTATTATAGGAAGCATCTCCCGGCCATCGCTGCCTGTGGTGACTGAGCTCTGCTTCTTGTATCATCAAGAAGGAACCCGTGTACTGTTGTATCATCACCTTCATCTGGATGATACTACAGCAGTACACTGTCGACTGCTGTAATATACATACGGCAAATATAAAGCCTCGGGATCCCCGAGCATCGTGCGGCAGCTACTCCAAGAAATACTGCTGTATACCAGGTACCTGGTATACGGTACTACTGGTGTTGTTGTAGTATCGTACGAGATCACCTCACCAAGAACTACAATATTTAACAAAAGATTCCTCATCAGGGACCGGAACGTCATCATCAGAGAATGGAACACTACCACCGCAACAAGCTGGAGTGTCATCATCATCAGGATGTATCATCGTGTGCATCTTCTTTTTTACCCGGGGACGCACCTGGGGGATACAGCAGGGAACTCTGGTAATAATGTACTACTTACTGTATCTGGTAGTCTTTTGAGCAAGCAGTAAACCACTTGCAGTGATCGTCCACATTGTTCCTTTGTTTATTTTTGGGGCGGCAGGAACTTTCGACCAGGTTTATTCTTTCCTGTGATTGTAGCGGATCGACAAACCATTTTCACTTTATAAAGACTACCAGGTACTCCTGTAGCAACCCTCGTATGTAGTTTAGGTATACACACCCACCTCATACAAGCAGGTGTTGCAGTAGTATTATATAGAACAGAACGATTCTATGTTCGTTTATTTTATTGCCCTTTTATGTGTTGAATTCACTCCTTGGATCTCATCCGGTAGGTACATCATGTACAACTGAATATCCTTGGAACCATCATACAGGTACATTATGTACAAGTAAGTGTTCCCAAAACAATATCACTCCTTGATGTTGCATGTGTGTTTCTTTTAAAGAAGTTTTAGCATGTAACGCAGAGTAAGAAAGTGTACGCTCAACGGGAGGAGGTATTAGAGATGATACTTACTTGTCAGTAACCATCATATTCGTTACTCGATTACACTTACATCATCTGGTATACATTTACGCATTATATGTACAACAGACAGTTTTCCAGTCTGAGTTATACTGTATAGTAGGATAGCAGCAGCTGTCTTTTTACGCATATATATACTGCTGTGTGCACCCGTACGCACAGAATAAAGTCCCAATGACGAGTAGTGCCATGGATCTACTGTTGTTGTGGTACGTACGTACATGATCTCCGGTAGACAGCACATTTAGTACGTGCTATCATTGGTAAATAATGGAAAGGATATCTTCAGTATCCCTCCGAGACCGGTAGCATAGTTTTACTGTAGTTCTGGTTGGAGAAAGAACATAGGCTACACTGGGGTCATGGATATGTACCCCAAGATATATTGTTCTTTATTTACAGTAAATCTGGGGGTTCTCTTCGTTGTTTTATTTTGAACGGAATACGAGGGTATTCCCTCATTTTGTTTTTGTTTGACCGAAGTGCAAGGGTCGTCCTTTGTTGCGAGCTGCGAGCGCACACGCGCACCGCCCTCCCCTTTGAGCTCACTCTACTTTTGCTCTACATCTGCTCATCATCATCAGCTTCCAGCTGAGCAATCAATCAACACTGGCCAGGAGTCGCCAACAACATCTCTTTATCTTACAAGAGAAGCTTACACATACAAGTTTGCTTAACGGCAGCTTAAGCGTTTGCCCTCTCCAGATTGTGTCTTATCGGCCATCGATAAGCGGATCTGAGCGTATACCAGCCACGAGCTGACACACGCTACGCGTATACCAGCTTCGAGCTGACACACGCAAACCACATTGTTCAAAAGCTTTCGCTGTGTCTCGAGCCCCCCACCCCCCCCTCTTCCCCTTTCTCGCCTTCTTTCTCTCTCGTCCTCTACAGCATACCAGGGTACCAATTTGGGCGGGATTATATTTACCGTTTAACGTAACTATGAACACCTAGCGGTCCTTACGTTTTGGACCAGAGTGGTGGGGCGGACATGAAAGGAACATTGGGCCATAAACAGGAAGACAAAATCGGTCCTTTCGTTCATTGGCCAACCCTGAGCGGTTTGCCACTTTTTTTCCAATCCTAGAGCTGCCTTTTTCAAGAAGAGCCAGGGAGTATCTCCCAGGAGGTCGCAGCCCAGTCCCCGCCGCAGGGCATCGCAGACTCTTGGGGGCACTCCATGTCGCAATCCGTACTCTCGGCGTGCAACCCAACGTTCGATTCTTGGTTGGTACACCGGCACCTGGGGTACGATACGGCCAGCCGTTTCACGACGTACGGTAAAGGATGAGGGATGCGTTGTCAATGGCTGGTGGCGACGCAGGCGTCGGCGCGGTTACTTGACAGGCGGCAGGTGTGGACCTCGCGTACGCTCCCATCAGGCATCCCGATTCGGAAGGCAAAAAAATATGTATAAATAGGATTGTACAGAGAGGGGCTCTCGTTTTGTCGCCGGCGGTGCTCCATCCCCCGTTGGGCGAGGGTCAGAGTATTCATCGGTGTTCATGCGGCCGTGTCCGTGCTCGAAGGCTGCGTTCAAACGGGAACGTATGCGTTGAACACGTATGCGTTGAACAAATTTGAACGAGACGTGAAGGAAATCATACAGTACTTAATGTAGTGTCTGTGCTGTGCGCGTTCCTCACCCGCCAACAGTCAACTAACGAGGCGCTAAAATATAGTACGCTTCGTTCGGCCGCTGTTGATAGCAACGCCAGACGGCAGCGGGGGGGAGGGGGGGGGGGGCTGGTGACGGGTATTACTCTCTACTCGACGAAGTGTCGCGTCTGGCACGTGCAAATATAGATGCGTGCGTATATCGTGTCCACGCCGGTTATGCGATGAGTAGTAACTGAATATATTGAAGGTCGGCATACGTTTGTTTTTCTCTGGTCGAGCTCCCCGCGCTGCTCCTATTCCACACGGATAGGATATATCGTCCATGGGAGTACCGGCGAAGTGAAAACGTATAGCAGGTACGTACGTACGTACACGACATGACAACATCGTACAGTAGATTACTCCTCCTCAGATGGTAAAGTAAATTATTCACGCGTCGACGAAAACTAATGGACCTACAGTGCTTGTACTCACATCCTGCCGTGAGACGTCCCGGCGAACCTCTTGCCGTCTTGTTTGCAGTGATCGATACAGGCCTGCGCAAATAGGGGGGGGGGGCAATGAGAGCGAGGGTCAGCACAGGTACCTTCTTCGTGCTCTTGGCCATTCGTAATAGGAACGACCGATGGTCTGTCTGTTCGTATAGGAACATGACGGTTTTTCAGGTAAGAAGCACATTCGGTACGCTGCTGCGGCAATCACCCGGAAAGGGCGCGCTCTTGCATAACATCTGCACGAAATAATGCGGACAAATGCCACCCCTACAGACAGGTGCCAGCAGTGGCATGCAGACAGGTGTGCGAAAGGAGGCCCCGCCACCGCAAGCACACAAAACGCGGGGAGAAATACCGCAATCTTAGAGTGCAACAGTAATAGTAATAGTAGTAGTAGTAGCAGTAGTAGTAGTGGCATCAACAAGGACGAAACAACAGAAGAAAATACAAAAACTGAATTTCGACACATACATGGTAAGTCTTACCATTCGCTATCCTAAACTTTCGGCGAATATGAGGGGGCTAGTACTGCACAGCAGCAGCAGCAGCAGCAGCACACCTCTCCACAAACCCCTGGAGGCAACTACAGCACATGCAACGCGAGCGAGTAGCCCAGTCTTAAGCACTGCACTCTCCTGAAATTGCGCTTAAGAGTGGTCGAGAGGAGGCAAGAAGCAGGTGGATGAGCCCAGCCTACTCACCTCATTGGTCATGGTGTTTCTACCCTTGCATGCCAATTCCATTGCGCGCTCGCCACGCTCGTCCAAGAAACACCCCAGATACACCGCACCCGGTATGAGAGGCGGAGCCGCTGTGCTGGACCCCGGAGATGGAGCCGGGGTCCTGAGCCTAAGCGTCGGGGCCGGGGTGTTGGGACTGAGAGGTAGAGCCGGGGTATCACCGCACGCCTCAAAGGGGTCGAATTCACCCCCATGGTCTCCTGCAGAAAAGTTGTACTGCGAACAAGGTTTGCGGTTGGTGAATGACGGTGCAGTGCGGTGGGCGGGGGAGGGCGACTTCAGTTTCGAGTTGTGATTCGGATAGTGTGAATGAAATGTATAGGTGTTCAGGCGACGGCCCGTCTCGGGTATCCCGCTTGCAATTACTTGGTTGCTGTGTACAGCAGACCCTCCGATGCCAGCGGGTGTGCCTTGGGAGCAACGGGCGAGCGCTACGTGCTGTACATACGTACAAACTAACTCTCTACCAAGCTAGTGCGCGGCTGGAAGGAACCCAATTTCGCCACGACCGCCGCCTCGCGTTCGTTCTTTGACACCAAACGCTAGAATAGCGGACGCCTACTACGTAGAATTGCGAATAGGCAAGGGTTGTGGACCCACCGTGTCTTCGTCTTGTCCTGGCGGCAGCTCCACGTCGTTCCCGCATATCGCCAGTTGTGGAGCTGACACCACTGATACACCGGACTCACAGTTGATGACCATATTGCCAGCAACCTGTAGAACGTCGGTCGGTTAGCCGGTCGTTCGGTCGAGAGGTGCTGCTACTTGTGGTCCGATGGTGTTTATTTGCCGCATTCGGACGGAAGGTTTGTCGTGCAAATAAACACGTTCGGTTGCCGCTGCTGAATCGGTGCACACTACGGTACGTAGGTATTTCCCCCTACAATTTCTGAGGTTCCTCACTTTAAGAGCAACATGTCTGCACTACAAGTAGGCCAAAGACGGACTCCAAGAAAAACGGCACGCTACACGCTTATCCCGATGAACACTCGTCGCAAAAACTATAGGTGTTGCACGAAAAATACTGAAAATGCGAACGAGATTCGAACACTATTGGGCTAAGGAGCCCCGGCGGTCAGAAACGCTTCCAGCGAATTTTTGCTGCTCCTACCATGGCACGCGTCGTATCGTGTGTTCTTTTCAAGAGCGTATATAGCCTTGCTGTCCGTATCAACTTCATGCTTTTCGTTGCGCGGGTGGCGCTGCAGTTGCCCAGTACACACACACTCCCAAGAATGCAACTGACCTTAGTACGCAGACACCACCAGACCTGCTACCCCCCCAAAAAAAAAATCACATTAGGCCGTGCGAGGCACTGCCGTATGTAGGGCGGCAGGCAGCCCCTCAAAGGCGATGGGTTTCGAGATTCACAGAGCCGAAACTTGTTTTCGACCGTCCCCATGCACATGAAAAGACAGACAACTAGCTGCCTTTGAAGGGAAAAAAGAGCTCACTATGTTGTTGACGCCGTAGAATCGAACGTCCTCGTCGGGATCGGCCTCCACGCGCACCCCCGCCCCGACAGCGTCGATGATCGTGTTCCGGATGATGATGGTGTTATCCGCGTGACTGGAGATGCCTGCCGTCCGTCCGTTTCAAAACATATATGGCAACGGGCGGGTAGGTGGGTGGGTGGGTGGGTAGGTGGGTAGGTGGGCAAGGTTCGACAATCGTTCAACAGACGTTCCTCTGTCTCCGTGGTCAAGCGGTTTCGACGCGCGGGGGGGTTGAGGCGCGTTCTACGACAGAGGTAGCACATTTCCGCTCTTTTTTCTGAATGACGGGGCTCGTCAACTCAAAATCGTCGGAGTGTCAATCTTGTTTCGAAAAATGACATAGTTGTATACTTTGGGCCATGGGATTACTCATCGGGATGCGATTTGGTTTGTGCTGAAGTCGGTTTTTGGGTGGCTTACTATTAGTGTGAGCCTCATAATTTTTTGGGTGAACCTCTATCGTAGAATGCCTCTTGAGGGTATAGTTTCGGTGTGTGTGCGAAAACACACACATTTGTTTTTAGAGGTGATGGAAACCACTCCCTCTGACGTGCATTGTGCTTGTGGTATACGTCGCACTTGCTCCTCGCAGGGTCTCATGCTTCCACGATGTGCGAGGGCAGATCCTATGCTTTCACGATGCACAGTATAAGGGCGGCTCATGTTGTATATTTTTCTCGCTAAGGGGGCAGATTATATGCTTTCACGGTGTATGAGGGGCAGATCCCATGTTTTCAAGATAAGGCTCATTCTTATCGGAGCGTGTTTTTTCCAAAATTTCCCAAGTAAGTAAGTTTGGAAATAATTGGAGATATGTATATACGGAGGCGTTCTGTCACTATTCGTGAAATTCTCCAGAAGAAGCAAAAATATCAAGTTCGTTAACATTCCAATGTTTGGAAAAAAAAAACAGGAAAATATGGAAGATTGAAAAATTGCGCGAAAAAAATGTCGAAAATATGGACAAAAAGCTCTCCGAAAAGAAAGACTCTAAGTAAAGGGAAGGTGACACGCTCTCACGTTCTGGAGGCAGGTCATAGGTTTTCAGGAGATACGGGCAGGTCACGTATTTTGGCGATAAGTACATATGTCCTGATATATTAACGGGGCGGACCCTATACGCCCGTTTTCACGGTGCTATGTGGGCAGGCCATTTGCTTTCAGTACGGTGCATAGGAAGGCAGATAACATGCTTTCCCAATCTGGGGGCAGGGCGGGGGCAGTACGCGGGGCCATAGAAATCACAGGAGCACTGGGCATTCGGCCAATATTCCGAGCGAAATATTAATTTACGGCTAATTTTATATTTGTTTGCTTCGTCCGTGTGTATGTATGTATGTATGTATGTACAAGGCGCTTCGCTCCGCGGGCGGCCTACGCCGCCCGCTGCGCTCGCTCAGGAAGGAAAAAAGTACATCAAATTATGCGAAGCGAACAGAGGTCCACGATTGAATTTGGTGTTTTCAAGGATCGCAATTGCAAACCGGCGACTTGATAATGCCAAGAGTCCCGCCGCCATGCTTCAGGAAAAAACAGCTTCCACGTCAGCTTGGATGCCACATATGCGCTTCGCGTCGCGGAGGTCGTACGTACGTACATACACCCCAGGTAGGGTACTACTGTCTGTAGATATTTTCTTCTTTCGATATGCTCTATGTCTGTACTGTATGTACGAAGAAAGCGAAAGCACAGCACGGCACAGCAGCAAAAAAAATGCAAATGAAACCGAAAACTCGGAAAGGAAAAAAAATCCCCGTCCCCTCTCGCGTAATGTTTTTCTGCCTGATTGGAACACCTTACAACCCGTCGAAAAGAAGAAAAGAAAAAATCGTACAGAAGAGCTTCTCTCTCAGCCTCGTACGCCGCCCGCCCCTCTCGCGACCACCTCGCTACCGATTCGGTCCGGGTAAAGCTTTTATCACTCTCTGCCACAATCAGCCCCGTCGCCCGCCCCGCGTGAAGCCCGGTGCTCACCGTGGCCGTCGTTCGCCAGCTCGATAACGTTGGTGTTCAAACTGCATACCTCCCTCTTTCAACTTTAGCGCGGTCGCAAAAATAAGCACCGCTTGAATATTATCTTGCCCTCCCGAACGACCTTTGTAAACTCGTACGTACTCTATCAACAATCATAAATCGCTGGCACCCGCGACGGTGCCGGGTCCTCCCGCGATGCCGTGCTCAGAGAACACGCACGCACACGAAACGAAAGAAGAAATAAGGAAGAAATGACCGAGAAAACAAAGAAGTGCTGGAAATGTCCGGCAAGTAATGAAAGGAGGCGATTTGGAAGTGGGAGCTCTGAGAGGCCAGGGATGCACCAACCGAGCACGCTCAGGGGTTGTGATCTAAGTATGTAGTTCTATGTATGTACAAGGCGCTTCGCTCCGCGGGCGGCCTACGCCGCCCGCTACGCTCGCTCTGGAAATGAAAAAGTACATTAAATTTTGGGAAGTGACAGAGGTCCACGATTGACTTTGGGTCGTAATTGCAAACCGGCGACTTGATAATGCCAGGAGTCCCGCCGCCATGCTTCAGGAACAAACAGCTCCGACGCCAGCTCGAATGCCACATATGTGCTTCGCGTCGCGGATGTCGTACGTACGTACATACCCCAGGTACGACACTGCTGTCTGTACTTATTTTCTTCTTTCGATATATTCTTATGTCTGTACTCGTATGTAGGAAGAAGGCGAGAGCACAGCACGGCACAGCAGCAAAAAAAATGAAAATGAAACCGAAAACTCGGAAAGGAAAAAAAATCCCCGTCCCCTCTCGTGTAATAATTTTCTGCCTGATTGGAACACCTTGCACCCGGTCGAAAAGAAGAAAAGGAAAAAATCGCACAGAAGAGCTTCTCTCTCAGCCTCGTACGCCGTCTGCCTCTCTCGCGACCACCTCGCTACCGATTCGGTCCGGGTAAAGCTTTTATCACTCTCTGCCACAATCAGCCCCGTCGCCCGCCTCGCGTGAAGCCCGGTGATCACCGTGGCCGTCGTTCGCCAGCTCGATAACGTTGGTGTTCAAACTGCACACCTCCCTCTTTCAACTTTAGCGCGGTCGCAAAAATAAGCACCGCTTGAATATTATCTTGCCCTCCCGAACGACCTTTGTAAACTCGTACGTACTCTATCAACAATCATAAATCGCTGGCACCCGCGACGGTGCCGGGTCCTCCCGCGATGCCGTGCTCAGAGAACACGCACGCACACGAAACGAAAGAAGAAATAAGGAAGAAATGACCGAGAAAACAAAGAAGTGCTGGAAATGTCCGGCAAGTAATGAAAGGAGGCGATTTGGAAGTGGGAGCTCTGAGAGGCCAGGGATGCACCAACCGAGCACGCTCAGGGGTTGTGATCTAAGTATGTAGTTCTATGTATGTACAAGGCGCTTCGCTCCGCGGGCGGCCTACGCCGCCCGCTACGCTCGCTCTGGAAATGAAAAAGTACATTAAATTTTGGGAAGTGACAGAGGTCCACGATTGACTTTGGGTCGTAATTGCAAACCGGCGACTTGATAATGCCAGGAGTCCCGCCGCCATGCTTCAGGAACAAACAGCTCCGACGCCAGCTCGAATGCCACATATGTGCTTCGCGTCGCGGATGTCGTACGTACGTACATACCCCAGGTACGACACTGCTGTCTGTACTTATTTTCTTCTTTCGATATATTCTTATGTCTGTACTCGTATGTAGGAAGAAGGCGAGAGCACAGCACGGCACAGCAGCAAAAAAAATGAAAATGAAACCGAAAACTCGGAAAGGAAAAAAAATCCCCGTCCCCTCTCGTGTAATAATTTTCTGCCTGATTGGAACACCTTGCACCCGGTCGAAAAGAAGAAAAGGAAAAAATCGCACAGAAGAGCTTCTCTCTCAGCCTCGTACGCCGTCTGCCTCTCTCGCGACCACCTCGCTACCGATTCGGTCCGGGTAAAGCTTTTATCACTCTCTGCCACAATCAGCCCCGTCGCCCGCCTCGCGTGAAGCCCGGTGATCACCGTGGCCGTCGTTCGCCAGCTCGATAACGTTGGTGTTCAAACTGCACACCTCCTTCTTTCAACTTCAGCGTGGTCGCAAAGATAAGCACCGCTTGAATAGTATCTTGCCCTTCTGAACGACCTTTGTAAACTCGTACATACTCTATCAACAATCATAAATCGAAGCCAGACAAAGCCCGTTCATGCATCTGTCGTGTCTCGAGGCACACGCGACGCCTAGGCACGAAAGCGGCGACCGCTCTCCTTGCAACCTCCCCTCTACCCGCCAGCACCCGCTGACACCCGCGACGGCGCCGGGCTCTCCCGCCGTGCCGTGCTCGGAGTACACGCACGCACACGAAACGAAAGACGAAAAAAGGAAGAAAGGACGTGCCAAGAGAAAACCAAGAACTGCAGGAAAGGGCCGGCAAGTAGTAATGAAAAGCTGCCTGATTGGAGCTCCTTGCATCCGGTGGAAAAGAAGAAAAGGAAAAAATCGCACAGAAGAGCTTCTCTCTCAGTCTTGTACGCCGCCCGCCCCTCTCGCGACCACCTCGCTACCGATTCGGTCCGGGTAAAGCTTATATCACTCTCTGCCACAATCAGCCCCGTCGCCCGCCCCGCGTGAAGCCCGGTGCTCACCGTGGCCGTCGTTCGCCAGCTCGATAACGTTGGTGCTCAAACTGCACACCTCCCTCTTTAAACTTCAGCGTGGTCGCAAAGATAAGCACCGCTTGAATAGTATCTTGCCCTCCCGAACGACCTTTATAAACTCGTACACACTCTATCAACAATCATAAATCGAAGCCAGACAAAGCCCGTCCATGCATCTGTCGTGTCTCGAGGCACACGCGACGCCTAGGCACGAAAGCGGCGACCGCGCTCCTTGCAACCCCCCCTCTACCCGCCAGCACCCGCTGACACCCGCGACAGTGCCGGGTCCTCCCGCGATGCCGTGCTCGGAGAACACGCACGCACACGAAACGAAAGAAGAAATAAGGAAGAAATGGCCGAGAAAACAAAGAACTGCTGGAAAGGTCCGGCAAGTAATGAAAGGAGGCGATTTGGAAGTGGGAGCTCTGAGAGGCCAGGGATGCACCAACCGAGCACGCTCAGGGGTTGTGATCTAAGTATGCAGTTCTATGTATGGCAATAACACTTTTAGACGCTTCGTAATTTTTTTCAGCCGGGCACAGAACAACACCAAGAACCGGCACCGAGCATACCTCCCGAGTTATTATCGTGCTGCATTGAAATGTAATTTTTCTTGATGATCGTCTCCAGGCAGCCCTCTTCCACGTCTGCGCCTTCGTTCGCCTGACCAGCGTGTTCAAGCATGACGTATACATAAAAACATGCACCATGGAGCAAAGGAGGTGCACGGATCAGATGAGGGGGGAGTTATACATAAAAACATGCAAGATGGAGCAAAGCAGGTGCACAGACCAGATGAGGGGGGAGTTAGAGCACGTGCACCCCTGGTTGCGCGTGTAAGTTGTCCAGACGCTTGCTACGATAGGTAGTGCGGCAGTGGCGGTCCCCCTATAGTGCCGGCTGCCCTGTCTACTGCTGTGCCAGTGAAGCTGTGCCAGTGAAATCGCTTAGTACATACGAGATCAACCAGTGTGGCAGTGTGCGGACTAAGTGGTGCCGGTTGACGCCAAACACAGTGCCGGTATTATTGGCTGGCGCGTATCGAACCTATGGAGGGACCGTTACCACCTACTGTTCATGTTGTAGTAGTGGCATGTTTCTGCCAAACCTCTCCTCTGGTTGTCGCTTGTGGGTGTGGTTGGTTCAAAAGTTTAACTACATTAATTAATACCTGGTACCAGGTAGTAGACAATTTTCGCACACAAACCAGAGAGAGAGACATACATGCGTATTAAGTGTTGCCGGTACCGCCTGTAAACCGGACCTGGCGCGGTACCCTAAGCGCGTGTAGTAGCATGTTCGGGCCAAAACATTCTTGACTGTCGAGACTCCTCGAAACGCGAGGCACGACACGACCCAATGCCGTTGGGACACCATTCAATATGTGTAGCGTGTTTTCGTGTTACTTGTGGGATGCCTACAGTAGCAGCAGTAGGCCATCCAAGCGTCAGTCGTTCTACGGCACAGGCAACACCTGAACGTCCTGAGGCTCCTAAAACTCGTTGAACTCCCGTACCTCAGCAAAAAAACGATTTATATATGTGAAAGGCTTAAGGTGCGCGCGACCCGACGGATACATCCCAAAGCCTAGGTACAAGTTTATCACGAAACATGAAAAAACAACCTCTTGGTATGCCAATAAACTCTGGTCAGTCCCAGTGACATACATTTCGGTCAAAAAGTGCTATCCCTATTTTTTCCGAGGCTCCTTTTTTTTAGGACCTCTGTACCTTACTGAGACACTGTTTTCGAGAAAAGGAAACAGGGCGACACGACAAACTACCCGAAAATGTCATTATTACGTTGTGGGGCTGCTTTGAATGAGGCTGATAGGCGAGTACTGGTAATTGCCTGATGGGTTTCTCATCGTTCACGAAAGGAATGCATGTGCTCTTCTTTCATCTCTTGAGCAAAACAACACAACATGTATGTATGTGAGTCCCAAGGAGTATCTGCTCGAAAGGCACATCCAACAAGGGATACGAAGTGCCCCGACCTTTCAAGGCTTAGATTGCGGATAGGCGACTCTGGTCATTCTTTTATCAGTAGCCCAACGGACTGATACGTTGACAAAGAAAGGGCGTTGTCGGTAGGACATGGGTCGCTGGGTGTGAGTTCGAATCTCACGTCCACCATGGAAAAACGCGGGTTTAAGAAAGGTACTCTCCTCATGTCAAGGATATGAAAAAAAACATCTGAATTCCCAGAATTTGGAACCGCGTGTTGGTGATACGCGTCAACCCGTCTATCCGATCCGTTCCAGGGGGGGGATACTGTTACATCGCTTAGGTTGGGTAGGTGGTTGGTCCACCAGAGCAACCCAACGGACTAAGACCTTACAAAAAAAAACCTACTGTGGGTTTATCAACAGAAAATATTGTAAAACGCTAATGATTTTCCAACGGTATTGGGTAAAGAAGTCCAGTCAGTCCCAGTGACATAAGTCGGCCAAAATGCGCGACCCTATCCATCCTGTTGCACGTTCATGTTTTCTCAAAGCCAGGGTTTGTGTTACTTAGTAGTAGTGGTATAGGGTTGTAAGACACAGCCGTTGATCATAGTCGCAAATGTCAGATCCAGTTTGATTTGGCAGATTGGTGTGATTGGTGTAGCTGCAACCCATCTATCTAGGCAGGTCGCGGAAATAGTTAGTTGCGTCTCTCCGGATACGGGATTCATATTTATATGGGGTACCTTTTCCGGGCCCCAGAGCGAAGAGGGCAAGGCTCTCCCTTTTAATCGTTTGTCTTGGGTGGACTTCGACTGCTGTACTAATAAAAAATATTTGTTTTTTCTCTACCTCTTCCTACGAGCCTCGTGGCTTTGTGCATCGGTACCCACCGCTCCGAATGAGCGAGGCAACGCGCCAAGAACGCTTGCACCTGGATCATCAAACGAAAAGGTCCTAAAAAATGAGGAGCCCCTGAAAAGAGTAGGCCCATCCCTTCTTGCGGTGCAACGTATACCAATCAACACGGATACGGCGAATAGGAACGAACCACCCCATGCTGTATAGGAGGAGCGACAAGCTGCGTCGGGGCTGCGTCGTGTTCCCATTAACATGTACCGTATATATCTGTAGGCTTTAGGCCAGCTTGATATACGACTGCGCATAAATTTAGAACTCAGAGAAGGCTACTATGAGTACAGTACTTTCGTATGTTTTTTTTACTGTATATATGTATGCGGGGGTGGCCATCTCTCTTCCTCACATTGGTCGTGATGTTGTTGCTCCTGATGTGGTTCCCGAAACAGACGTCTACCCCGCCCGAGGGGTTCTCGTCCCTTTTGTGCCACTGGGCACGTGCGGTTCTAAGGTCTGAGAGGAAAAAACGAACACCAAGAGACGAGGAGTGGAGTCGAGATGAGGGACAATGACTGAAGGTGAACTGGCGTCACGAGAGCAGTGCGAACATTGGACAGCACGCGACTCACTGTTCTCTCTAACAAAGCCAACGAGACAGAAACGGGGGGGGGGGGCAGCAAGGGAGACGACACACGACCGACCGTTCTCTCTAAGCAAGCCTACGAGAAGCGGTATAATCGAGCGCGGCCCATTCCAAATATGTGGGGGTATGTAACGGGGCAGCAGCTCAAAGGGGCTGGCCCCTTGCTACAACGAAGACCCACCAGCACCGATTGCAGTGCGATCTCCTGTTCGTTTCTATGGGCAGTCGGGCTACTCACATAACCCCTCTCCGTTCTTGTCTGCGGTACGTTCGTCGTACTCGGCGAACATGAAGTCCTGCATACCACAGTAGTAGCTCATGGTGTTGTCGTCAATATCTGCATGCGTAGCGAAGTCTGAAAGGCGAAACACACACCAGTGAGGCGCAGCACACGCGCGTACGGCGAGGAGCAAGGTGGGATGGGAATTCACATTTACTCTTGCGAAGTACCGTATATCTACTACTGTGTAATACATCCAACCCTCATGCGTATACCTAGGGGGCTAACAAGCTGGATCCCGAAACGTTGTCCGTTTCGTCTTCAACCACACGCGTGGCTGTGGTCGGTTCTTTGGCGCTGAACGAACTTACACACGGCTGCCATGGTACTTGTCTTTAACTCAACAATACACACACCCGCAAGGGATGCTACTGGTAAGGGGCTTGAGGGTGGGGTGGGGAGGGGGTGGAGACCAGAGCCAGGGAAGCGGGTTCCTCACACCCGGGGCAAGTGTCACATTGGCGGTTAGCATTGATTGGGGCACATACACCCTTGTGTTTGCTTCAACCGTTGCTCGTTAAACTGATGTTAGACTCAATAATACAGCATCTAAGATTCTGATCAAGCGGCTGTTGTTGCGACAAAGGCAACGCACGCCGCCATTAAAATTTCTGAAACGCAGACGGAAATAACTAAGATTAGACTGACTCAGTGCGAATGAATGCGGACGCATTCGCTCAAGGCGTGCGTGAATACCATTCCTGCGACGATCAAGCCGTCCAGGCGGACATGCAGCCTCCGCTCCGTTCCGAAGCATTTCTATCCGCTGGGTTGCACGCAAAAATATCAAGGGACAAGTCAAGTTATACGGGGCTCAGTACGGAGCTATTCATATCACACGGCACTATATTTATGGCAGACCTATACTACGGGAGCCTATAAGTTGTCTCTGGTACAGTTTAGACCACTCACGTGTGTTTCGTGTCAATCGTTTGTTTCGCTATGGCGTCTGCGAAGAACTACTGTGTGAGAAAGCGGGAAAGGCACATATATATGACAATCTGCTAGACAGAGAAGAAAATACGAGCAGTGGGCGCCTTAACATGGAGCTACAGTACAGCGCCTGCCGATAGCCGGGGGTATCACAGTGTTATTCTGTGCAAATACATAATTCGGTGCAAGGTAACCGACAACTGGCCTTTTCGCCTGGATATTATGCTATGTTTAACCTGGGCACGTACGTGGCCAATATCACGCACCATTGAGTCTTAAGATTGCCATTTTTGTCTCCAATCGGAATTCAATTCTAGTTTCCAACTGCACAAGAAATGGCCTTACGCCGGATATACGGCACAGGAAAACTTCCTGGAAACGAGATTTTACACAGCTCCAGCGACCAGTCAGCCATTCACTGCACTGGATTTGTGCAGCCGACCGCACTCCGCCCAGCAAGGGGGAAACCTTTCTATTCCGACGAGCACGAGCGTCGTCCGGATAATGACACTCTCACCAGAAACAAACGTAGAGGAGGATGCCCCTGAAAGCGTCCTTCGCGTCGTCTGCCTGAACACCCTCCGTGTTCTCGACCACCTGTCCGTCTATCTATCTATGGTGAAGTCCTGCAAGAAGAGTGGAGGAGCACGCGTGCGGTACGAGTAGAGGCAAAAAACAGAGCATCATCTCTCTTTGTGCTACGGAATCTCTCGAACTCTAGCTACTGTCCTTCGCATCTTTCCGGTATGCAGCCTCATTGACGACTAACAAACGCGGTTCGAATCCATCCCTACCGTCCGTGTGATATTGGTCACGCAACCAACCGGTTCCTTCCACCGTGGACTGCTAAAATGCCATGCATTGTAGTCCCGGATGTGGGTATGGGCATCGTTTGTGGCATATATCCCCGGCAGCGGCATTCGCGCTATACACCAGCTTGGTCGCGAGATGACGTGGGCTCTCTGCAGGACACCATCGCAGAAATCCTCGTAGCAACTGATGCACGCATACGATAGTGGTTCTGGTTAGCACCTACAGTAATGTTTTCCCGAGGTTCCTCGCTTGAAAAGACCTAAAAAATCTGACCCTGAGAAAACTATTTATATATTATGGGATAGACGAGACGTATTACGCAGCTTGCAAAGCTGAGTATCAGCTACTTAATCAATCGAACTCACAGCTAGCTGACGTATTTCATAATTTTATTACAAAAAATGAAAAATTCTCGCCCAGGGATAGTGCCTTGGCCTGTATGTATGAATACATTTTATGAAATTAAAAACAACAGCTGGCAGATCGAGGATTTCGTCGAAACTCATATTTTCAAGCTGCGTGTGATACTTCGATCGCTCATACTTCGGGTTTTTGTATGGCCTCGTGCAGGATATACATTCCGAGCATTAGAAAAACAATATCTGAAGCTGCAGAATTCGAGGAGTGTGTTTATCTGTATTTGGAAATCATATAAATATATTACACGAGGTATGTATGCATGTACATATCGAAGCATAGTGGTTCGGCGGCAGATTCAAGCGAACTTCCAGCGATGTTGGACACAGTTTTCTGAGGTTGAGGGTCCCCTATCAGCCATAACTAACTGCTGCAATTCGGCCCAAACGGTCTGTAGTCTATGCCCCTATCGCAGCGCGCGTCTTCTGTACAGCACACACATGGAAAAGACACGCGTTTGGTAGTGCTAGCTGCCTGGACGTGCTGTTGATCGCATATATATATATCTATCTATCTATCTATCTATATATATATCTATATATATATATACATATGTGGACTTTGCTGCACTGTCGATGGGGAAGTCGTAAGTACGAACCTCAAGCGTGTAGTAGTAGTGTTCGTGCTTGAGCTCAAACACCCTACTCTCTTTTCCCGCACCACGCAGAACTACGCTCTCCCGGCCGCTCCTTCCGCCGGCCCCCTTGATCGTGATCCGATTGCCGTCGGTGCCGTCGATCTGATAAAACAGACACTCACAAATAAATCACGAGTGAAGAGGAGATTGGAACCGACATACAGCAAGGGGGGCGTCCCCGTTTTCACTTTCGCGGGTTCAGGCAGTTCTACCGCAGCAGCCCAGGTCCTAACAGTGCCCCCTCTGCTACCGATCTGGTGGCCTTGGTTATTGTGTTTGGTATTATTGTTGTTGGATTTCTTCTATCATGTTATGAGGGAGTCCATATGTTTACGTTTATACATATACATGGGAACTGATGAGAACGTATGCGTGCATAGGATTCTCAACAGAAGCGCCGTCACGACTCTCAAAGGAGGCGCGACATGCTAAACTAGGGGAACCACATATTTAGATGTAGTGTGCTGAGCTCCCTTCTGTCAACATTATTGCGTCTTGTACCCTCCATCTCCTGAGTTCTGTGCCCTAGCTATGTCCTGGAGAGAAAAGAGAGAAACCTAAGTGGAAGACCGTAGTAATATGATCGACGAGTTGTACTCAGCACCGACACACCTGCACCCCACGAGAGTACCTTGAAATATGGCGCCGTCGGCAGGACAGTCAAGCCTGACTGCTATTCTTCCTGCATCGGCGATCGTTTGCGCTCTCTCTACTGGGAGCATTGTTTTTATACAATTATTATTGCAGTCGTGTTTTGTTTGTCGGACAGCATCATACGATTAAACGGATCGTCAAAATCTAGGCTGTGGCCAAAGGCCGCATGCTACGCATTTTATTTACGGGTGGGCATTGCTCACACTGTGTCCTTGCCTGAACAATAAGTCATTAACGCGGCGACCTTATTCGGTAGTCTTCCTGGGCGACGCGCCTAACCACCGACGACACAATGTGTGAAGGTATTACGGGTACCCTCGGGGTGCAGGTGTCTCGATGCTGGGTGCTACTCGTCCATCAACGTTTTAGGGGCTTCCATTGCTGTCGCGCTCACTCCATCCAAGAGCAAATTATGCTACAGGATGCACAGAATCCGTACAACAAGCAGCGCCAGGGAGTGCACCACCTAATTTGAGAGGTTTGCCAGCACTTCTTCTAAGAATCCTAGGCACGCATACGTTCCTATATCTATGTACGTATGGAGTCCTTTACGCCTACTGCACATGCAGGTCGACTAGCAAAGTACAAGGGCTCCGAATGGGTGCCAGCAGTCGATATGACGGGAAACTATATATATATGTGTATATGCCTCGTAGGTACATAATAACACATCCAAATCG
This sequence comes from Nereocystis luetkeana, assembly GCA_031213475.1. NCBI lineage: Eukaryota > Phaeophyceae > Laminariales > Laminariaceae > Nereocystis > Nereocystis luetkeana. The sequence continues at coordinate 3,846,434 of JARUPZ010000023.1, forward strand.
ATGCCTAGATTTAAATGAAGGCCCGAATTGCCCGTCCTGAATCGCGAGTTTCCAGACTTTTGTTAATCGTTGTGCCAACAATTTAATTGACCACGTTGGTCTTGTTTAAAATTTTGGTAGAACCTAGCAGTAACTAAGGTTCAGTTGTATCAACTCGATTTAGAAGCGTTCTACGATAGAGGTTCACCCTGGATTTTCTGAGGCTCCTCACGTAAGGAGCTCCATACCTCATCCGAAAACTGACTCCAGCTGAAATCAAATTGCATCCCGATGAATAATTCAATGTCCCATACATACATACATGCTAAAAACACATTTTTCGAAACATGATTGACATTCCGACGATTTTTGGTCAAGGAGCCCCGTCATTCAGAAGAAACCATTATTAGGCGGAATTTTGCTGCCTATCGTAGAACGCGTCTTTACTATAGTTTGACGCTGCAAACTTTCACACGCCGGACCTATCAACTCATTGTGTCTCCGATCAGACCCTGCTTAACATTTCCCGCCGTTGATCTATATGAGCTACGTACCTCAACCTGGTACATGAGCTATCACCGGGGGTGAGCTGTAGGAGATAGTTCTCCTAGGTGGGCTATGGCGGACAGCTCTTGTGCACATTTTTCCCCGGGGGCGAGCTGTAATTGTTTGTTCAACACCTCCTATACACATTTTTGAGGTCTTCTGCCCACAGCCCAAACATACATGAAGATCTCAAGCCTTTTTCTTATTTTTTATAATAACCCAATGGCGTTCCTCGTTCTGTTCCGCATCACTCTGATTCTGTTCGAAACCAATTTACGAGAGGAAACCAGCGGATCCCTTGAGTGACCTTTCATGTATCATATGTTACACCAACAAGCCTGAAGACTTTGGTATTCGAACCACTACCAGGTACTATATACGTGTAGTGTGGAGTGTGATGTTTCCAACTGCTGCGAGTAGGTTTAGCAATCTGGGAGAAGGGATCCTTAGGGATGTTTTGTACTTGAAAAATAAATGCGTAGCGTGGTCTGCACTTCGGAATCGTCGTCCACAACCGAGAAATTTCCTGGTTCGATGCAAACGCGGCAGCCGCGTTTATGGCGAGTTTTGGCCCGTTTTGGCTGCGGTTTGGGGTCAGGGTCAGGGTTAGGGTTAGGGTTAGAGTTAGTGGTTGGGTTGGATCTTCGCCCGTATATCTTGATCCCAACAGGAACAAAAACACCTGAACAGCCTACCAACCCAAATATCCCTTCTCCCAGATTGTTAAAGGCCCAGCAGAATTCTTTTTGCTGTTATTTTTACTCGTTTACGAGTCGTATATACCTACTACTTCTGTTTCTCCCAGATTGTTATGGGACCTCATAATATACGATGGTACGAGGTACTAGAGTATACCAACACACTACATATGTGCGTGTGTTCTTCACATTAAACCGTTCTTTCTACCCGTCGACATCCAGCACAACCAGTGTCCGTGCCGATTCTTCAATCCTAGAAGAGATACAAGTACTGTGGTCACAAAGCTACGCCACAGAGATACTACGTTGTCACGTGTGCAGTGTGCACTGCAGTGGGCAATGCAAAGCCATGTCATCATCCTAGATACGACAGGCACGACATACGCAATCTATGAAATAGTGAAACGAAAAGAAACAATCAAAGAGAAAACAAAAACAAGGTAGACAAATCGAAAGAGGAAAAGAAGAAAAATGAAAGCAAAATCTAGGAGAAACAATCTGTCGTGCCCCCTCCCCGCAGGCGAGGTGGCCAACACTTGAAAAAGAACGAGCTGGAGAAAAGAAAGAAAAATAAAATAAAATAAGAAAAAACACCACTGCTTGTAAACAGAGTAAGACAAAGAACCAAGGAAAAAAGTACCAAGGAAAAATAACAAAGGGGAAATAACAGGCAGACCAAAGCCCAAAGCACCTTCCAGGTGGCGGCAGCAGCTTGTGGTACGAGTAGTATAGCCAGGTTCTCCCTGCTAATCCGCCTGGTACCTTGCTACCCAGACTGCCGTCTCCGCCCTGCGTCCGTCAACTATGCCCAGCCCCTTGGCGTCAGACAATACGAAACGAGCAGAGCAGGTTCGTCTTCCAACCACGCCACACGGCTCCTTCAGTACGGCTTATCAATCAGAAAAGGAAGAGGGAGAGAAAACATGATATGAAAATCACGGAGAGTCAGCGCAAGAAAGAAAAAAAAACAAAAACAAGAAGAGAAGACAAGCCTTTAAGGGAAGACCACGTTCGAACCAGCTGCACCGGTTGGTAGCACTAGTAGTATGGTCATGTTCTACTTTCTAGTCGACTTGGTGCCTTACTACCCTGTCTGCCATCTCCTTCCTACTTTCGTCTACCGCCGTTTCCCTTCTACCCCTCCTGTTCCCCCCCCTCTCCGCATTCCCTCGGTCGGGCTTTCTGCCACTTCTCCTGTTGCCCCCTCCCCCCCCGTTCCCTTGGGCACCATCCACGGCGAATGCGCGGCGCTGCCTACTCATCTCAGCCCCAGCCTCGTGCAACCTCACCATGAACCGTTTGGCTGCTTCAAGGATCCCCCGGTAGCACTTCCCCGCCTTTTTGGCTGCAGTGGGCCACAACGCGGTCTCAACTCCAAACACCAAGGGGGCAACTTCCGTTGACCCTTCGGTGGCTCGGAACTCCCTAAGGTCTTCGACTATGCATCTATGCCAAGTCTTACACTGTCCGCCTGGTCTCGGGTTCTCCCCACCAGTTATCGTCCCGAACATTACCCGACTGGGTAATCGCTCCTTGCTTTGCCGTGCCACGCCCCCCGCAAAGAAGAGCCGCCGTTTACGAATGGTCGTTTCGATGCTCTCGCAACGTGTCATCTTGAGGGCCTTCGCGTACGAGAGGGTGGCATGGTCGGTATGAAGTCGGCGCTGGAAGCCAATGACTCGCAGCAGGACTTGGTGGTGAGCCGTTCGAAGCTTGGCAAGGTGTTCCGCTCTGAGGGTCCACGTCACACACCCGTACAGCAGGGTCTCAATCACCTCGGCCTTCAGCATTCGGACTTTAAGGCTAAGGGGGGCGGTCGTCCTATCATACAACTCCGGGCCGAACCGTTTGAGGCATGCTCGCATGAGGCGGATCCGTCGGTCGATTTCGAGCGAGAGCGCAGCGCTTTCGTGGATAACGCCGCCTAGGTATAAGAACTGGGTCGTCTGCTTATACCTCTGACCTGCCGCTTCGATGACGAGCGGTGGTGCGAGGGTTGTCCGGTCTGGTGTTTGTAGGACCATTGTCTCAGTCTTCTTTTCCGACACCGTGAGGCCTGCTGCTTCGAAGACAGTCACGATGACTGTCATCATTTTTGCGAGCCCTTCAGCCGACTTCGAGACAATTCCTGCATCATCGGCGTACAACATGCCCCATACAGACCTTCGCACGCACGCCAATGGCTCCTCCTTCCCTGTTCGAACTACTCCAGCTTCACTGAGTTGGACCAAATCCCTTACAATGGCTTCGTCTTGGCTGAAGCGTACTAGTACAACGTGTAACGCAGCAGCGAAGAACACGTTGAACAGTAACGGTGATAGTACACAGCCTTGCCGCAACCCCTGCATAACATCAAACCATTCCGAGAGCTCGCCGTCATCAGTACGCACGCGAGCCCGCATGCCATCGTGGAAATTACGGATAATTCTCAGCATCTTGGTTGGTACGCCAAAGCGTGTGAGTACCTTCCATACCAGCTCTCGGTCGACAGAGTCGTACGCGTTCAGCAGATCGATGAAGCACACGTATAAGGGGATTTTCCTCTGTCGTCCGAGCTCTTGCAGCCGGCGCACGACGAGCAACATATCAATCGTTGATCGTGCGGGGCGGAAGCCGCACTGTTTCTCGGGGAGTAGTTCCTCGGTCTCGCAGTAGTTGCTGAGGCGGGACGCGACGATTTTCAACTACACTTTGCCTGCGTGGGCAACAAGCGAAATCCCTCTATAGTTGTTGCAGTCAGTTCGATCCTTCTTTTTGTGAAGGACCTTGATGATCGCATCTTTCCATTGCTGAGGGACTTCTCCTGCTAACCAAACATTGACAAGGATGTTGTGAAAGCGCTGGGCGAATGCCGGGTGGTCGATTTTTAGGAGTTCGACCGGGAGACCATCTAGCCCGACAGCTTTCCAATTCGACATCCCCTTAAGTGCTTCTGTCATCTCGTCTATGGATGGTTCATCTTCAAGCGACAGTTTAGGCGGTCGCGGTGGCAAGAGGTCGATGATCGTGGGATCGAGTTTCAGCGACTTCGTGTTCAAGAGTTTGTGGTAAAACCCCGCCCATCGTTCACGAATTCGCACCTTATCCCGTAGGATCGTGCCATCCTCGTCCCTAATGAACTGTTCGCTCCTCGCTTTAGTCCCTTCCAATCCTACCGTACTCTTAAGGTGCTTGTAAAAGCCTCTTTGGTCGTTGTTCGCTAGGAGTCGTTCGGTTTCGGCAAGGTACGCATCGAAGTACGCATGCAGTCCTGCGGCAATCACCTTCTGCAGGTTCGCACACGCAGATCTCAGGGTCTTCCACGCGGTTCTGTCCCGGGGGTGGGCACGCAAGAATTGTCGTGCATCCTCCCTCGCTGTCCATGCTGGCATGAATGCGGCCAAGGTTTCGGCAGACTCACACCATCCATGTCTGCGGTGGCGACGTGCAGGGAGTGGTACCTCTTTTTCGACCGCATCAATAACAGCCGTAGTGAAAATCTCAACCATACCAGACGTATTACGGGGCTGGATAGGCTGGTTGAGAGTGGAGATGACCCCGGAGACTACTCGTTCACGACACTTTCCATCGGACATAAAAAACTGCCTGTCGAACTCTCGGCGTTTCGTCGGTCTACGTATTTGTCTGTTGGGCGCAAAATGACCACCGAATCGGACTTTGATATACAAGATGTTGTGGTCTGAGTCAGCCTTAGCTGGGGCAGGAGGCTGTGGGACGACTTTCGCATCTTGTACTCTAGATCGGTGGACTTGACGGGTTAGGATGTAGTCAATCCGCTTACGGTCATCCGGGCCGGTGCCGTTGTGAGTATGCGATATCCCACCCTTGCGCGTGCTGAAAAACGTGTTGGTGAGAGCTAACTTGCAATTGGTGGCGAACGACAGGAGCCGTCTGCCATTATCGTTACGAACATCACGTCCACACGCTCCCAGCACTCTGCTTTCATCATCACCGCACCCTTCCTTCCTCTGTCCAGTTCGCGCGTTGGCATCCATCAGTACAAACAGACACTCTTTCGTCGGGATTTTTTCCACCAAGTACTCCAGCTTCTGCCAGAAAACACGTTTCAGTTCGGCGTCCTTGGTACAATCAGTTGGAGCATACGCAACGACGAAATTATCTGCCTCGCATTTGCCAGCCAGCTCAAAGCGCATAGACATTAGCCGCTCGTCAACGAACTGATGAGTATACACAGACTTACTGCACAACGATTCCTTGACAGCTAGGCCTACTCCGTACAGCCCTTGCCTGGTGGCTGTTGTTTCCTGTCCTGAACAGAAAACACGATACCCTGCCGCACGGAACGTCGTGCTGCCGGACCTCCGAGTTTCTTGCAGGCCAATGAAGTCACAGCCGAGTTGCCGTCCCTTCGCCAGTACACGCTCGTCATGTCCGTACCCGTTCTTCCCCTTTACAGCCAGGGTGCGCACATTGTAGGTCGCTACCGTCACAAGTGCCTCCTTCTGTGTCTTACGAGCCTCGCGTGCTGCTTTCTTTGATAGCCGACGTGAGGCTCGTCCCCGCCTTCTTTTTTTCTTTTTTTGTTTCTTTTTTTTCTCTATGCCTATGGCGAAAGTGGCTCTCCGTTTCGTATCCCGGTACGCGCCTTGGTTTCCGTTGGCTGGGTGCAGCCGTCCCAACCCACGCCGACAAGCCCATCCTTCCTGTCGTGCATGCATACCCACGCTGTGGCCAGCCTCTCCACTCCACCGGCTGCCCACGTAGCGCTCTCTGCTGTGGTGGTGTACCCATCCCGCCTGAGGGATGAACACCTCGGCGTCGGGGTTAAGAAGAAAAAACATCACCACCACCCCACGCGGTCCTTAAAGCGAGCAGGCCACCAGCCGGACCGCGCAAGGTTCCCTACCTACGTAGTCCGAAGCTCGATGTCCGTGTGACTGTCGCTAGACCGCTGCAGGTCCTGGCAGACTTCCTCGGCCCACCCCAAGGCGGGGCAGGCTGAAGCAGGCAGGAAGGTTATATGATACATGCAATGACCCGAAGAGGTCGTGTATGCGGTGTTTAGTTTATTTCATTCTTAAATAATTGGAGAGCGTTTTCTCCAAAAATTCCAAAGTTTGGAAATAATCGGAGATATGTATCAATATACGGAGGCGTTCTGCCACTATTCGTGAAATTCTCCAGAATAAAAAATATCAAGTTCGTTAACATTCCAATATTTGGAAAAAAAAAACTGGAAAATATGGAAGATTGAAAAATCGCGCGAAAAAAATATCGACATTTAAATTTTGGAAAAAAAGCTCTCCGATAAGAATTGTACCCACATGTAAGTATTCGTACGGGCGTTGAGTTAAACTTTGACGTAACCATTATGGAATATGGAAAAATCCGCACGACTTTTTTCTCTGGGTGTAGGTGGCGCAGCGTATTTAAATTTATTGGCAATCCACTTTATACAAGTAAATATCAAAGAACCCAGGCGCTGAGAGCGAGTAGTTTCAGAGCCCTTCGAACCGTACTTAACTTGCGTACTATGCACCCCAAAATCATTGAAGATCACACAAAAAAAATCTTGGAAAATGAACAAAAAGCCTATTTATAGGATTTGATGCCCGCGTAGGAACCATGGACGTCTGCTGCTGCTGCCGCTTAGTACCACGGATGCGTGGGCGTGTTGACCCGACCCAATTAATTAATGGAGTGATAATTAAAATGTTACGCGTGCTCTTTCTTGCTATCCCCACCTAAGTCCAAGTAGTAAGTAGTAATCGGCCTCCCACATTTGCTTCAGATAGATAGGTAATTATATATACGATGATATATATATATATAGATGTACAGAACGATTAGACAGTTGACATCGGAACAAAACCCTTTTTGCAAACAAACAAAAAAACAGCAGGCCTAATCGATCACCTCGTGTAATGGGTTGCCTATGTTAGGAGGGACAGTGAGTGAACAACACCCGGGAGTTTGCCATGAGGCCAGAGAGAAGACGTTGAACCAGGTGTATATTAGAAACCACCAAAGATGAAGTGAACGAAGGGGGGCTATCCCTTCGTCCCAGGATCCCAGAAAAAGGTATCCAGATTGGAGATATATGATGTTTATACCAAAACCCATTCATTCGGGAAATCATAAATCCCGCCGCATTTTTCCAGTTTCACAAATCACACGTATGTATCCGCACGATTAGACACATCAGCCTGACGGAATATCCACTTATAGAAATCACACGTGTCCTTATCAGACACATCAGACATGTGTGCGACTTATGACGAACGGTTATGACCAACAAGGCCCCCCCGGGACACGACGCGAGCGCGGCCGTGGCTATATCCCTGGCAGAGACTGGAGGGACGAGCAAAGTGAGGCGCGACTAGGAAACAGCGCACCGAATGGTAACCTCATTGCGAGCTAAATCTTAAACAACACAGAAAACGGTTCTAAAAAAGAAAATTCCAGTTTTCGCACCCGACCTCAATCAGCTATTATAACATGTGTACGAGGTGGGCAAATCGGCAAAAAAAAATGGGTAAACCATCCGAAGGCCGTATCTCGTGAGCCACTGCGAATTAGGACTTCAAATTTGGAGGCACTAACTCTCACCAAACATTGCATGTATGTATGTGCCAAACGAGAGTTACTAGTATATAAAAAATGACGTGCTTGTTATTCGACGAGATCAGATCTCGACAAGATATCGGCGAAAACTCAAAACTACCAGTTACTACTGCTGTTCAACACGAAATTCGTATTGGAATCGTCTATCCCGATCAGGGCGAAAATTGGCGTAGACTTGGCCGAAGACCCTACGAGAAGGCCGACATATGTATATATAACTTTCATTGCCCAGTTCACCACCCATCAAGAGATATTGCCAACAGGCAATTTCCGTACCGACCTACGTAAAACAAATATATACGACAATAATTAATAATGCTGTTTTTCTGCGCTCAATATTGCGAGTTTCGATCTGAAAATTTAACCTCGTATTTGCACATAATATTATTATGCAGACAAACGGAAAAAGAGCCTATTTTCTTTTTTAAACGGGTTACGGTCGTTTTTTGTTTGTGTTTTTCCAGATTTTTCTATCGGTCATACATCTCTCGAACAAAACAACAGGGCTTGTTTTTCATTTCTGGGTTGGTGGATGATCAACACCGTGAACAAAAGCGCATCCTAATAATGGTATTGCATACAGCAGTAGTATTGAGAGAGGCGTGGCCAATCCACCGCCTTGGCAGCACTTTGGCTGGATGGTATATTAACACGGCGCCCATCGACGTGTGCGGCGCAGAGCGGCAGGACCTATGCAACTCGCGGTAGAGACGTTGTGAGGCTTGTGGCGCTAATCATCCAGGGTCTCGTATGGATCACGGGACAACAACAAGTGAAATGGGCGGGCGTGTTTTGCGGGCTTTGTGCGCCGGTTTTCGCCTCCATTATCGTTATCGTTATCGTTATCGACTTTCTGGGTTCTTCGGCACGATAACGAAAATTATCGTTATCGTTATCGAAGTTATTTCGGCCATGTCGTACCGAAACCTTTCTGGTTTCGATATCCAACACTACTGTCTACGGGGAAAAGGTGCAGCCTCCTGACATCTTTGGTCAGGGTGTCCTTCGCAAGATAAGTCCAGCCGCAATCTCCTGTCGTCAATGCCCTGTATTTTTACAAAAACGAGACATATTCGCACGATCAGATCCAGTACACATGCACCCATGGGGGTACGACTGTCACCAACGACTATGCGGCCGATAGTCCTCTCGTTTTAAGGTGGTGGTGGTAGACTGCTGTACGACCTTAAAAAAGCTGTCCTCTTAACACGATTAACGCCCACCCCTTCTGAACGAAGGCACCCGGGCAGGAAACGCAATGGAAAATCCCGGGAGAATTCATGATCGAAACATAAATTTAGTATTATTGATGGCATTGTCATATATTAAGCAGTAAGTGGTAGACGAGCATAACTAGAGTACAAATAGCAAACAACAACACCCGCATGGCGGCCTCTATCGCACGTAACACACGCGAAACGTATACATACGACAAAACCAACAGAGTTATTGGGCAACACAGCAGTACAGAACTACTTGTTGCGTCAAAAGCGAGAATGCTCCTATACCGCCAAAATTCAGCAGTGAAAACGCAAACAGTTGTGTGCATACATGCACCGGACGAAACACAATAATACAACGTAGTGTAGTGACTCTACCGCATTACGGCCTACGACTATACCAGGGTACCCTGGTATTCAATTATAATTACAATAACACCTGCATGTATCACTAACCCTTGCTGCAAAACCGACATAAATCTACTTGCGAATATATTCGAAGTACTACGAATCCTCAGAAAAAGCTTGAAGCACTCAACGCGACGGCAGCACCCCTCGACAACGAGAACTAACACCCCTATTTCCTACCGCAACTGCCTTAAAAATAACTTGAAACGCGACCTGCGGACACCTGGCCCTTCAACAGCACATTTATATCGCCTCGCATCGAGCCGCAAGATAGCCAACCATACATACAACGACACACCAACGAACGATACCTGGTACAGCGTGATACGAACACCACATCAGCGACCACGCCCTTCCACGAGACTCAGGAGTTCGTTACCCTCACAAATAAATTAAAGAAGTTGAACGCTAGCACAGCACCCTGCAACAACATCCTTTAACATATATTTCCCACATACGATACCCCTCGAAACACCTGAAACGCGACAAGCGGACACCTCACCCACTAACAGCAAACGTGCCCACATATATATGTCATCCCACCTCGCATCGAACCGCATGATAGCCAGCAATACGGACAACAACACACCAGCAAACAATATGTTTACGTCAAGACAACACCTAAGAAAATACTCGGTACAGTACATACAGGAGAACACAAACACCGCGGAAACAATATAATCCCCAACCACGCCCGGCCACGAGACCCAGACCTTCGCTACTAGCATGTATGTGCCGAAAAGCACATCATCACATCCTGCACATATCACACGAGCGGAATGTAGCCGCTTTTTATATCAACAGCAGCCTTTTTTTCCTTACAAGTATAAGACCAGAGCTGCTATTCTCCGACGTTTGGAACACCGTGACCTCCTAACTACCAGTCAAGACTCCCGATCCTATCGACTCGGTGCCGCAACCATGCCTTGCTTCCTATCGTTACATATGCTTGTCTCGCGCGGTCGCACAATTCCTTATAGCAGTAGCATGTGTTAAAATCACAGCAGAAGCTAAAGTCGCAAGCTATCGTTACAGGCACGCGCAAACAATTGACCACCGCAAACCCTACTATTAATCGAAACAGCTATTCAATTTTCAGATGAATCCGAAGTCTTGCAGGCGACCCGATCGAGCGCACGCATAGCCCCGTCTACTCCTTTTGTATCTCCTCTTCCCGTCCCATTCCCCCTCCCGCTTTATCTCGAGACCTCGCTCTCGTCCTCTGCAGCATACCACTCTGAACGGGAACGTAAGACGCGTTTGGGCATTTAATATTAGGTACGAAGACCAAATGGCCCTTACATTTTCCATTGTATAACTATTATGTATGTTTAGACCGCCCGTTGAAGGATCAACGCCACTCGGTTGACGTCTCCCAAGACGAACTGGGAAGTATCTCCCAGGACGTCACGGCCCAGTCCCCTCCGCAAGGCATTGCGGACTCTTTGGGGCACTCCATGTTGCAGTTGGTACTCTTTCCGTGCAACGAAACGTTTGTTTCGTAGTTCGTACACCGACACCTGTATTACCATACAAGAAGTCGTTTCGCGAAGCAGGGTAGACCGAGGCGTTAATGGCTAGTGGCGATGTAGACGTGGACGCGGTTACATCACACTCGACATATGTAGACCTACCGTACGCTCTCATCGGGCATTCACTTTAAGACAAGCTGCATTTATTTGTAGAATCTAGATGGTGAGTTTACGTTTGGCACGACCGGTGATCTACCCTCATCGACCAAGCCCCGACTACTCATCTTTGGTGATGCGGCGGGGTCTGTGTTCGAAGGCTACGTTCAAACAGGAATGGGGCGCACACATATACCTACATGCCATGGTGTCTGTGCTGTGCATGCTCCCCGCCTGTTACCAGTGGCAATCATCAGGCACAACATCGCACGCCTCATTATACAACCAATGATAACCAATCCAAACGGCAGCGGGGGGGGGGGGGGTGATACCTCTACTCGATGACTTGTCGCGCTTGAAACGTGCAGATTGGGTGGGTTATATCGTCTAGGCCATATATACGACGAGGAGTTGCTGAACGTATTGAAGGCCGACATACAACACTTTGTTTATTTCATCGCCCTCCCCGTGCCGCTCCAAATGTGTGCGGAGGGGAATATACCAGCCACGGGGCTATACCGTCGAAACCAAACGGTATACGCACACGAAACGATAGCAACGTGGGTCGTTCCTCCTCTGTGCTACATTATTACACGTCGTGTCGATACAGGTAACAAAGCTACTCACATCCTGCCGATAGTCGTTCCGGCGAACCTCTTGCCGTCGTTTTTGCAGTGCTCGATACAGGCCTGCATAGGTATAGAGGAGTGGAGGGAGGATCAGCACAGGCAATTTCATTGTGCTTTTGGACATTCATATTCGAGCGACATATTTGGAGTGGCTGATGGGCTACTCAGTAGACATGACGGATTTGACGGAGGAGCACACCCGATACGTTGCTGCGGGAAGGACGAAGAGAGGGGATGCTCTTGGACAATATTTGCACAAATCGGGGTGGAATTCATCGCTGAATCTCCATGACAACTGCGCTGACAGACGAGCGCGAATGGCGCCACCACAAAGCACACAAAGCGCAGTGTCGTCAACAAGACTCAATACGGCAGCACGTCGACGTTAGGGTTTTCATTCGATATCCAATATCCGGGAAAGGCCACCGTTATTGCAGCAGTACACTCCCTCGACAACTTGGCGGCACCATTATTACGAGGGTCCCAGCTTCAAGCATCGTCTCTAAGCTTCTGATCGCGCTTAGGAATAGAGAGGAGGCAACAATCGGGGGGATGAGCTCAGCTTACTCACCTCATTGGTCAGGGTATTTCTGGCCTTGAAACCCGGTAACATTGTGCGCTCGCTATGCTTGTCCAAGAAGCACCCCAGGTACACCGCACCCGGTATGATAGGCGAAGCCCCTGTATCAAGCTCGGGAGATGGAGGCGATCCTCTGAGCATCGGCGTCGGAGCCGGGGTATTGGGTATGGAGGTTGGAGCAGGGGTATCGGGCACGGCAGATGGAGCCGGGGTACTGGGAGTGGGAGATGGGGTCGTGGTACCACGGCACGCCGTGAACGGCTCAAATTCATCCCCATGGTCTCCTCCAGTGAAATTGTACTGCAAACGAGGTTTACGGGCAAACGTAAGGATGAAGTAGGGCGGAGGAGGGCGACTTCCGTTTCGAGTTGTATTTGGAACGCAAATAACCCATCTTCGGTGGTCAGGCGACAGCGCGACCTCGCGCGTTCTGTTAGCGAGGGGACGGTGACGCGAATTATCGGTTATATATACGCCCGCCGATTACCATTTGCGTTGAGAGTGTGAGCAGAGGACGAGAGCTATTTGCAAGCGTGCTACATATAACATTATATCTAGTCAGTGCGCGGCCGGAGCCGTCTTACAACGATCACCCCCCAGACCTCTATTTCCACCAACGTTACTCTAGAACTAGGCACAGCTATAATACGCTGCAATTAGACGTGCGTCGTTTGTCATGAACAAGGTCGGGGACCCACCGTATCTTCGTCTTGTCCTGGCGGTAGCTCGATGTCGTTCCCGCATATCTCCCCTTGTGGGATGGACATTACTTTTACACCAGAGGATGTACAGTTCACCAACATGTTGCCGGTCACCTGTAAAGCAATAGTTGGTGGTTTGGTTTTTTGGTTTACTGATTGGTCGGTCAGTCGATCGGTCACTAGGGTGGTTGGCTGGTTGGTCGGTCGGTCGGTCGTCGGTGGGTCGGTTGGTTGGCTGGGTGAGGGCCGTTAGTTTCCGTGTTTTGGTACTACTGCTGTAGGAAGAACATGGTGCCTGCTAACCCTAGGTATACTCTAGGTGCGAAAACACACTTTTTTGCTGCAGCTAGACCCGTTGCATTGCAAGAGCGAAGGCGTGCCGGTTTCAACGACATGCTTTCTCTACCCTCGCGGTCCTGCTGTCGCACCGTGCGCGCGAAGTACAGACCTGCAGCCACGCTAATATAGCAACAAGTGCAGGCACAAGGCAAACATGCAGCCCGCCCGAATAGTCTAGCAAACATCATGCCGTGCGCGGTACAGCCGTATTTACGGGAGAAAGCACCAAAGCAGTGCTTCATCAAGATCTTCAGCTTAACAGCACGATATCGACCGCCTGCATGCCTTTAAAAACAGACAGCTGTGTGTGACGACAAAGCTCACTGTGTTTTCGAGGCCGTAGAATCGGCCGTCCTCGTCGGGCGTGTTCGTCCCCACACGCACTCCCGCCCCTGCGGCATTCGTAATGGTGTTGCCGGTAATGGTGGTGTCGTCTGCGTGGCTGGAGATACCTGTTATGTGTCCATTTCGCGAGGCATGGCGGCGGGCGGGTGGGCAAGGTTCGGTACTCAGTTTGGTAGCTGCCTCCGTTGCCGTGGTCAAGCCGTTTCCCCGGAGGGAGAGGGGGGGTCAAGGACGGGTGGTTTCTTGGGCGACAACTGTTTTCAACTGGGGGGTAAAGCCGCTCCCAAACTGGCTCGTATTGTGTGCACACACATACAGGAGTTGGACATCGCGCCTGCTGCATAGGACCCCCTCAGACGCGTTGGGGTGGAAGGGAAGATAAAACTATTAGTCCAATTCGTTTCCCTGCGCGGATTACTCCGCCCACGCCTAGTGTCCGACACGTTCTCGTGCCACCCCCGTGGCTACAGACAACGACTGCGTGTTTTCCCTTTTGGGGCTGACAATTGGCGTGGTTGTTCCTATCGTGAGCATCGATTCTGTTCTTCACTACCGCGATTAGTTTGTGCGTGGGTGTAAGTGCAATTTCAAATATGCACGTCTGGGAACGTCAAGCCCGAGTCCGGTCTCATTCCCCGCTATATAACCTCCTGGCATTCGCTACTGCATGCGCTCCAGAGCTGTGGTCTAAACGCCCACGAATGCCAGCCCCTTCGTAAATTTGAGGCCTATCGCTGTCGGCACGCCTGCGAAATGTGTTTACCCACATGTTCAAGATAGCAATTTCTAGCTCGTATAATTGCTTCGTAATATAATCAGTGCGAGCTACTGTCTCCCCTCGGCTGTCAAGCCCGGATTTCCATCGATGCGCACGGCAACGACAGGCAACGAGCTTACCTCCTGCGTTTTCATCGTGCTGCATGGAGATGATGTTGCCTTCGATGCTTGTTCTCAAGCAGCCTTCCTTCACGTCTATGCCTTCATTTCCCTGATCAACCACGGTTAAGTTTGAAAGGCAAACACGCACGCCGACATTTGAGATGGACGACTGAGATATGGGGCGAGTTCGAGCACGTGTACACTTCTAAACTGGGAGCTACGTCAAGTCCACACAAAGATACGTAACGAAGGGCCAAATAAAGGTAGCAGGAATAAAACCATGTGTGTGTATCGGAGCCGAGCAGGTCCCACTGCCATGAAACGGTTTGTTCGTTCTGTTCGGTGTGGTGTGCGGCCGCGCATGCAGTTATACCCGTAGAAAATATTATTGCGTCGAACTATGAGCAAGTACCACCATCGTTTCCTCTCACATTCGTCATGATATCGTTATTCCTGATACGGGTCCCGTAGCAGATGTCCTCGCCACCCGTGGGGTTTTTGGTCGTATCGCCCCACTGATTGCGTGCGGTCCCTAGGTCTGAGGAAGGTTTGCAGCGGCCAACCAGGAGAAGACGAGGCAATGGCTGAGGTTAGGTGGCGTCACCAGCTGCGGACAGGGAACGACACAAACGGCCCTTCCCCTCTATCCAAACCTACAACAGAGAGGCACAATACTCTTTCCAATGGAAGGGGGCATACATATATCGGGCCAGAAGCTCGGTGGCCGGCCCTTCTGTACACAAGCGATCCACCATCGGTGTTCAAGACTATCGACGCGAAGCGCCCGGGCCACAAGGTCGTAGTCGTGTACTTATTCCTCTGGGGCAGGCCTTTAAATGAACACAAAAATCACGATCATGAACGTGGGCTGCGCAGAACGTCACATGCGCTCGAGTCTGACTGTCTACGGCCTCAATCGCATATTCGCCACACAAACTCTGAGTTTATCACGCGTGTTTCGAGGTCGTTTTTCAGGACGTTTCCTCTTGTGACACCAGTATATGTTTGCGCCGCATTCGCCGCGTCTTAAAATTGCGATATTGCAACAGTAGGACGCATCATAGTCGTGGTACTCACATATGCCCTCTCCGTTTTTTCCCGTGCTGGCTTCGTCAATTGTGAAGTCCAACAGACCGCAGTCGCTGATGACGTTTTCGCTTATTTCTGCATGCGTGACGAAGTCTAGAGGCAAAACATACACCAGAGAAAGGCGCGAACGAAACGCGGCGAGTGGGGTGATATTGGCATGGACGCTTACGAATTTTGGCGCCATGTTATCAATAACTCCAGCCATCATGCGCACCCAAGCAGTTTTAACATGAATGTTTCTACAGGTCATCCGTGTTTCGTCTCCAACGCCATGCTCGGCTGCGGCTGAAACTTTCGCTCTGAACAAACTGACCCATGGAAACAGGCCAAGGGGTGCTACGGGTAGGGGTTTTGGTGTGGGGATGGTGGTGGTGGTGGCCTTTGGGGCTGAACTAAAGTAGTGTGGGAAGTGGTTTTGTCGTGCTCGCGGTACGTCGGTATCGGGTATATTCATTGGTGTGTCAGGTTGAGCCGCACCTCGTTTGAACATATGTGAGACGTGACTATAGATCGGCCGCCACCAAGGCACTGTTGTCGCTACAGCGGCAACGCACGCCGCCCATGAGTTGAAATAACACAGACACACAGAAACTGGAGTGTAGACTCACTGCGAATGCGGACACACTCGCCCAAGGCGTGCTTGAATACCATTCTCGTAACGATCAACCCCTCCAGGGCGGACAAGTAGCCTCCGCTCCGCTCCGTCGGCAGTTCGTCCGCTGTGTTGCACGCGGTGATATCAATGGATACGCGAAATGCGAAATTCGACATTGGGACATATGCGTATCACGCAGCAGTGTATGAACCTACCGTGGAAATATGTTGCCTATTGTACTGTTCATGTGGTTGGTGGCAATTCCTTGCCTCGTGATGGTGGCTCCGGGCAGAATACACAGAGGACAATGGAATACATGATCAACAGCAAGTTGTTTTGAGGAGGGTGATCACATGCAGTTACAGGGTCTACTTCGCAGTGGGTATCACCGCGGCAGTATGTTGTGCATGTTTCGTTCGGTGGAGGCTGACTGACGCTTGGCATTTTCGTCTCGGTGGTCTTTCACATAGGCTGAGTCATTAGCGTAAGGCGCAAAAAACACCCATAATACAGAGCCTTACTCCAGGTATGCACCATGGTGTAGGTGACCTTCTGTGTACCGGAACTGTACGAAGCTTCAGTACTTGATCATCCGTTGTGGTTATATGTCCAATCGACCACACCCCACACAGTAAGGGAGTAATTATTTCGGCAAGGAGCGTCCCCAGGACAGATGCGCTCACCATAAACGTAGAGGAGGATGTCCCTGAAAAACTCCGGGGCATTGTGTTCATCGGCATTCTCTATGTCGTCGACAGCCTGTCCGTCTATGGTAAAATCCTGCAAGAGCGGAGAAACACGCGTGCGAAACAAATAGAGGCAGCATAATAGAGCCATCATCACTCGCTGTGCCACGGATAACCAAGGAATCTATCCGAGCGATGCGCAGCCTGCAGACGACAAGGGTTTACATCTTGCCCTGCCGTGTTTTCATCGTCGCGCATTTGGTTCCGTCGCGGACTTCTCTTCAATTGAATATTTCCGGTTGCTGGTATCAACGTGATGTGAGGAGCCGCAGCTTTGATTCATATACTACAGTAGTTCGTGGAGCGCGCGCCTCTGTAAATCTTCCATAGTTCTATAAATCCTGTTCATCAGGGTGGGCTAGTGTTATAGTATCGCCCGGGAAGACTAAAAATGACTGAGGCTCCAACACAATAATTGAAAAGACGGGAAAATGATTACGTGTTTCCACATCCTGGAACCTGGGATTTTTCAGGCTTTCAGGCTGATACCTGAATATTCGACATACACCTACTGTAGCTACACTCAACTAACTTGAAAATATGAGTTTGGACTACATGTTCGATTTTTCTGTTTTTTTCAAATACATTCGTCATATGATATATATATCTCCCGCAACAGCCGGTGCGCTATACGTGACACACCAGGTTAGATCGCGAGATGGCGTGTGGGCTTTCCACAGTACATTGTCGAAAACATGAAAGCCCACCACTATTATTGTATCGCCGTGCAGTAGCATGCAAACCATACGCGTTAGATAATACCACGTTCAGAGTTCTGGAGGTTGTGGTGTTTTGATCGCATATCCATACACTTGGTTTTTGTCCTGACAGTAAAGGAATTCAAACGAACCTCACCTCAAGAGTGTAGTATTCGTGCATGACTTGAAACACCCTCGATGACCCTCCCGCACCACGTAGAACTACGCTATCCCTGCCGCTAGTCCCGCCAGCTCCTTTGATCGTGATCCTTTTGTCCGTGGTTCCGCTTACCTATTTTACGCAAAGAACACACGAAACGTATGAATGGATGGACTGTTTGGTGGTTTTCCTTTCCCCGTGGAATATATATAATGATTAGGTGACGGGTCGCCATGTTCCATGTAACAGGCGATCCTGACAAGGCATGACATATATACACTGTACGGGTAAGTATTGCCGACCCAGTGTTAAACTGAAAAAGAACAAGGCGACTTTATCTGTTCGTTAGTCTGGTGGGCCACACGACTGGAGGTTGATATTTACCTGGTCGAAAGCGTGGAGCTTGTTTTAGTTTTCTTGCATAATCCTTAGTGGTGGTGTTGGGTTTTGTTGCTGTTCTTATGAAATATCACGCCTGCGTGTGTCCTGTTTCTGTCTCACACCACTTCCACGTAATATTTCTCACCCTAAAAACGGGGGAGCAGTTCGGCAGGGGCGACTACCGAGACCAATGGGAATGAGGAGCATGGCGTATCTTCTTTCTAAAAGGTCAATCCCAACACATATATATATTTATACATGCAACATTCATGCCCAATAAATAGAGAAATGGCCAATAACGCAGAGCAGTAGCAAATAATATTATTGCAGTTAGTGGAGTTGACCGTCACGCTCCTCATTCTCGCCGTTTCCATTATACCTGGTACGTAGTACGACTCCATAGATAGTCGGATTTACCCCTATATATCTTGTATTCCGGAGGCTGGAGAGGGTCAAAATATGGCTCGTCGGAATCGATTTTTACGGGAGATAGATGGTAAAAATGCTTTCCACACAGCAAGCCACCAAAATTCACGAAATGGTTATAATAGCAGTTATAAGAAATCCGCTGACCTATGCTCGTATCCTGAGCAAGATTCCACGAGAGAAATCGCCTCCTCGACTCACCAACTATATTGTTTCATGTGTCATCTGGTTGCAGCAAGAACTTTATTAATATTTGAATACTATAATGCCATTTTGAGCAGAAACGTTCTCTATTAATAACAAAGAAGCATATCATTGGTCCATGCCTCTGGCGGCATGAAACATTATACACGTATTCATAACCGAAACCTGCTTTCGTCGTGAGATGAGAAATCCGCGGATGGGTGGAAAATGGGGACCCCCCTTGAGACCTAATAGATGTTACGAGTAACTTGTTCTCTGTCATGTACCCGATATATTATACCACGTGCATTCTCGTATCGCACAAAATTACTCCCAGTCTCTGCCCCCAAATAGTGAGTCTTTCCATTTGTTCCTCAAGCCTCTATGTTCAATTGTTTTCCAGCCTCCCACATTTGCTTCAGACTTCATTACATTTAGGGCCTGCTTACTACTGTGCTTGCTCTCAAGTTTCGTTTACGTATCCGAATGTCGGGTGTGATTCTTCAATTCAGATACAAGTTCTGTGGTCACAAACCTGCGCCACGGAGATGCTACGTTGCCACGTGCCCCGTCACCATAATCTCGATATGACAGGCAAAAGACATACACATTCATTCACGAAATATAGAAACACGAAAGAAAACAAAGAAAAACAGAAGCAAAAACAAAGCAGACAAATAGAAAGCGAAGAAGAAAAAAATGAATTAAAAAAACAGAAGAAAAATGAAAGTTATGTGCTGGAGTAAATAATAGTGGTACGTAAATACCACCACTTCTCACTTACTTTGGTCTGAAGATCTTCATAGTAATCTCCGCTCTCGATGATGATGGAGTCCCCGGGCTCGACTCTGTCGAGAGCGCTCTGTGGGCGGGCGACAGGAAATTCACAAAGGAGCCGGCGTATTGGAAGTTGAAGGGTATGTTGAAATGACGGCGACACATACACACATACATACAAACATACATTCATGTCTTCGCGCCTTGATACTTTTGGCCGGCCCCCGTTCCACTCTTCTTGGTTCGTTATTCGCGTTACAGACGCGTCACCACAACAACGAGTAGCAAGTGCATCGCTGCGTCAAGACTGCCGTGGGAAAAGCTCCGCTACATGCGTGCACACGGCTTGCTGATGAACGCACGAAACGACGAAGGAATTATTTGCTCCGACATGTATACCAGGTATGTGTATGTATGTATACATCGGTACAGGCCCACGAAGAAGACAACACCTTTCAGTAAAAACCTTTCAGTATATATATACTGCTGTACTCGTACGAAAGTTTTACTCTACACAGCCACAACAAATGCACTGCTGTATCTATCCATCTATCCAGCTATCCATCTATCTATCTAAATCTGAAGCTAATTTCAAGCGTTTTGTCGTTTTGCCCCCACAAGGAGAGCGAGTGCAAAGTCAATCCTGAGGGTGAAACTCACACTTTTTGAGAGACGCTACTACTACTAAAGAACACTGAAAGTGGTTTGACTAAAAAATATCGTCGGCCTCGAGCGCAGACATATATGAGATGCAATCATAAACGAAGTACGAGCATACCAACCATAGTCGATATATGCTCAAGGTGAAACAAGGACGGTGATCAACTCTTGTGGGAAACATTTTGAGGGGGTCTAAGAATCGGGGATTTTTGCCGAAAGCCCGCGATTTACTCGGCGAGACTACTACTGTAAAAAGCACCCCTAGACTCTTCAGTCAGGATGCCCCTTAGTTTCCCAAGAGCTTTCTTGGGCAGTTTTCCGTTTTCCGTTCCCCCAGAGTCGTAGCTTGACTACTGTTCGTCCATGTTGCCAATTCTGAGAACATTGTGACTTTTCTCCAAAAGTCCTTCAAATATCTGTTGTTTCTGGCCCCAGGTTTGACAATAAACAATCTGATATCCTTTACCCTTCAGAGGAATCTGATTGTCTGCGCCAAAATTCGAACCACAAGACTCCGAGAAAACGGGAAACTGCTCATAAATGGCCTCAGGAAACCCCGGGGAGCATCCTGACGATTTTACCCATTCCATGTTGTAGACTGCCCCAACGAGCAAAACGGGTATTTTCGGCCTAAACACTCAGTTCCTGGAGCCCAGAAATAAGATCCCACAATAATATTAATAGTTGGTGTTTCTCAGACATTCATCCACATTAACTCAAAGTGATTCTGGACATCGACACACAGACTGCTACACCTATTAATACAACATCTTACTACCTGGTACTACACAATTTTGTCTAAAACATACAGGTATACTTCCAAAACGCTTAAGAAGGTTGCCTATATCGCCCCCGATGAAGTAAATCCATATTTATTTTCAAATCAAGCAAAGTGTTGCAAAGCGTTAATAATGCGCTGGGCCGCCTGCCGCGAGGTCCAGGACTCCAGACGCTACCGCAGCTACTACTGCTACTGCTGCTACTACTGCTGTACACTATTAATACATGTTATTTTGCAGTTGCTGTCGTTCCATCTACGGCACAACAACAGTAGGAGTGACAAAAAAGATGTTCCGCGAAGACAGTTATATAGTTATTCGTTGCATCCTCCAAACAGAAGGAAACACAGCAGCAACAAGACGCCAGTCAGTATATAGCCCTCCATACAAAACGAAGAGGACAACACCACGGTACTACCACACCGGGCGTTGTACGGCAGCGCAGCAGTAGTTCATCGCACCTGAATTGTTTCGCCCTCTGGCCTCACAATGATCTCAATACTTGCCACCTTAAGTGCCAAGCACAGGCACAGTAGAACAGCGGCTGCTGATCGACATAATTCTGAGAGTAGTGAGGCCATATGTGGGTCTTCTGCAACCTGAGACGCGAGGGCAACCTGAGAAGGGAGACGTTCAGAAGTGTGAGGGACGGGTGCTGGTGGTGTTTGCCGCGTGGGTCTAGCTGCGTTGTGACTGTCTGAGCGGTTTTAGAATGGTTAGAGCCGTCGGGAAGCTGTGTTCCAGCACCCCTGCAGAGAGGGCGGTACCGTTTCCAATAAAAGTATTCGGCATTTATTTACTTGCACGGCGGCATGCGCCAACCATGTTTGTACGTATGTGTGTGTTCTTTTCACATTAAACCGTTGTTTCTACTCGTCGACATCCAGCACAACCAGTGTCCGTGCCGATTCTTCAATCAGAGAGAGATACCAGGTACCAGGGTACAAGTTATGTGGTCACAAAATCACGCCGCAGAGATACTCCGTTGCCACGTGTGCAGTGTTTTTTACATAAACCGCTCTGTCTACTAGTCGACATCCTGCATAACCAGTGTCCGTGCCGATTCTTCAATCCTAGCAGAGACAAGTTATCATGTCACATAACTACGCCAGAATGATGCTACCAGGTACATTGTTAGGGTCATTCTTATCGGAGAGCTTTGTTCGACAATTTCGACAATGTTTTCGCGTAATTTTTTCAATCTTCCATACCTGGTATGTTCCTGGTTATTTTTTCAAATATTGGAATGTTAACGAACTTGATATTTTTGTTTCTGTGGAGAATTTCGCGAATAGTGACAGAACGCCTCTGTATGTTGATACATACCTGGTATCTCCAATTATTTCCAAACTTTGGGAATTATGGAAAAAACGCTCTCCGATAAGAATGAACCTTAAGCGGTGAGCGGTGAGCAGAGTAGACAATGTGCAATGGGCAATGCCATGTCATCATCCTAGATACGACAGGCACGACATACACATGTTACGAAAGAGAGTATAAACAAAAGAAGCAAAAATGTAGCTCCTGTGTGCTTGTCATTCTGTACCGATACAGTCGCGGAGACGTCGCCGGGAAGAAGTCGCAGAGAGGTCGCGGAAAAGTCGCCGTAGTGAGGTCGCGAGGCGAGGGTCCCTTGTAGCCGTTGTTACGGCCGAAGTAAGCCGAGCATCATTTTCTCGTTGATATTTACCGAGGTGCTATTATTACGGGGGGCCATAGTAGATACTACTCTGGGGGCTATCTACTACTGCTCTGCAGTACATGGGATGCAGGAGTCGTTGTTTCCAACGGTTTGGACCTGTCGCTAACGACCTTTTTCGTTTACTACCTGTGCCGTGCTGACCGACATTCAAAGTTTTTCTTTGTGAATATATTGGAGAAGAGTACTGGTACATGCTGGTTTTATACTCGTAATGCTTACCACTCTGGCCGAAAATATAACCTATATTTTGAGCCTTATAGACCAACTGTTTCGGGAAAATATTTCTGAGCTCTCTGAAGTGGATTTTGGGACTCCTCAAAATGCTCCCCGTAGTTCTTTGCGAGTTTTTCAGGAACAATGTCCTGTTTCCCCAGAGTCCTATAGTTTAATGTTTGGAGCAGCCAATCAGTTTTCTCTGGAGGGCCAGAAATATAATAATAAGGCTCTTGGTCAGAACTGGGGCCAGAAATAATGGATATTTGAAGATTTCTGATGAAAAATCATGATGTCCTCAGAACTGGATATATATATGGACGAACAGTCCAACACTTTGCCAAGCTTCGAACGGCTCACCACCAAGTAAGTCCTGTTGCAAGTCATTGGCTTCCAGCGCCGACTTCGTACTGACCATGCCACCCTCTCGTACGCGAAGGCCCTCAAGATGACACGTTGCGAGAGCATCGAAACGATCATTCGCAAACGGTGGCTCTTCTTTGCGGGGGGCGTGGCACGGCAAAGCAAGGAGCGATTACTCAATTATTGGGTAACGTTCGGGACGATAGCTAGTGGGGAGAACCAGAGACCAGGCGGACAGTGTAAGACTTGGCATAGATGCATAGTCGAAGACCTTTTAGTTAGTGAGGGAGTTCCGAGCCACCGAGGGGTCAACGGAAGTTGCCCCCTTGGTGTTTGGAGTTGAGACCGCGTTGTGGTTCACTGCAGCCGAAAAGGCGGGGAAGGGGTACCGGGGGATCCTTGAAGCAGCCGAACGGTTCATGGTGAGGTGGCACGAGGCTGAGGCTGAGATGAGTAGGCAGCGCCGCGCATCCGCCGTGGATAGTGTCCAAGGGAATGGGGGGGGAGGGGGCAACAGGAGAAGTGGCAGAAAACCCGACCAAGGGAATGCGGAGAGGTGGGAGAACAGGAGGAGGAGTAGAAGGGAAACTGCGATAGACCAAAGTAGGAAGGAGATGGCAGACAGGGTAGCAAGGCACGAGGCCGACTAGGAAGTAGAACATGACCATACTACTCTAGTGCCACCAACTGGTGCAGCTGGTTCGAACGTGGTCTTCCCTTGTCTTCTCGTTGTGTTTTGTTTTTTTCTTTCTTGCGCTGATTACCCGTGATTCCCATTTTGTTTATTCCCTTCCTTTTCTGATTCATAAGCCGTACTAAAGGAGTCGTGTGGCATGGTTGGATGACGAACCTGCTCTGCTCGTTTCGTATTGTCTGACGCCAAGGGGCTAGACATGGTTGACGAACGCAGGGCGGAGACGGCAGTCTGGGTAGCAAGGTACCAGGCGGACTAGCACGGAGAACCTGGCTATACGACTCGCACCACAAACTGCTGCAGCCACCTACCTGGAGGGTGCTCTGGGCTTTAGTCTGCCTGTTATTTTACCTGTGTTATTTCTTCCTTGGTTATTTGTCTTACTCTGTTTATAAGCAGTGGTGTTTTTGTTATTTTCGTTGTTTTATTTTTTCCCCAGCTCGTGCTTTTTCAAGTGTTGGCCACCTCGCCTGCGGGGGGTGGGGACGACAAATTGTTTCTTCTAGTTTTTGCTTTCGTTTTTTTCTTTTTCTCTTTCGATTTGTCTTCTTTGTTTTTGTTTTCTGTTTGATTGTTTCCTTTCGTTTCTCTATTTCATAGAATGTGTATGTCGTGCCTGTCGTATCTAGTATGATGGCATGGCATTGCATTGCCCACTGCTGTGCTTACAGCATACACACGTGGCAACGTAGTATCTCTGTGGCGTAGCTTTGTGACAACATAACTTGTATCTCTTCCGAGACAGAAAACTCGGCACGGACACTGGTTGTGCTGGGTGTCGACGGGTAGAAAGAACGGTTTAATGTGAAGAACATACACACTACGACTCTGGAGAAACGAAAACGTGCTCGAGAAAGCTCCCGGAAAACTAAGTGGAAAACATCCTGAGGAGTCTACCGGCGGTTTTGACAGTCCCGTCGAGTAAATCGACGATTTTCGGCAATAAAAGCCTCCCTTCAAAAGTTTTCCATAAGTTGGTTTTTAGATGAAGATAGCAGGTAATTTGTGTTTCCCCGGTCAGACTGGTAGGAGGTATGTTACTTTAACCCATAGCGTGGTGGCATGCAATAACCGATTGTTGGTGCATGTGGGGCACTGTCAGGGTGTCCTTCGCAAGATAAGTCCAGCCGCAATCTCCGTATAGATGTCCTGTATTTACAAAAACGACACATAGTCGCACGATCAGATCAAGTACACATACATGCACACATGGGGGTACGACTGTCACCAACAACTATGCGGCCGATAGTCCTCTCGTTTTAAGGTGGTGGTGGTAGACTGCTGTACGACCTATAAAAAGCTGTTCTTTTAACACGGTTAACGCCCACCCCTTCTGAACGAAGGCACCCGGGCAGGAAACGCAATGGAAAATCCCGGGAGAATTCATGATCGAAACATAAATTTAGTATTGATGGCATTGTCATATATTAAGCAGTAAGTGGTAGACGAGCATAATTAGCGTACAAAGCACAAACAACAACACCCACATGGCGGCCTCTATCGCACGTAACACACGCGAAACGTATGCATACAACAAAACCAACAGAGTTATTGGGCAACACAGCAGTACTTGGGTCGAATGCGAGAATGCTCCTATACCGCCAAAATTAGGCAGTGAAAACGCAAACAGTTAGTTGTGTGCATACATGCACCGGACGAAACACAATACAGCGTAGTAGTGTAGTGACTCTACCGCATTACGGCCTACTACTATACAAGGCTATACGATTACAATAACACCTACATGTATCACTAACCCTTGCTGCAAAACCGACATACATCTACTTGAGTATATACTCGAAGTACTACGAATCCTCAGAAAAGCTTGAAGCACTCAACGCGACGGCAGCACCCCTCGACAACGAGAACTAAAACTCCTATTTCCTCCGCAACTAGCTTAAAAATAACTTGAAACGCGACCTGTGGACACCTGGCCCTTCAACAGCACATTTATATCGCCTCGCATCGAGCTGCAAGATAGCCAACGACACACCAACGAACGATACCTGGTACAGCGTGATACGAACACCACATCAGCGACCACGTCCTTCCACGAGACTCAGGAGTTCGTTACCCTCACAAATAAATGAAAGAAGTTGAACGCTTGCACAGCACCCTGCAACAACATCCTTTAACATATATTTCCCACATACGATACCCCTCGAAACACCTGAAACGCGACAAGCGGACACCTCACCCACTAACAGCAAACGTGCCCACATCCCACCTCGCATCGAACCGCATGATAGCCAGTTATACGGACAACAACACACAAGCAAACAACAGTTTTACGTCAAGACAACACCTAAGAAAATACTCGGTACAGTATAGCTGAACACAAACACCGCGGAAACAATATAATCCCCAACCACGCCCGGCCACGAGACCCAGACCTTCGCCACTACTAGCATGTATGTGCCGGAACAGCACATTACATCCCGCACATATCACACGAGCGGAATGTAGCCGCTTTTTTTGTCAACATCAGCCTTTTCCTTACAAGTATAAGGCCAGAGCTGATATTCTCCGACGTTGGGAACATCGTGACCTCCTAACTACCAGTCGAGACTCCCGATCCTATCGACTCGGAGCCTCAACCAATGCCTTGCCACCTTACTATCGTTACATATGCTTGTCACGCGCAGTCGCACAATTCCTTATAGCAGTAGCATCTGCCAAAATCACAGCAGAAGCTAAAGTCGCAAGCTATCGTTACAGGCACGCGCAAACAATTGGCCACCGCAAACCCTACTCTTAATCGAAACAGCTGATATTCCATTTTTAGACGAATCCAAAGTCTTGCAGGCGACCCGATCGAGCGCACGCATAGCCCCGTCTACTCCTTTTGTCTCTCTTGTTCCCGTCCCATTCCCCCTCCCGCTTTATCTCGAGACCTCGCTCTCGTCCTCCAACATACCACTCTGAACGGGAACGTAAGACGCGTTTTGGCATTAGGTACGAAGACCAAATGGCCCTTACATTTTCCATTGTATAGCTATTATGTATGTTCAGACTGCCCGTTGAAGGATCAACGCCACTCGGTTGGCGTCTCCCAAGACGAACTGGGAAGTATCTCCCAGGACGTCACGGCCCAGTCCCCTCCGCAAGGCATTGCGGACTCTTTGGGGCACTCCATGTTGCAGTTGGCACTCTTTCCGTGCAACGAAACGTTTGTTTCGTAGTTCGTACACCGACACCTGTATTACCATACAAGAAGTCGTTTCGCGAAACAGGGTAGACCGAGGCGTTAATGGCTAGTAGTGGCGATGTGGACGTGGACGCGGTTACATCACACCCGACATATGTAGACCTACCGTACGCTCTCATCGGGCATTCAATTTAAGGCAAGCTGCATTTATAGATGGTGAGTTTACTTTTGGCACGACCGGTGATCTACCCTCATCGACCAAGCCCCGACTACTCATCTTTGGTGATGCGGCGGGGTCTGTGTTCGAAGGCTACGTTCAAACAGGAATGGGGCGCACACATATACCTATATATATGCCATGGTGTCTATGCTGTGCATGCTCCCCGCCTGTTACCAGTGGCAATCATCAGGCACAACATCGCACGCCTCGTTATACAACCAATGATAGCCAATCCAAACGGCAGGGGGGGGGGGGGTTATACCTCTACTCGGTGACTTGTCGCGCTTGAAACGTGCAGATTGGGTGAGTTATATCGTCTAGGCCATATATACGACGAGGAGTAGTTGCTGAACGTATTGAAGGCCGACATACAACCCTTTGTTTATCTCATCGCCCTCCCCGTGCCGCTCCAATTGTGTGCGGAGAGGAATATACCAGCCACGGGGCTATACCGTCGAAACCAAACGGTATACGCACACGAAACGATAGCAACGTGGGTCGTTCCTCCTCTGTGCTACATTATTACACGTCGTGTCGATACAGGTAACAAAGCTACTCACATCCTGCCGATAGTTGTTCCGGCGAACCTCTTGCCGTCGTTTTTGCAGTGCTCGATACAGGCCTGCAAAGGGATAGAGGAGTGGAGGGAGGATCAGCACAGGTAATTTCATTGTGCTTTTGGACAATCATTTTCGAGCGACATATTTGGAGTGGCCGATGGGCTACTCAGTAGACATGACGGATTTAGCGGAGGAGCACACCCGGTACGTCGCTGCGGGAAGGACGAAGAGAGGGGATGCTCTTGGACAATATTTGCACAAATCGGGGTGGAATTCATCGCTGAATCTCCATGACAACTGCGCTGACAGACGAGCGCGAATGGCGCCACCACAAAGCACACAAAGCCCAGTGTCGTCAACAAGACTCAATACATCAGCACGTCGACGTCCGGTTTTTCATTCGATATCCAATATCCGGGAAAGGCCACCGTTATTGCAGCAGTACACTCCCTCGACAACCTGGCGGCACCATTATTACGAGGGTCCCAGCTTCAAGCATGTTCTCTAAACTGCTGATCGCGCTTAGGGATAGAGAGGAGGCAACAATCGGGGGGATGAGCTCAGCTTACTCACCTCATTGGTCAGGGTATTTCTGGCCTTGAAACCCGGTAACATTGTGCGCTCGCTATGCTTGTCCAAGAAGCACCCCAGGTACACCGCACCCGGTATGATAGGCGAAGCCCCTGTATCAAGCTCGGGAGATGGAGGCGATCCTCTGAGCATCGGCGTCGGAGCCGGGGTATTGGGTATGGAGGTTGGAGCAGGGGTATCGGGCACGGCAGATGGAGCCGGGGTACTGGGAGTGTGAGATGGGGTCGTGGTACCACGGCACGTCGCGAACGGCTCGAATTCATCCCCATGGTCTCCTCCAGTGAAATTGTACTGCAAACGAGGTTTACGGGCAAACGCAAGGATGAAGTAGGGCGGAGGAGGGCGACTTCCGTTTCGAGTTGTATTTGGAACGCAAATAACCCATCTTCGGTGGTCAGGCGACAGCGCGACCTCGCGCGTTCTGTTAGCGAGGGGACGGTGACGCGAATTATCGGTTATATATACGCCCGCCGATTACCATTTGCTTTGAGAGTGTGAGCAGAGGACGAGAGCTATTTGCAAGCGTGCTACATATAACATTATATCTAGTCAGTGCGCGGCCGGAGCCGTCTGACAACGATCACCCCCAACACCTCTATTTCCACCAACGTTACTCTAGAACTAGGCACAGCTATAATACGCTGCAATTAGACGTGCGTCGTTTGTCATGAACAAATTCGGGGACCCACCGTATCTTCGTCTTGTCCTGGCGGTAGCTCGATGTCGTTCCCGCATATCTCCCCTTGTGGGATGGACATTACTTTTACACCAGAGGATGTACAGTTCACCAACATGTTGCCGGTCACCTGTAAAGCAATAGTTGGTGGTTTGGTTGTTTGGTTGACTGATTGGTCGGTCAGTCGATCGGTCACTAGGGTGGTTGGCTGGTTGGTCGGTCGGTCGGTCGTCGGTGGGTCGGTTGGATGGCTGGGTGAGGGCCGTTAGTTTCCTTTGTTTTGGTACTACTGCTGTAGGAAGAACATGGTGCTTGCTTACCCTAGGTATACTCTAGGTGCGAAAACACACTTTTTTGCTGCAGCTAGACCCGTTGCATTGCAAGAGCGAAGGCGTGCCGGTTTCAACGACATGCTTTCTCCACCCTCGCGGTGCTGCTGTCGCACCGTGCGCGCGAAGTACAGACCTGCTGCCACGCTAATATAGCAACAAGTGCAGGCACAAGGCAAACATGCAGCCCGCCCGAATAGTCTAGCAAACATCATGCCGTGCGCGGTACAGCCGTATTTCAGGCAGAAAGCACCAAATCAGTGCTTCATCAAGCTCTTCAGCTTAACAGCACGATATCGACCACCTGCATGCCTTTAAACACAGACAGCTGTGTGTGACGACAAAGCTCACTGTATTTTCGAGGCCGTAGAATCGGCCGTCCTCGTCGGGTGTGCTCGTCCCCACACGCACTCCCGCCCCTGCGGCATTCGTAATGGTGTTGCCGGTAATGGTGGTGTCGTCTGCGTGGCTGGAGATACCTGTTATGTGCCCATTTCGCGAGGCATGGCGGCGGGCGGGTGGGCAAGGTTCGGTACTCAGTTTGGTAGCTGCCTCCGTTGCCGTGGTCAAGCCGTTTCCCCGGAGGGAGAGGGGGGGTCAAGGACGGGTGGTTTCTTGGGCGACAACTGTTTTCAACTGGGGGGTAAAGCCGCTCCCAAACCGGCTCGTATTGTGTGCACACACATACAGGAGTTGGACATCGCGCCTGCTGCATAGGACCCCCTCAGACGTGTTGGGGTGGAAGGGAAGATAAAACTATTAGTCCAATTCGTTTCCCTGCGCGGAATACTCCGCCCACGCCTAGTGTCCGACACGTTCTCGTGCCACCCCCGTAGCTACAGACACGGACTGCGTGTTTGCCCTTTTGGGGCTGACCATGTGCATGCTTGTTCCTATCGTGAGCAGCGATTCTGTTCTTCACTGCCACGATTAGTTTGGGCATGGGTGTATGTGCAATTGCAAATGTACACGTCTGGGAATGTCAAGTCCGCGTCCAGTCTCATTCCCCGCTATATAACCTTCTGGCATTCGCTACTGCATGCGCTCCAGAGCCGTGGTCTAGACGCCCACGAATGCCAGCCCCTTCGTTAATTTGAGGCCGATCGCTGTCGGCACACCTGCGAAATGTGTTTACCCATATGCTCAAGAGAGCAATTTCTAGCTCGTATAATTGCTTCGTAATATGATCAGTGCGAGCTACTGTCTCCCCTCGGCTATCATGCCCGGATTTCCATCGATGCGCACGGCAACGGCAGGCAACGAGCTTACCTCCTGCGTTTTCATCGTGCTGCATGGAGATAATATTGCCTTCGATGCTTGTTCTCAAGCAGCCTTCCTTCACGTCTATGCCTTCATTTCCCTGATCAACCACGGTTAAGTTTGAAAGGCAAACACGCACGCCGACATTTGAGATGGACGACTGAGATATGGGCCGAGTTCGACCACGTGTACACTTCTTAACTGGGAGCTACATCAAGCCCACACAAAGATACGTAACGAAGGGCCAAATAAAGGCAGCAGGAATAACAAAATGTGTGAGTGTGTATCGGAGCCGAGCAGGTCCCACTGCCATGAAACAGTTGGGGTGTTCGGTTTGGCGTGGTGTGCGACCGCGGATGCAGTTATACCCGTAGAAAATATTATTGTGTCGAACTATGAGCAAGTACCACAATCGTTTCCTCTCACATTCGTCATGATATCGTTATTCCTGATACGGGTCCCGTAGCAGATGTCCTCGCCACCCGTGGGGTTTTTGGTCGTATCGCCCCACTGATTGCGTGCGGTCCCAAGGTCTGAGGAAGGTTTGAAGCGGCCAACCAGAAGAAGGTGAGGCAATGGCTGACGTTAGGTGGCGTCACCAGCTGCGGACAGGGAACGACACAAACGACCCTTCCCCTCTATCCAAACCTACAACAGAGAGGCACAATACTATTTACAATGGAACGGGGCATACATATATCGGGCCAGAAGCTCGGTGGCCGGCCCTTCTGTACACAAGCGATCCACCATCGGTGTTCAAGACTATCGGCGCGAAGCGCCCGGGTCACAAGGTCGTGTTCGTGTACTTATTCCACTGGGGCAGGCCTTTAAATGAACACAAAATCACGATCATGAATGTGGGCTGCGCAGAACGTCACATGCGCTCGAGTCTGACTGTCTACGGCCTCAATCGCATATTCGCCACACAAACTCTTGAGTTTATCATGCGTGTTTCGAGGTCGTTTTTACTGGAGGTTTCCTCTTGTGACACCAGTATATGTTTCCACCACATTCGCCGCGTCGCTCCCTAATCTTGCGATATTGCTACAGTACGACGAATCATAGTCGTGGTACTCACATATCCCCTCTCCGTTTTTTCCCGTGCTGGCTTCGTCAATTGTGAAGTCCAACAGGCCGCAGTCGCTGATGACGTTGTCGCTTATTTCTGCATGCGTGACGAAGTCTAGAGGCAAAACATACACCAGAGAAAGGCGCGAGCGTAACATGGCGAGTGGGGTGATATTGGCATGGACGCTTACGAATTTTGGCGCCATGTTATCAATAACTCCAGCCATCATGCGCACCCAAGCAGTTTTACCATGAATGTTTCTTCAGGTCATCCCTGTTTCGTCTCCAACGCCATGCTTGGCTGCGGCTGAAACTTTTGCTCTGATCAAACTGACCCACGGAAACAGGGCAAGGGGTGTTACGGGTAGGGGTTTTGGGGTAGTGGCGGTGGTGGTGGTGGTGGTAGGGGCGGAACTAAAGTGTGGGAAGTGGTTTTGTCGTGCCCGCGGTACGTCGGTATCGGGTAGATTCATTGGTGTGTCAGGTTGAGCCGCACCTCGTTTGAACATATGTGAGACGTGGCTATAGATCGGCCGCCACCAAGCCGCTGTTGTCGCTACAGTGGCAACGCACGCCGCCCATAAGTAAAAAAAACACAAACATACAGAAGCTGGAGAGTAGACTCACTGCGAATGCGGATACACTCGCCCAAGGCGTGCTTGAATACCATTCTTGTAACGATCAACCCCTCCAGGGCGGACAAGTAGCCTCCGCTCCGCTCCGTCGGCAGTTCGTCCGCTGTGTTGCACGCGGTGATATCAATGGATACGCGAAATGCGAAATTCGACATTGGGACATATGCGTATCACGCAGCAGCGTATGAACCTACCGTAGAAATATGTTGCCTATTGTACAGTTCATGTGGTTGGTGGCAATTCCTTGCCTCGTGATGGTGGCTCCGGGCAGAATACACAGAGGACAATGGAATACATGATCAACAGCAAGTTGTTTTGAGGAGGGTGATCACATGCAGTTACAGGGTCTACTTCGCAGTGGGTATCACCGCGGCAGTATGTTGTGCATGTTTCGTTCGGTGGAGGCTGACTGACGCTTGGCATTTTCGTCTCGGTGGTCTTTCACATAGGCTGAGTCATTAGCGTAAGGCGCAAAAAACACCCATAATACAGAGCCTTACTCCAGGTATGCACCATGGTGTAGGTGACCTTCTGTGTACCGGAGCTGTACGAAGCTTCAGTACTTGATCATCCATTGTGGTTATATGTCCAATCGACCACACCCCACACAGTAAAGGAGTAATTATTTCGGCAAGGAGCGTCCCCAGGACAGATGCGCTCACCATAAACGTAGAGGAGGATGTCCCTGAAAAACTCCGGGGCATTGTGTTCATCGGCATTCTCTATGTCGTCGACAGCCTGTCCGTCTATGGTAAACTCCTGCAAGAGCGGAGGGACACGGATACGAAACGAATAGAGGCAGAATAACAGAGCATCATCACTCGCTGTGCCACGGATAACCAAGGAGTCTATCCGAGCGATGCGCAGCCTGCAGACGACAAGGGTTTACATCTCGCCCTGCCGTGTTTTCAACGTCGTGCATTTGGTTCCGTCGCGGACTTCTCCTCCATTGAATATCTCCGGTTGCGGATATCAATGTGATGTGAGGAGCCGCAGCTTCGATTCATATACTACAGTAGTTCGTGGAACGCGCGCCTCTGTAAATCTTCCATAGTTCTATAAATCCTGTTCATCAGGGTGGGCTAGTGTTATAGTATTGCCCGGGAAGACTGAAAATGACTGAGGCTCCAACACAATAATTGAAAAGACGGGAAAATGATTACGTGTTTCCACATCCTGGAACCTGGGATTTTTCAGGCTTTCAGGCTGATACCTGAATATTCGACATACACCTACTGTAGCTACACTCAACTAACTTGAAAATATGACTTTGGACTACATGTTCGATTTTTCTGTATTTTTCAAATACATTCGTCATATATCTCCCGCAACAGCCGGTGCGCTATACGTGACACACCAGGTTAGATCGCGAGATGGCGTGTGGGCTTTCCACAGTACATTGTCGAAAAAACATGAAAGCCCACCACTATTATTGTATCGCCGTGCAGTAGCATGCAAACCATACGCGTTAGATAATACCACGTTCAGAGTTCTGGAGGTTGTGGTGTTTTGATCGCATATCCATATACTTTTTGCTGTGCTGACAGTAAAGGAATTCAAACGAACCTCACCTCAAGAGTGTAGTATTCGTGCATGACTTGAAACACCCTCGATGACCCTCCCGCACCACGTAGAACTACGCTATCCCTGCCGCTAGTCCCGCCAGCTCCTTTGATCGTGATCCTTTCGTCCGCGGTTCCGCTTACCTATTTTATACACAGAACACACGAAACGTATGAATGGATGGACTGTTTCGTGGTTTTCCTTTCCCCGTGGAATATATATAATGATTAGGTGACGGATGGCCATGTTCCATGTAACAGGCGATCCTGACAAGGCATGACATATATACATTGTACGGGTAAGCATTGCCCACCCAGTGTGAAACTGAAAAAGAACAAGGCGACTTTATCTGTTCGTTAGTCTGGTGGGCCACACGACTGGAGGTTGATATTTACCTGGTCGAAAGCGTGTAGCTTGTTTTAGTTCTCTTGCATAATCCTTAGTGGTGGTGTTGGGTTTTGTTGCTGTTCTTATGAAATATCACGCCTGCGTGTGTCCTGTTTCTGTCTCACACCACTTCCACGTATTATTTCTCACCCTGAAAACGGGGGAGCAGTTCGGCAGGGGCGACTACCGAGACCAATGGGAATGAGGAGCATGGCGTATCTTCTTTCTAACAGGTCAATCCCAACACATATATATATTTATACATGCAACATTCATGCCCAATAAATAGAAAAATGGCCAATAACCCTGAGCAGTAGCAAATAATATTGCAGTTAGTGGAGTTGACCGTCACGCTCCTCATTCTCGCCGTTTCCATTATACCTGGTACGTAGTACGACTCCATAGATAGTCGGATTTACCCCTATATACCTTGTATTCCGGAGGCTGGAGAGGGCCAAAATATGGCTCGTCGGAATCGATTTTTACGGGAGATTAGATGGTAAAAATGCTTTCCACACAGCAGGCCACCAAAATTCACGAAATGGTTAAAATACCAGTAGTTATAAGAAATCCGCTGACCTATGCTCGTACCCTGAGCAAGATTACACGAGAGAAATCGCCTTCTCGACTCACCAACTATATTGTTTCATGTGTCATCTGGTTGCAGCAAGTACTTTATTAATATTTGAATACTATAATGCCATTTTGAGCAGAAACGTTCTCTATTAATAACAAAGAAGCATATCATTGGTCCATGCCTCTGGCGGCATGAAACATTATACACGTATTCATAACCGAAACATGCTTTCGTCGTGAGATGAAAAATCCGCCGATGGGTGGAAAATGGGGACCCCCCTTGAGACCTAATAGATGTTACGAGTAACTTGTTCTCTGTCATGTACCCGATATATTATACCACGTGCATTCTCGTATCGCAGAAAATTACTCCCAGTCTCTGCCCCCAAATAGTGAGTATTTCCATTTGTTCCTCAAGCCTCTATGTTCAATTGTTTTCCAGCCTCCCACATTTGCTTCAGACTTCATTTCATCGAGGGCCTGCTTACTGCTGTGCTTGCTCTCAAGTTTCGTTTACGTATCCGAATGTCGGGTGTGATTCTTCAATTCAGATACAAGTTCTGTGGTCACAAACCTGCGCCACGGAGATGATACGTTGCCACGTGCCCCGTCACCATAATCTCGATATGACAGGCAAAAGACATACACATTAATGAAATATAGAAACACGAAAGAAAACAAAGAAAAACAGAAGCAAAAACAAAGCAGACTAATAGAAAGCGAAGAAGAAAAAAATGAATTAAAAAAACAGAAGAAAAATGAAAGTTATGTGCTGGAGTAAATAATAGTGATACGTAAATACCACCAATCCTCCCTTACTTTGGTCTGAAGATCTTCATAGTAATCGCCGCTCTCGATGATGATGGAGTCCCCGGGCTCGACTCTGTCGAGGGCGCTCTGTGGGCGGGCGACAGGAAATTCACAAAGAAGCCGGCGTATTGGAAGTTGAAGGGTAATACGTATGTTGAAATGACGGCGACACATACACACATACATACAAACATACATTCATGTCGTCGCGTCTTGATAGGTTTGGTCGGCCCCCGTTCCACTCTTCTTGGTTCGTTATTCGCGTTACAGACGTGTCACCACAACAACGAGTAGCAAGTGCATCGCCGCGTCAAGACTGCCGTGGGAAAAGCTCCGCTACATGCGTGCGCACGGCTTGTTGATGAACGCACGAAACGACGAAGGCATTATTTGCTCCGACATATATACCAGGTATGTGTACGTATGTATACATCGCTACAGGCCCACGAAGAAGACAACACCTTTCAGTAAAAACCTTTCAGTATATATATACTGCTGTACTCGTACAAAAGTTTTACTCTACACAGCCACAACAAATGCACTGCTGTATCTATCCATCTATCCTGCTATCCATCTATCTATCTAAATCTGAAGCTAATTTCAAGCGTTTTGTCGTTTTGCCCCCACAAGGAGAGCGAGTGCAAAGTCAATCCTGAGGGTGAAACTCACACTTTTTGAGAGACGCTACTACTACTAAAGAACACTGAAAGTGGTTTGACTAAAAAATATCGTCGGCCTCGAGCGCAGACATATATGAGATGCAATCATAAACGAAGTACGAGCATACCAACCATAGTCGATATATGCTCAAGGTGAAACAAGGACGGTGATCAACTCTTGTGGGAAATATTTTGAAGGGGTCTAAGAATCGGGGATTTTTGCCGAAAGCCCGCGATATACTCGGCGAGACTACTATTAATACTACTGTAAAAAGCACCCCTAGACTCTTCAGTCAGGATGCCCCTCAGTTTCCCAAGAGCTTTCTTGGGCAGTTTTCCGTTTTCCGTTCCCCCAGAGTCGTAGCTTGACTACTGTTCGTCCATGTTGCCAATTCTGAGAACATTGTGACTTTTCTCCAAAAGTCCTTCAAATATCTGTTGTTTCTGGCCCCAGGTTTGACAATAAACAATCTGATATCCTTTACCCTTCAGAGGAATCTGATTGTCTGCGCCAAAATTCGAACCACAAAACTCTGAGGAAACGGGAAACTGCTCATAAATGGTCTCAGGAAACCTCGGGGAGCATCCTGACGATTTTACCCATTCCATGTTGTAGACTGCCCCAACGAGCAAAACGGGTATTTTCGGCCCAAACACTCAGTTCCTGGAGCCCAGAAATAAGATCCCACAATACATTATAAT
This sequence comes from Nereocystis luetkeana, assembly GCA_031213475.1. NCBI lineage: Eukaryota > Phaeophyceae > Laminariales > Laminariaceae > Nereocystis > Nereocystis luetkeana. The sequence goes on from JARUPZ010000023.1 coordinate 3,883,621, forward strand.
AGTTGGTGTTTCTCAGACATTCATCCACATTAACTCAAAGTGATTCTGGACATCGACACACAGACTGCTACAACTATTAATGTTGCGGTGGTGTACCAAGGATCCGAGGGGTTTCCAGTAGAGTTCATGGCGTGGAGTCAAAAGGGGACAATGTGAATTAGTCCCCTGACCCCGAAGGCGTATGCCTTCCTATGAGGGTCGGGGAGGTTTGGGCGCTCCTGCGTCCAGAACCTCCGGCGCCGCTAGCTCCATCTAGATTGCTCCATATCCTCGGTGTTCCCCTGCTAAGAAGAAGTACCGGCCGAGACAGCTAAGAGATGGCTCAGCCGTACGCACAGCAGGATGGGTGGAACAACGGGATTGCAGGTGTCAGTCTTGCCTATGAACTCGAACGAAGCTTGAGTGTGTTGCGAAAGCAGGGCCATGGGGTTGGAGGGACCCGGCCTGCGAAGGGAAGCGATAAATACACTGTGTTGTAGAGTATGCGTGATCACTGTGATACAAATAAGTGGAGGCCAGAGGCCAGAAGAGGCAATGGCCTCGATCATGAATGATATACATGTGGCCTGGCGAGGCCGGTGATGATACTCTAGCACGCAGGGCACGCGCACCGCTCGTTCGTCTATGACATGGTGTCCGGTCCGATAGCAAGCCTGAACCTGTAGGCGACCAGGGGCTGGCGGAGGCACCGTCGGCCGCTCGGTTGGCAGTAAGAAAAACAACTGAGAAAATACAAAAAGCACAAATCGGCAGAATAGCGAAGAGCAAAATATAGGTACTCGTACAAACATCACGTAAGCCAGGTAGCCAAGATGGTACCCAGCTCAGCCTGGCCGCCGGCCGGTCAGGCGGGACAGGGCTCAGTCAGCGGTCACCTCGCAGGCCTGCTGCCAGGCCTGGTCTCGGTTCCAGGGTGAGGCATTGCTGCTGCGAGGCACCCAGGCAGGGGCGAGGCAACCAAGCTTTGGCGCCGAGTTTTGGGTTGGAGGCGAACGGCTTTAGCGTGAGCTTATTTTCCGGGTTTCTTTTGTCTTGTTTTTGGTGTGCACACGTAGACTCGTGGACTGCTGTTTTTTTTTGTTTTTTTGTTTCGGCTCTTTTGTTTCTCTGATTGTGTGTCTGTTTTGCTGCAACCTCATCCTCGTACACCACACTACACAGCACAGCACAGTTTCTCTTGGTAGGTAGGGCTACAGGGCCGACACCACTTATGAACGAGGCATGGTAGAGCGGGACATAGGCCGCAGTTGCCTCGGGCGCGCGGGGGGGTTGCTACCCTTCGCGCGCCCGTAGTGCTGCGGTCCCCGGAGTTCTCAGAAGATGTGTCAGCATACCCTCACGGAGGGTGGTCGTCGGTTTTCGTAGAGACGAAGCGACGGCCAGCCCCGAATCCGTAAGCTATGCTGTGAGAGAGGTAGCGCGAGTGAACGGTTACTGAGTCCGCCCCCGAGAAGGTTTTGCGGTAGGTACCGTTCAGCAGAGTCCGAGCTCGACGGAGATTCGGTATGCACGACTAGGATAGTCGCTCGCACCTCTCTCATGCAGCACGCGGGAGTCTGCTTTCAGACCCGGTGCTGCACCACACTTCTGGCCCATGCTCAGACGGCCGACCTCCCTTTGATGGCTCACTGGGGGGGAGGTCTCTCTGTGTTCCACTTATTGCAGTCTAGACTAAAAAACATATAGATCTGCGATCACTACGCCATAGACTAGGTAGTGAAACATAGATTTTCTGAAAGATTGCAACAGTATGTACAGCGAGGAGGTCATCACTGAGTCCGTCGTTCGAGAGAACCTTCGGTAGGTGATGATTGGTCTGCTCCTCGGTCCCCACGTGGGACCGAGGGCAGACGCCAAGGGGTCCTGGTGCTGTACACTGTGGGTGGTTTAGTGTGGGTGAGTGAGGGGGAGTCCGCCACCCCGATAGGGGTTGCGCGGTACGCCTCACTCAGCAGAACAGCGGTCCCGAGGCTCAGGATCTGTCGGAGTGCCACCCCGATCCCACTCAACAGATCCTGGACTCGGGGGGTTCATAATGCGCGAGAAGTGGTAGCCCCACACACTCCACTCATGTGTTCAACGCCGGTCTTTTGGAAGGATGGACGTATCCTGGGGCCGGCCGCGACACATAATATCTTTCTAGTGCGCAGCGCCTACCCCTCGCCGTCTGAGCCTTGCAAGCCCAGACGAGGGGTGGTGTCTAGTCGTGTTTCACCGCTAGACGTACACAGGCTTGTCGCACCCATACGTGCAATAATAAATCATAAACACAACAATACACACACAGACAGGACCAAACGCGAAGCAGTGCATTATGTTTTACGCAAGCAACATATGACCAACCGTACAGCAGTACAAATAATGTTGGAGGACGAGTAAAATATAGCAACATAGAGACACCATACATAATACACCAACCATCAACAGAGGCGAGACAGCACTCGCGCACACAACAGGGAGTCAGGGAGGTGAGAGAGTTGGATATTGATGAAGGAAAGAGGGGAGATAACATGGTGCTGATGACGCAACCGACACAACCCCACGAGCTTTCATATGTTCGCATAGGCCGCTGTACTATCAGTGGCATGCTTACTAGGACTAGCGCAGGACACATGTAGGTGAGAAGCCCGCTCGCACGTGTACCGTGTTCGACTGTCAACTTCGCTCACTTATGTGTCGTATCAATAGGGGTCAGGCGTGACTCTCGAAAAAAATGCAACGTTCACGTACATTACGATACGATACCAGTAGATTGATGCAATTTTGGGTCGGGCCGATCGTCAATACAACGCTTCCGCTCCTTGCGTGTTCGCTCACTCATGTGTCGTATTGATAGGGGTCAGGCGTGACTCTCGACAAAAATGCAGCATTCACGTATATCAGGATGCTAAACCGGTAGACAAAGGCAATTTGGAGTCGTGTACGTGTTCGGCTGTCAACTTCGCTCACTTACGTGTCGTATCAATAGGGGTCAGGCGTGACTCTCGGAAAAAAATGCAACGTTCACGTACATTACGATACGATACCAGTAGATTGATGCAATTTTGGGTCGGGCCGATCGTCAATACAACGCTTCCGCTCCTTGCGTGTTCGCTCACTCAAGTGTCGTATTGATAGGGGTCAGGCGTGACCCTCGAGAAAAAAAAAAAAAAAAAAAGTCAGGCAGCCTGGGAGGACGACGGAACCCTACAGTGGGAGTTGCGACTGTCGCGGCAGGTAGAGGTGCCGGGATTCGTAGGAGTGGCGGCCGAGGGGTATGTAAGGGGACCCCAACCCAGCGAAAGGCAGCTGGTACTGATCCAGCCGGTGTTGCAGTATGACACCGACAACGGAGCAGTGGTAGGGATGGCGAGAGGAGTGCAATGGTGGGAGCCAGGTACCCCGTTGTACTGCAAGGTGGTTAACACCGGCAAGGCGGCCGTCGTAGTGCGGAGCGGACACCCGATTGCGAAAGTCATTGCCCTTAATGTGAGGGATGAGGGTCGATTCCGCGCATTATTCATTTACCCGCCCCCTGACCCCGTCCCGGAGCCCCCTGACGACCCCCCGTCTGTCCCCGACGCGGGCTGCACCGAGACCCCGACGCGAGGGGTGGAGTTGTCCGACGCCAACATCGGGCAACTCAGCGTGGCTCAGAAGAATCAGCTGATGAATACCCTGAGGCCCCAGAATGTGGCAGGATTATTCCCGGAGGACACGAAGAGAGTCCGGGCGTGCACGGTAAGAGAGTTGCGAATTCCCCTGATTGACGAAGAGTGCGCGCCGATCGCAGCGAAGCAACAGCGCTTCTCGCCGGAGCAGGCAGACGCTATCCAGAGAGAGGTGAAGAAACTAGCCGAAGCAGGAATTATCCGTAAATCCACATCCGCCTGGGCCGCTCGATGCGTAACGGTTCGTAAGAAAGACGGTACGTTGCGCTTGTGCCAGGACTACCGTGGCCTCAACGGTTGCATGTTGAATCACAGCGGTGGGGTGGGGAATATTCAGACAATTTTCCAGAGGTTGGCCGGTAGCGCATGGTTCACGTCGATTGATTTGGCGTCGGGGTTTTTCCAGCTTCCTATCGCAGAGCCGGATCGCCACAAAACGGCGTTCCGGGACGCCTTCGGGCAGCTGTGGGAGTATGAGCGGTGTGGCTTCGGCTTGAAGATATTACCGCCGGCGTTCGCGAGCATGGTAACGGACTTGCTGGGAGACTTGAAAGCGAACGGGGTAGAGAACTATCTTGACGACATTTTGATCTACAGCGCGGACTTTGAGGGGCACCTGACCCTCGTGGAAAAGGTACTCCATAGTTTGCAAGCGGGAGGGCTTTCGGTGAACTTTGCAAAGTCTAGATGGTGTTGTGCGAGCTTGGAGTTTGTCGGCATGGTCGTTGACCGGCAGGGCGTGCGACCGGCAGAGTCCAAAATAGCGGCGGTAGCGGAACTCTCCCCACCGGGAACGGTTGAGGAGTTGCGCGCGTTTCTTGGCATGACGGGATACCTGAGGCAGTTCGTCGAGCGATACAGCATACTAGCCGCGCCGCTTACTGACATTTTGCGGGACAAAGCCTTTGCCTCTAAGCGCTCCCGGCGCACCCTGATTCCGTGGACCGAACATCAACAGCACGCCTTCCTGTCCCTTAAGGCGGCCCTGACGTCGTTCCCCATTCTCGCGTTCCCCGTTTGGGACAAGCCGTTCGCTCTTCACACAGATGCGAGCGCCGCGGGGGCTGGCGCCGCCCTGACGCAAGAAATCGACGGCAAGGAGAGAGTCCTCGCCTACGCGAGCCACCGTTGGTCGGCAACCGATGCACGCAGGGGGGCGACGGAAAGGGAGTGTATGGCGGTACTGTGGGCAGTGGTGCACTTTCGGCCGTATTTAGCTGGTAGTCCGTTCACGCTGTTTACTGACTGCTCCGCGCTCACCTGGCTGTTTCGTAGCCGCGACCTAGACCCCAAGCTGTACCGCTGGTCGCTGCGTCTTGCCGAGTTCGACATAATCATGCGATGGCGGGCGGGCTTGTCTCACCAGGTACCGGACGCGTTGTCGCGCTTGCTCCGGCCGGGCCCCCCCGCAGACTCCATCGATGACTCTTTTCCCGACGACGCGACCTCCGGCAAGCCGAGCGATTACGTAGGGCCGCGAGGGCCGGTTCTGGATGGTGTCCTGTTGAGAGAGCTGGAGCCCGCTAGGGAAGGGGTGGTAGACCCGGGGGGGGTGCGCGAGAAGAAGGTAGTAATCACGACGCGCTCGCCAAGGATGTTGAAATCACAGTCGCTGAACCCGCGCCCTTCCGCTGCGCCCTCGTTGCTCGGAGCCATTGTTGACAGCATCCCGCAGACTGACCCCAGCAGCGCCGGACTCCGAGAGTCGGGGGAGGAAGCCCCGAGAGACAAGCAGCTGCTCACCCTCGCATTTCACGACAGGCTGGCAGCGGTGGGGGCCGGTGCGTCACCGGCGCTGCGGCGGTCGGCTCGCTCGCACAAGCCGTCGGTTCGGCTGCGTCCACTCCCCGATCACACGGCTAGGGCGGTACACGTGCCTCGGGAGACTGCACTGCCGGTTCCCCCAGCCGCGTCAGGCTCGCCGTCGACAACTACGACACAGCGGGGCGGTGGTAGGGGCGGCGGCGACGGACAGCAGTCCCCATCGGGAGGGCCGGGTACACGCCACGCGGGCGCGGCGCCAGTACCAGGCGGCCTGGGCGGGCCCTCCACGAGCGGGGGGGGGGTGCCGCGCAGCGAACGGGCGCCGGAGCGATCGGTGATAGAACGAGCCATCGAGGCGCTGCGCGACGTGCCAGGGCTGGTGAGGCGGCAGATGGACGACCCCCTACTCGGTAGGATTAGGGAGGCCCTGGGGGGTGAGGGAGGAACGGTGGGGGGCGAGCGCGCGCGAGATAGAGAGGTAGCACGGTATCTCCTTGACGATCAGAACTTGGTGTGGTACGACCTAGAGCAGCGCGGAATGCTGGAGAGGCGCACGTCGGTCCTGGCCGTCCCGCGCGTGATGGTAGCCGACTTGCTTGCCTTGGTGCACTGCCAGCATGGGCACCCCGGCGTCGGCAGGACGCTTGCGCTACTGCGCGACCGCTTCCACTGGCCAGGTATGTGCAGGGATGCGAGGGAGTATGTCTTGTCGTGCGGGTGCCGGCGTAGGAAACGCTCGCGAAGCCAACGCATAGCTATGCTCCCTGCAAGGTACCTGGAGCCGTGGGAAGTTTTGGAAATAGACTTGCTACGGATCCCCAACACATCCGAAGCAGGTAACGAGTACTTGCTACTGGTAGTGGACAAAGCATCTCGGTTTCTCTTTGCATACCCCCTCCCCTCGAAGGAGGCTCATGCGGTTGCGCGCTTGCTACTCGACCTGTGTCTGACGTTTGGAGTGCCCTCGTTTATCCGCGCGGACGGGGGAGGAGAGTTCACAGCCACTGTAATGGAACACCTGTGTCGGTGGCTCAAGGTACCGATAGACTTCGGGCCGGCCGACCACCCGAGAGGCCAAGGCAGTGTAGAGCGAGTAGGAGCGTGGATGCTGGATGTGCTTTCCGAGTTATGTAAGGCGTGGCCAACCCGATGGGACGAGTACGTAGCGCTGGCATGTTGGATTAAACGCACCATGCCAGACCCAGCCCTGCCTTCCGCTATGACGCCCTTCCAGCTCTTGTTCGGCCGCAGCCCTCGCACGGCCCTTGACATGTTAGTGCCGCAGATGGATGACACGGAGTCAACGGGAGGCTTCGAGAACTTTATTGAGGGCCGACGGCACAATTTAAGGGAGGTTCGGGAGGCACTAGAGAGGATGCACGAGCGCAGGGAGAGGGCGCGCCAGCGCCACAACGCGGCGATTCAGAGGCCGTCGGCGGGCACCCGCGTGGCAAAGGGCGACCTCGTTCTCGCCCGGGAGAGCGACAGCTCGCTCCACCGGCAGGGGATGGGGCCGAAACTGGTCCACGAGAGGTGGACCGGTCCGTGGAAGGTGGTGGAGGTGGTGATCGAGGGCCTGAGCGTCGTCATTGAGATGGAGGGCCGGACACCACGCTCCAGGACGGTTTCCACCACGTCGCTGAAGCCGTTCTACGTGAGGCCGGCAGACTTGCGTCACCCGATGGAGGACGAGTTCGCACAGATGGCATGGGGGGCGGACTTGGGACTCGCGGGGGACTCGACCACGGCGGCGCCGATGTACACGCTGCTGGACAGAAGGCGGGTGATCAGCGCGTCCGGGGTCGCGCGGTGGGAATACCGCGGCAGGTACTTGGACGGGGTCGCATCAGATTGGGTCTCCGAAGCAGAGTCTTTGGATAGCTTTACCCCGTTGCAGCTGGACACGTTTCACGCGCTATGGAACTTACACGCTCCGAGAAGCGAGGCGACCCGTCGCCCGGCCCAAGACATGGGGGGGAAGGGACGGCCGACGCTGACTAGACAGCAAGCGTTGGCAAGGTTCCCGATCGGCACGAAGATATCCAGGTCGTACGAGGACGGCAACGGGAAGGCAAGCCGGTTGGGGCAGGTCTACGACTTCTACTCGCCGTACTGGCGAGTCCGGTTCTCCGACAACGACTGGGAGGAGCTAACGGCCTCGGAGATGAAGAAATCCGCCATCGAAGGAAGAAGCGGGCACCAGGGGGGGAGTCCGTGAGGCGCTTTTGTTTCTGGGCCTTTTGGTCGTTGTTTTTGTTTGGGCACCAGGGGGGGAGTCCGTGATGCGCTTTTGTTTCTGGGCCTTTTGGTCGTTGTTTTTGTTTGGGGTTTTTGTGTCTCGAATCCGGGTTGGGGTTGTGGTTTTTATTTTTATTTTTTTTTGGTTTTGTTTTGATTTTTAGTTGTTTTTGGGGGGGGGGGGGTTTGTTGTTCTTGTTTCTTTTTGTTGTGTTTTGTTGGTTTTGTGTTGTTTTTTTTTCGTTTTGTTTTTGTTTTGTTTTGGTTGGGGTTTGTTTTTTTTTGTTTTGTTTTTTTGTTTTGTTTTTTTTGTTTTGTTTTTTTGTTTTTGTTTTGCTTTGTTTTGGTTTATTTTTGTTTGGTTTTGTTGTTCGTTTTTGTGCTTTGTCTTCCGTTTTTTTTCCGTTGGGGGTGAACCCAGGCGCGTGTCGCTTGTGATGTAACATGGGCGGCCTATTGTGCCGACGGTACGGTGCAGCACCATACCTTAGGGCACGGTCAAGGAGGTTTGTTGGGTTTCATGGGTTTTTTTTTTAGGGGTTTTTTTAGGGGTTTCTGGGTTGTGTTTTTTTTTTTAGGGGTTTCTGGGTTGTGTTGTGTTTTTTTTTGTTTTTTTTTAGGGTTTTTTGTGTCGTGGGGTTTTGGTGTATTTTTTTTCTTGAGGGGGGTCGTTGTTTTCGTTTTGTTGCGCGGTTTTATTGTTGTTTTTGTTTTGTTTTGGGTGGGGTTTTTTTTTTTTTTTTTTTTTTTTTGTGGTTTTTTTTTTATGTTTTCATTTGTTTTCGTTTTGTTTCGTTTTTTTTTGTTTTTAAGAGGGATGGGGGGAACCCAGGTTCGTGCCAGTTGTAATTTAACAAGGGCAGCCTATGAGGCCGACTGTACTGTGCAGCACCATATATGGTGCTACGGTCAGGAAGCGTCGAAGCTGTCTCACAGCGATGCGCGCCAGAGTGGGTTCCAGGGTTCGGCTTTTAAAGGGTGTTTCTGGCCACCCGGCCAGCCTGCAGTGCAGCACCGTAGGTCGGTGCTTCGGGGTCGAGGGGTTCGGGGTGTTTGTGTGGTAGCATAGCGGTGTTCTATAGAAAGCGGGTTCCGCGGTTCTCCGCTCTGGCCATGCAGCCAGGCGGAAACACCCGAGAGGGGGGGTTCGGGGTTGATTTGTTTTTGTCTTGTCCTTGTGTCCGGCCGTAGGGGGTCGATTGCCTCCGGCGTGCCGCTGCTACTGCACCAGGCTCGAGGCCCTTCGCGTACAATCGTAAAGCGACGTCGGGATTCCGAAGTCAGGCGAACGTGCCGGATACTTATGGGCGTAGGAGTGTCGCGGGGTGAGCGTGAAGGAATGTTCCACGTAGTGGGAGTATTCTGTTCGCCGCGTTTGTGAGTAAGGCGGCGCATGTAGTGTGCGTGCTGGGGAGGGCTTTTCCTTACGGAAAAATACGGCCGGGTTTTCTCTCCTCAGTCTTTCTTGGCATAGATAACCTTGGATCCACCGTCCGGTATATCGCGTGGCTTTGCCTTGCCCGGCTTAAACCAGCTGGGGAGGATGTTGCGGTGGTGTACCAAGGATCCGAGGGGTTTCCAGTAGAGTTCATGGCGTGGAGTCAAAAGGGGACAATGTGAATTAGTCCCCTGACCCCGAAGGCGTATGCCTTCCTATGAGGGTCGGGGAGGTTTGGGCGCTCCTGCGTCCAGAACCTCCGGCGCCGCTAGCTCCATCTAGATTGCTCCATATCCTCGGTGTTCCCCTGCTAAGAAGAAGTACCGGCCGAGACAGCTAAGAGATGGCTCAGCCGTACGCACAGCAGGATGGGTGGAACAACGGGATTGCAGGTGTCAGTCTTGCCTATGAACTCGAACGAAGCTTGAGTGTGTTGCGAAAGCAGGGCCATGGGGTTGGAGGGACCCGGCCTGCGAAGGGAAGCGATAAATACACTGTGTTGTAGAGTATGCGTGATCACTGTGATACAAATAAGTGGAGGCCAGAGGCCAGAAGAGGCAATGGCCTCGATCATGAATGATATACATGTGGCCTGGCGAGGCCGGTGATGATACTCTAGCACGCAGGGCACGCGCACCGCTCGTTCGTCTATGACATTAATACAACATCTTATTACCTGGTACTACACAATTTTGTCTAAAACATACAGGTATACTTCCAAAACGTTTAAGAAGGTTGCCTATATCACCCCCGATGAAGTAAATCCATATTTTCAAATCAAGCAAAGTGTTGCAAAGCGTTAATAATGCGCTGGGCCGCCTGCCGCGAGGTCCAGGACTCCAGACGCTACCGCAGCTACTACTGCTACTGCTGCTACTACTGCTGTACACTACATGTTATTTTGCAGTTGCTGTCGTTCCATCTACGGCACAACAACAGTAGGAGTGACAAAAAAGATGTTTCGCGAAGACAGTTATATAGTTATTCGTTGCATCCTCCAAACAGAAGGAAACACAGCAGCAACAAGACGCCAGTATATAGCCCTCCATACAAAACGAAGAGGACAACACCACGGTACTACCACACCGTGCGTTGTACGGCAGCGCAGCAGTAGTTCATCGCACCTGAATTGTTTCGCCCTCTGGCCTCACAATGATCTCAATACTTGCCACCTTAAGTGCCAAGCACAGGCACAGCAGTAGAACAGCGGCTGCTGATCGACATAATTCTGGGAGTAGTGAGGCCATATGTGGGTCTTCTGCAACCTGAGACGCGAGGGCAACCTGAGAAGGGAGACGTTCAGAAGTGTGAGGGACGGGGGCTGGTGGTGTTTGCCGCGTGGGTCTAGCTGCGTTGTGACTGTCTGAGCGGTTTTAGAATGGTTAGAGCCGTCGGGAAGCTGTGTTCCAGCACCCCTGCAGAGAGGGCGGTACCGTTTCCAATAAAAGTATTCGGCATTTCCTTGGACGGCGGCATGCGTCAACCATGTTTATAGGTATGTGTGTGTTCTTTTCACATTAAACCGTTTTTTCTACTCGTCGACATCCAGCACAACCAGTGTCCGTGCCGATTCTTCAATCAGAGAGAGATATATACAAGTTCTGTTGACACAAAACTACGCCGCAGAGATACTACTAGTGTACGTTGCCACGTATGTATGAAGTGTTTTTTACATAAACCGCTCTCTCTACTCGTCGACATCCTGCACAACCAGCGTCCGTGCCGATTCTTCAATCCTAGCAGATACAAGTGAATTATGATGCACAGAACTTTACGCGACAAACATACTACATTGTTATGCGGTGAGCGTTGAGCAGAGTAGACAATGTGCAATGTGTGTGTGTGTTCTTCACATTAAACCGTTCTTTCTACCCGTCGACATCCAGCACAACCAGTGTCCGTGCCGATTCTTCAATCCTAGAAGAGATACAAGTTCTGTGGTCACAAAGCTACGCCACAGAGATACTACGTTGCCACGTGTGCAGTGTGAACTGCAGTGGGCAATGCAAAGCCATGTCATCATACTAGATACGACAGGCACGACATACGCAATCTATGAAATAGTGAAACGAAAAGAAACAATCAAAGAGAAAACAAAAAAAAGGTAGACAAATCGAAAAAGCAAAAGAAGAAAAATGAAAGCAAAATCTAAGAGAAACAATCTGTCGTGCCCCCCCCCCCCGCAGGCGAGGTGGCCAACACTTGAAAAAGAACGAGCTGGAAAAAAGAAGAAACAACAAAAAAACACCACTGCTTGTGAACAGAGTAAGACAAAGAACCAAGGAGAAAGTAACAAGGAAAAATAACAAAGGGGAAATAACAGGCAGACCAAAGCCCATAGCACCTTCCAGGTGGCGGCAGCAGCTTGTGGTACGAGTAGTATAGCCAGGTTCTCCTTGCTAATCCGCCTGGTACCTTGCTACCCAGACTGCCGTCTCCGCCCTGCGTTCGTCAACTATGCCCAGCCCCTCGGCGTCAGACAATACGAGCCGAGCAGAGCAGGTATGTGCAATGCCATGTCATCATCCTAGATACGACAGGCACGACATACACATTTTATGAAAAATAGTACCAGGTATAAAACATGTAGATCCTGTGTGCTCGTCATTCTGTACCGATACAGTCGCGGAGACGTCGCCGGGAAGAAGTCGCAGAGAGGTCGCGGAAAAGTAGCCGTAGCGAGGTCGCGGGGCAAGGGTCCCTTATAGCCGTTTTGGTACGGCCGAAGTAAGCCGAGCATAATTTTCTCGTTGATATTTACCGAAATGCTATTATTACGGGGGACCATATAGGAAATACTGGTCTGGGGGCTATATACTGGAATGCAGGAGTCATTGCTTCCAACCGTTTGAACCTGTCGTTTACGACCTTTCGTTTAGTTTACTACCTGTCTGTGCCGTGTGCTGACCGACATTCAGAGTTTTTCTTGCTTTTGAATATATATATATTGAAGAGTACTGGTACATGCTGTTATTATAATCGTAATACTTACCACTCTGGCCGGAAATATAACCTACATTTTGAGTTTTATAGACCACTGTTTTGGGCAATTATTTCTGAGCGCTCAGAACTGAATTTTGAGGCCGATTCTACGTGTTGTAGGGTCATTTTTATCGGAGAGCTTTTTGTCTAAATTTTCGCCATTTTTTGTCTCGCAATTTTTCAATCTTCCATATTTTCCTGTTTTTTTTCCAAATATTGGAATGTTAACGAACTTGATATTTTTTGTTGTGGAGAACTTCACGAATACGAATAGTGACACAAAGCCTCCGTATATTGATACATACCTCCAATTATTTCTAAACCTTGGAAATTATGGAAAAAACGCTCTCCGATTAAGAACAGAACCTTAGACCTATCTATGCCAATGGTACAGCGAAGTAGCAATAAAAAGTTGAATTTCAAAGATACCCGATAAACAATTTCAGAACACGCTTCCTATGGGCCACCTAAAAAAAAAAAAAAGTTCCTAACTTTTGGAAAAAACAGACAAATCGAGAAAATGGGAACGAAGCCTAAAATGAGAACCAAGCCGTATCTCCAGAACCATGTGGTGTATAAGATAACCAAAATGATCCTCCTGCGAAACCCCTTGGCCAGCCCTGTGAGAGGAGCTCGTCAGAACGGTCATGCTCCATCTCGTGCCTTCGGGTGGGCGCAAAAAGCGATATACGCTGGCTCTATTGTGATTTCTCTAGATGCTGGCTACCGCGGCGATGCCGAGGACTTCCAGCCTGAGCGACAGCTTATTCGAAGGCTGCTGTACAGCCCCACAGGACTGTCAACTTGTTTTCTTGGAGTTGTACAGAATTAATTGGTTTGCTTTCTAAAAAAAAACGTCCGTTCTCATTTTTTGTTTCGTTCCCATTTTTTCGATTTGTCTGTTAAAAGCCCGAAAAAGGCAAATCTGGGGCCGATGTTGGGCCAACATCGGCTTGAGAAAAACTCAGGCCGATCTTTGGTTCGAAGCGGCGAGATTCCGAGTCCTCGACAGACATCGATCAACAAAACCAACGATTGCGTCATGAATTCAGAACGGAGTGCGCGCGTTAGGGGCTCCGACCCACCCTGAGGTCACCGTCTTCACACCATGGCCGGTGTCATGTGGCGGGAGCTGACCAGGTGTGTGATAAAAAAACATTCGGCCGCTGGTTTGCACAAAACAGAAGACAAAACTTCTCCATCCGTCTCGAATGAATGGCAAAAAGTAGACTTTTTTCAGGTTTGGGAGGATAACGTAGGACGCCGCCGGCAGGCTCTCGCCCCCTAGACCATGAATCCGCCTGATATCTTCGAGGCCGTCATCTATAGTACACGTTGGGCTTGCCAGATTAGATACCGAGTGGGTTGGCCGTGGGCTGAGTCTATGTTGAGATCGAGCGTCGATCGTCGCACGAGCTGGTGGTTTCGATCACCGTGTTGACAATTTGCGACCAGAAAAACACAAATTGCGCCGCCTGCAGCCGTTGGGGGGAAAAAAAGAAAAAATCAAACATTTTTCTCTTTTTTTCCCACAGCGGCGGGACGAGAAAAAATTCGGCTGTTCTTTTTTAAAGCCATATATTTGAAGAAACACTTTTGAACTTCGCGTTTCCATTGGCATAGGTCTTAGTCGGCGGAAAAGCCAAAAACACCTCCTCAAAATGCTCCTCGTAGTTTTTGGCGAGTTTTTCAGGAACAATTAATTTCCGTTTCTCCAGAGTCCTAGTTTATTTTTCGGAGCAGCCAATCAGTTTTCTCTGGAGGGGCAGAAATGTAGTAAGGCTCTTGGTCAGAACTGGGGCCGGAAATAAGGATCTTTGAATATTTCTGCTCGAAAATCATGATGTCCTCAGAACTGGGAATAATATGGACGAACAGTCCAACTACGACTTTGGAGAAACGGAAAAGTGCTCGAGAAAGCTCCCGGAAAACCAAGGGGAGAGCATCCTGAGGAGTCTACCGGCGTTTTCGACAGTCCGGTTGAGTAAATCGCCGATGTTCGGCAAACAAAGCCACCCTGCAAACGTTTTCCATAAGTTGGTCTTCAGAGGAAGTGAACAAGTAACTTGTGTTTCCGGTCAGACTGGTATGAGGTATATTACTCTAACCCATACGGCATATATTGGTGGCATCCAATATATAACCTTTAGTAGGTGCATGTGGCGCACTGTCAGGGTCAAAGATGTCAGGAGGCATGCTTATGTCTAGCTGTCTGTCTGTCTAGACAAATCGATCGACTCAGGGACTATGGGTAGGGGTCGAGAAGTATATATAGATTGCTCGCGCGAAGCGCGAAAAATATATATATAATAGGCGTTTTCTCGGGCGAGCTACAATACGAAACACTTAATAATAATAGTGAGAAAAAATAAGAAACAGGAGTGCTGGTTCAGCCCGAATTTCTTATTCGGGAAAGGTAATTTCTATACTGACTTCAGTACAACGGCTCTGAAATTTCTTATTTTCCTGCCATTGTTGACTATTACAGGGGGCTCCTTTACGTGTGTTCTGGTAGAGGGCAAGATTATTATTTTGTTTAAAATGTTAAGAGTCGGCTCCAAGTAATAGCGCATAATATCTACTCGAGACAAAATCCGATTGCAAAATGGTTTTTCACGTTGGATTACCTGGCGCGTTTCAGATAGACCGGCAATGCCGGTATATTTGATGCATATGAAGGGTTGTGGGGGTGTCGTCACCAAGATAGGCAACGAAAAACTCGAAAACACATTCCGTACGACGACTGAAGCTAGCTGCTCTAGAATTTGATCTCTGAGGGCCGGTCTTAGCGGGGGCAAAAAAACGAAAAACAAAACGGAACAAAACGAACAGACTTTCGTTGTTCACAAAAAACAGCAGATTGAGTCCTAACGAGAAAAAAAAACGAAAAAAAAACGAACGAAAAAGAAGAAGCCGAGTCGAATATTTACGCGGTACAATTTTCAGAGTGACTCAACCACCACAGCACGTGATTACCGGCGACAGCGATCGACAGCGACGGTGGATAGACACAACTCGCACGCGTGAGCCACCCTCCACAGCAGGCAGTTCTCGTGGTGCAACCCGTTCCCTCCGGAGCCTCCTCTAGAATTTGTGTATCGGCCATCGCTGTTTGATGGCAAGCGTTTGAATTTTTAGTGGGACTCATGTATGTCGGAAAAATTACCGCCGCAGCCACTTCCTGACCCCCCGGTTTCTTGCGAGGGCAGCCCTTGGTGATTCCCTACCCCATATGTATGTTCTCGCACCGTCAGCAGGCAAGCCGCGTGACAGCCACATGCATAACCGCGGCCATCGTGCGCTTGCCAACCGGCCGTAGAAAAATTATCGGAACTTCATCCCAACGCTTCGAGCTCCTCCTATGTTCCTCTTCGACCCTGGGTATCCTATATTTTCTGTTATTTGGCACCCATTTCGTTTTTTAAGTCCCACGAAGACTTGAAGAAAAAAAACGAAACGTGAAAACGGAGGTATCGGGATCTCCACTTCTAACTTTTTTTATTTTACCAAATTAAACTGACGTGCCCTTCAGTTCTGCTCTTCGTTTTTTTATTTCGTTTATTTTGCCCCGTTAGGGACCGGCCCTGACAACACAGAACGATCACACATACATGAGATACTCACCGCAACTTGTCCGAAGGAAGAGGTATCTCGTAAAATATACCACTATCTATGTGAAAAACATGGAGATAAGGAGAATTGTCTGGCAGTGTGATGACGAAGTTCACTGCATTTTAGACAACACACACCACGCAGAGTTACGTCGCCCTCGGCCTTCTCAAAGAAAGCATACAGCAATACACGGAAAACGCCGAGACGTATAATATAATATCAAGAAGTAGACGATTTCAATCGAAAAACGTATCTTCAGCAGCAGCCAGGGCTACACTAAATCCTTCACGTCAGCCCATTCCATGCTTAACGTCAGTGGCAACTAAAGACAATCGCCTGTGCGACCACGCCAGCCATATTTAGATTCCTCGTACGACCAATGGGAACATCCGAGGAGGAAATTCGATTTTCTTCTGCGTTCGTTTCCCGTCCCTGGGCGAGGGTCGGCGGGCACGATACGCCCTTGCTCGCCCAAATATGGGTCCAGAGTCGATCTGAGACCATCAACCCTTGCGTTGTGCGCACTCCTGGCAACCTCCGGATTTCTCCATCGGTGTACGACCGTCCTACCCTCCGCCCACCCCCCCCTGTCGATATACACCCGCAATGCGAGGACTCACATCTCCACCCCTGCCCCCACCGTCCCGGCCGCGACCATGGGTGGCACCAACTAATAATCCCGCATTAAGGGGTTGAGAGTAAACATTCAAGGCGTGGTCACGGCAGTGCTTAAACTCTTGGGCGGTGCTTGCTGCATCGTCCCCCTGACGACTCCTTGGCAATTTTCATGATCGGGAGCCATGCGCGTTTTGCAGACACCGAAGCTTTGTAGTTGGCTGGCTACCTTCCTGTTGTTGACGGAAAAGACGAAGAGGGTGCAAAGATACCGGCGGTAGCCCTCAATATGAGGGACCCAACAAGAAGGCAAGAAAAGTGTTGCCGCGACAGCGGTGATTGGTTGAGGCCCGAAAATAACAGACAAATCGGAAAAATGGGAACGAAGCCTAAAATGAGAACCAAGCCGTATCTCCAGAACCATGTGGTGTATCAGATAACCAAAATGATCCTGCGAAACCCCTTGGCCAGCCCTGTGAGAGGAGCTCGTCAGAACGGTCATACTCCATCTATCTCGTGCCTTCGGGTGGGCGCAAAAAGCGATATACGCTGGCTCTATTGTGATTTCTCTAGATAGATGCTGGCTACCGCGGCGATGCCGAGGACTTCCAGCCTGAGCGACAGCTCATTCGAAGGCTGCTGAACAGCCCCACAGGACTGCCAACGTTTTTTCTTGGAGTTGTACACAATTGGTTCTCATTTTTTGTTTCGTTCCCATTTTTCCGATTTGTCTGTTAAATGTCTTCGAAGCGGTTCCGCCGATTCAAATGAACAGCCGACCTTGTACATCCGAAAGGTACGCACATTTGACCCAGTTTACATATCACATTATAGAAGTTATATTACTACGATAGTGCCGCTATCTATTTGTTCAAGAAAGCTAGCTAGCCTTAGCACGACTCGTAACCGCGAGCAGGCTGCCAACACACGCACCGAAGTTAACAAGCCTCTACATGTTGTTTCAATAGTTATACAAGCATCTACACGCGCCGCTCACCTGTATATCCCTGTCGCCTGGCCGCGTTAGACCCGCGACGTTGTCGTCCTGGCCAAGGGCGAGACCGATCCACTCGTTGCCTGCTCTGGCTCCACTTGCAGCGTCGTCACCTTCAGCATCAGCACTATCTGGCAATTGATCAGAAAATTATGCGGTCCACGCCAGATAAGCGTATAGGACAGTGAAACCGATGTCTCGATCACACGCAAGGGCTACACAATATCGTTCGCTTGCATCAGAAATGTCGGATTCCATCATACGCGAAAAAAGTAGAATGTTTACACGCTGCCGTCATGCTTACGCCAGAGCCCCAGCAAACGACCGATGACTCACCTGCTCCCGTTGCGGTGTTCCCGGTAGGAAGACCCTCGTTGTTGAAGTCGCCAGTGACTCCGCACCATCGTCCAGCGGCAGCTCGTAAGATTCCGCCTGCGGATGATATGTACGCCCTGCAACGCTATATCATCGAAAGCGGCAGGTTCAGCAGACTCTGGGCGTGTTTTGTCTTGGCGTACCCCCCCCCCCTCCCTCAACAAACCCTCCTCCTCCCGGGGCAGCACGCTCGCCTGCGCGGCTGCATCAAGCCCCTCGGCACCATCTGCTGCGATTTCCTGCGGGTGGGAGGTAGGGCGCCGGTTCGGGGCGCTGCGCCCTGACCTGCGGCACTGGATACCGTATGTCATTCCGTGCAACGCTTGCTCGTCGCTTGCCCGGCCTTTCATCACACAGGTATTGGCGGCGACCTGGCGTAACGGACGAAAGCACCTAGTAATGTTTCCCTCGTGCTCTTGACCGCTCCCCACAGCCCGACCAGCTGCGTCCGGGCTTCTCTATGATAGAGAGCTTCACGCGCGGAAAGTAGCTGATGCTGTACAGGCATACATGTTTCGCGGACAGGGCGTAGACGAGATATGGTTGGCGAAGAGGGGCGTGGACGAGGGCGGGAAGGACGAGGGTACTTCCGTGCGTAGCACTTGAGGGGCGCTCAGCGTTACGATTACGTATTGCAGTACCAACATATTCGATGATAGAGCTTTGACCGGCCACCGTATTTCCTCGAAACATTTCGAATCAGGCGCCAGGTCCTCAGTTTCAGGGAACGCAGAGGCAAGGAGATGGCACACTTCGAGTCGACCATCGCTTTGCACAGAACGATCGAGGTGGAGGTATAATATAACCGTAGTCCTGTTGTGTGTCGTCGAGACGAGCGCTCGTGCTGCGGGAGAACGGAATGGCTCATGCCGTCATAGCGGCGTGTTATCGAGACGAGTATATGCTACCAATTTCAACTTAGCGAGCAGGTGCAAGTACGAGATATTCGCCGCTTCTACGCCGCAGTTGTTGAAACCTGCGCAGCATCCGTTTTGATGGCGGTACTACTGTAGTCAGCGCAGGGGGTCCATCGAGCAGAAAGGCGGTCGCCGTCCAAGTTGGTGCCAAAACAAAAGAGTGCAGGTATTCCTGCCACAAAAAAAGGGACACAGGAAAAAATGTACCCCGATATTAGTTGCAATGGCACTCACTCGTGGTTCGCGACGCTCACCTTAGTCTACCCTCGAGAGCAGTCGGGAACGTCTCTTTTGGGAACCCAGAAAGGACCCTCTGCAAATGGAAGAGGAAGGGCGTGCCGTGCTAGGGGGGTGCATTGATGGCCGCCACTTTGTGCTCCCCGAATCGACCGTCTCCCACCCGCGTCTACACCAAGGACCTTCTTCTTTTCCACCCGCCTGGTCGCTCTTACGAAGCACATGGACAGCAGCGGCGGCGGCGGGGGGACCGAACACGATAGTCGGCGGGGACTCCATCCCCGGCTTTCGGAGGAGAAGGGCCAGCTGGATCACGGCGGTCAGCTAGTTCTCCATGTACTAGCTGATCCCCGTTGCCTCCTGAAGTATTGGGCGGTCAGCACAGGAGTCATCTGGGAGTGGGTTCAGCAAGCGAGACGGACGACGGACGACGGACGACCGGTAGAGGCGATGTCGAGTTTTGTATAAAAATGAACCTTCGTCACTCGTTCCGACGAAACAGGCAAGTCTGCTCTTGACCACCGTCAAAACACTGCTAAGTTGGTACCAGGTATCAATACTTGTTTTGCTCTGCTCTGGGCCAAGGATGTACCATAAGAACAGAGTAACACAACCCGCAGTTCACCTGTGAGTACAGAAGAATGAGCGGCTCCAAGCCGGTGCGCGGTAGATCCTGAGCCCGGTCTCGTAGGAGAGCTCGAGCTGCTTGGGGGGCTACTTCCTGCTGCTACTGCTGCCTGGTCTGCTGCTGCTGCTGTTGTTGCTGCTACTGATGTGGTGGTTGGTGTTGTTGCTCCTGCTGCTTGCTGTTGATGGTGCTGGCTGGCACTGGTGCTTCTGTCTAGAGCAGTATCATAGTAGTAGCACGGCCTTCCCCTTGAAGTCGGCTGCTTTGCGAGTGCTGCTGCTGGAGGTTGTTGGTACTCCTCCTGGCGCTGCTTCTCCTCTTCGGCGTCTGGAGCCTGACACAGAGAGCTCTGACTGCCTGTTCAGCTGCTGCTGCTGCCACTGCTGCTGTGCTGCTGCTGTGCCGCTATTGCTCTGCCGATCATGATGTCGGCCATGATGTGCTGTCGCCGCGAGGAAGGTGCCGCTCGTATAAGAAAGTTGACAGTCCAATGATTTCGGGGTGACTTCGGCGGGATTTTGGCCTCTTGGCCAATAGACATCGTCGTAATCAAAAGTCGTAATCTATCTCTCTCGGTAAATCCCTCATATAATCGGGCATTGACCAATAATAATGCATCGTATCAAGAAAAATCCCCTGCCTTTTGTCGCTGTGCCAATCCAGGCTCAGGGACCATGGGTAGGGGTCGAGAAATATATATAGATTGTTCGCGCGAAGCGTGAAAAAACATAAAGTCGTTTTTTTCGGGCGAGCAAAAAAATGAAACACTTAAAAATAGTGATAAAAATAAGAAACAGGAAGGCTGGTCCATCCTGAATTTCTTATTCGGGAAAGGTACGTTCTATACTGACTTCAGTACAACCGCTGTGAAATTTCTTATTGTCGCGTCATTTACTCTTATTACAGTGGGCTCCTTTACGTGTGTTCTGGTATTATTATTGAGGGCAAGATTTTTTTGTTTAAAATGTTAGAAGTCGGCTTCTTCAAGTAAAATAGTGCATAATATCTGCTCGATATAAAAACCGATTGCAAAACGGTTTTTCACATTGGATTACCTGGTACTTTCCGGAAAGACTGGCAGTGCCGGTATATATGATGCAGGTGAAGGGTTGTGGGGGTGTCGTCACAAAGATGGGAAACGAAAGACTAGAAAATACATCCTGTACGACTGCAGCTAGCTGCTCTAGAATTTTATCTCTGAGGGCCGGTCCTAACGTGGGCAAAAAAACTAAAAGCAAAACGAAATAAAACGAACAGACTTTCGTTTCTCGCAAAAAACAGCACGTACGTTGAGTCCCAACGAGGAAAAAAAACGGGGGAAAAAAGAAACAAAAAGAAGAAGAAGCCGAGTCGAATTTTTACGTCGTACATTTTTTCAGAATGACTCAACCGCCACAGCACGCGATTACCGGCGATAGCGCTCGACAGCGATCGTGGATAGACACAAGGCGCACACGTGAGGCACCCTCCACAGCAGGTGGTTCCCGTGGTCCAATCCGCTCCCTCCGGAGTGCTCTAGAACTTGTGTATCGGCCATCGCTGATCGATGGCAGACGTTTGAATTTTGAGTGGGACTCATGTCGAAAATTTACCGCCACAGCCACTTCCTGGTCCCCCTGTTTCTTGCGAGGGCACCCCATGGTGATTCCCTACCCATATGAGCTCGCGCCGTCAGCAGACAAGCCGCTACCTCGGCCATCGTGCGCTTGCCAACCGGTCGTAGAAACTTTATCGGAACTTCATCCCAACGCTCCGAGCTCCTCCTATGTTCCTCTTCGATCCTGGGTATCCTATGTTGCGTTTATTTGGCACCCACTTCGTTTTTTTCAAGTCCTCTGGGACTTAAGGGCCGGTCTTATCGAGGGCAAAATAAACGAAAAAAAACGAAATAAACGAACATACTTTCGTTTTTCGCAAATAACAGCAGGTTGAGTCCTAACGAGGGCAAAAAAAACGAAAAAAAAACGAAAAACAAATAAGAAGCCGAGTCGAATTTTTACGCGGTGCAATTTTTCGGAATGACTCAACGGCCACAGCACGTGGTTCCCGGCGATAGCGCTCGACAGCGATGGTGGATAGACACAACTCGCACGCGTAAGGCACCCTCTATAGCAGGCGGTTCTCGTGGTCCAACCCGCTCCCTACGGAGTGCTCTAGAACTTGTGTATCGGCCATCGCAGTTCGAGGGCAGGCGTTTGAATGTTGAGTGGGACTCACGTCCAAAAATATACCGCCACAGCCACTTCCTGATCCCCCAGATTCTTACGAGGGCACCCCATGGTGATTCCCTACCCATATGAGTTCGCGCCGTCAGCAGACAAGCCGCGTGGCAGCCACATGCACTACCTCGGCCATCGTGCGCTTGCCAACCGGTCGTAGAAACTTTATCGGAAGTTCATCCCAACGCGTCGAGCTCCTCCTATGTTCCTCTTCGACCCTGGGTATCCCATATTTCGTTTATTTGGCACCCATTTCGTTTTTTTTTAAGTCCTCTGGGACTTGAAAAAAAATGTGAAAACGGAGGTATCGGGATCTCTACTTCTAATTTTTACAATTTGACCAATAAAACTCACGTACTCTTTAGTTCTGTTTTTCATTTTTTCATTTCGTTTTTTTTTTCGTTTATTTTGCCCTCGATAAGACCGGCCCTAAAAACACTTATGGTGAAAACGGAGGTATCGGGATCTCTACTTCTATTTTTTGATTCGACAATGAAATTCACGTGCTCTTTAGTTATGTTCTTCCTTTTTAATTTCGTTTATTTTGCCCCCGTTTGGACCGGCCCTGACGACACAGAACGACCACACATACAGAAGACACTCACCGCAACGTGTCCGAAGGATGTGGTATCTCGTAAAATATACCACTATGTTGAAAACATGGATACATGGAGAATTGTCTGGTCGTGTAATGACGAAGTTCACTGCATTTTGGACAACACACACAACGCAGAGTTACATCGCCCTCGGCTTTTCCAAGAAGGTATATTGCAATACACGGAAAACGCCGAGACGTATCTTAAGAGGTAGACGATTTCAATCGAAAAACGTATCTTCAACAGCAGCCAGGGCTACACTAAATCCTGCACGTCAGCCCATGCCTAACGTCAGTGGCAACTAAAGACAATCGCCTGTGCGACCACGCCAGCCATATTTAGATTCCTCGTACGACCCAAGGACCAATGGGAACATCCAAGGAGGAAACTCGATTTTCCTCTGCGTTCGTTTCCCGTCCCTGGGCGAGGGTCAGCAGGCACGATACGTCCTTGATCGTCCAAATATGGGTCCAGGGTCGAGCTGAGACCATCAACCCTTGCGTTGTGCGCACTCCTGGCAACCTCCGGATTTCTTCATCGGTGTACGACCGTCATTCCCTCCGCCCATCCCCCCCGGGCGATACCCACCCGCAATGCGAGGACTCACATCTCCACCCCTGCCCCCACCGTCCCGGCCGCGACCATGGGTGGCGCCAACGAATCCCGCATTAAGGGGTTGGGACTAAACATCCAGGCGTGGGCTCGGCAGTGCTTAAACTCTTCGGCGGTGCTTGCTGCATCATCCCCCTGACGACTCCTCGGCGATTTTCATGATCGGGAGCCATGCGCGTTTCGCAGACACCGTAGCATAGCTTTGCAGTTGGCAGCCATCTTCCTGTTGACGGAAAATACGAGGGTGCAACGATACCGGCGGTAGCCCTCAATATGAGGGACGCAACAAGAAGGCAAGAATAGTGTTGCCGCGACAGCGGTGATTTGTTGTGCCCCCAAGACGACTTCGAAGCGGTTTCGCCGATTTAAGTGAGCAGTCAATCTTGTTCATCCGCAAGGTACGCGCATATGACCCAGTTTACATATCACATTATAGAAGTTATATTTCTACATTAGTGCCGCTATCTATTTGTTCAAGAAAGCTAGCTAGCCATCTCCCTGGCAACAAGAGTACTCCCCATGCCTTAGCATGATTCGTAACCGCGAGCAGGCTGCCAACACACGCACCGAAGTTAACAAGTCTCTCCATGTTGTTTCGATAGTTATACAAGCATCTACACCCGCCGCTCACCTGTATATGCCTGTCGCTTGGTCGCATTAGACCCGCGACGTTGTCGTTCTGGCCAAGGGCAAGACTGATCCACTTGGTGCCTGCTCTGGCTCCACCTGCAGCGTCGTCACCTCCGACATCAGCATTTTCTGGCAATTGAATAGGAAATTATGCGGTCCACGCCAGATGAGCGTATGTGACAGTGAAACCGATGTCTCAATCACACGCAAGGGCTACACAATATCGTTCGCTTGCATCAGAAGTGTCAGACTCCATCCTACGCAAAAAAGGTAGAACGTTTACTCGCATGCCGCCATCCTTACGCTAGAGCCCCAGCAAACGACCAATGACTCACCTGCTCCCGTTGCGGTGTTCCCGGTAGGAAGACCCTCGTTGTTGAAGTCGCCAGTGACTCCGCACCATCGTCCCGCGGTGGCTTGTAAGATTCCGCCTGCGGATGATATATACACCCTGCAACGCTATATCATCGAAAGAGGCGGGTTCAGCAGACTCCGGCCGTGTTTTGTCTTGGCGTACCCCCCCCCCCTCTCCCTCAACAAACTCTCCTCCTCCC
The DNA here is from genome assembly GCA_031213475.1 of Nereocystis luetkeana. NCBI lineage: Eukaryota > Phaeophyceae > Laminariales > Laminariaceae > Nereocystis > Nereocystis luetkeana. Next base: position 3,907,682 of record JARUPZ010000023.1, read on the forward strand.
TGGGCAGCACGCTCGCCTCCGCGGCTGCTTCAAGCCCCTCGGCACCGTCTGCTGCGATTTCCTGCGGGTGGGAGGTAGGGCGCCGGTTCGGCGCGCTGCGCCCTGGCCTGCGGCACTGGGTACCGTATGTCGTTCCGTGCAACACTTTCTCGTCGCTTGCCCGGCCTTTCATCACACATATATTGGCGGCGACCAGGCGTAACGGACAAAAGCACCTAGTAATGTTTTCCCTCATGCTCTTGACCGCTCCCCACAGCCCGACCAGCTGCGTCCGGGCTTCCCCGTGACAGAGAACTTCACGCGCGGAGAGTAGCTGATGCTGTACAGGCACACCTGTTTCGTGGACAGGGCGTAGATGCTATCTGTTTCGCGGAGAGGGGCGTGGACAAGGGCGGGAAGGACGAGGGTACTTCTGAGTGCAGCACTTGAGGGGCGCTGGGCGTTGCGGTTACGTATTGCAGTACCAACATATTCGATGATAGAGCTTTGACCTGCCACCGTATTTCCTCGATACATTTCGAACCAGGCGCCAGGTCCTCAGTTTCAGGGAACGCAGAGGCGAGGAGACGGCACACTTCGAGTCGACCGTCGCTTTGCACAGAACGATCGAGGTGGAGATATCACATAACCGTAGTCCAGTTGTGTGTCGTTGAGACGAGCGCTCGAGCGCTCGGGAGAACGGAATGGCGCTGTTCGGCAACTGCTTCCCCTGCAGGCATGCCGTCATAGCGGCGTGTTATCGAGACGAGCATATGCTACCAATTTCAACTCAGCGAGCGGGTGCAAGTACAAGGTATTCGCCGCTTCTACGCCGCAGTTGTTGAAACCCCGCGCAACATCCGTTTTGATGGCGGTACTAGTCAGCGCAGGGGGTCCATCGAGCAGAAAGGCGGTCACCGTGCAAGTTGGCGCTGAGACAAAAGAGTGCAGGTATTCCTGCCACAAAAAAGGGACACAGGAAAAAACGTACCCAGATGTTATTAGTCATGGCACTCGTGGTTGGCTACGCTCACCTTAGTCGACCCTCGAGAGCAGCAGGGAACGTCTCGTTTGTGAACCCAGAAGGGGCCCTCTGCAAGTGGAAGAGGAAGGGCGTGCCGTGCTGGGGAGGTGCAATAATGGCCGCCCCTTTTTACTCCCCGAATCGACAGTCTCCCAATCGCGTCTACACCAAGAACTTCCACCCGGCTGGTCGCTCTTACGAAGGGCATGAAGCAGCGGCGGCGGGGGGGGGGAAGAACACGATACTCGGCAGGGACTCCATCTCCAGTTTTTGGAGAAGGAGGGCCGACTGGATCACGACGGTCAGCTCGTTCTCCATGCACGATTAAAAGCTGATCTCCGTTGCCTCCTGAAGCATTGGGCGGTCAGCACAGGCGTCATCTGGGGATGGGTTCAACAAGCGAGACGGACGACGGACGACCGGTAGAGGCGGTGTCGAGTTTTGTAGAAAAACAAATTACGTCACGCTTTCGGACGAAACAGGCAAGTCTACTCTTGACCACCGTCATAACACCTACGTTGGTAGTTGTTCAGCTGTGCTCTGGATCAAGCATGTATCAATCATAAGAACAGAGGAATACGATGTACAACGCGCTGTTCACCTGTGAGTACAACAGAATGGGCGGCTTCAAGCGGTTGCCCCCGGAGATCCTGAGCCTGACCTCGGAGGAGAGCTCGAGCTGCCCGGTCGGCTGCTTCTTGTTGCTACTGGTGCCCGGTCTGCTGCTGCTGCTGCTGCTGTTACTGCTGCTGATGTGGTTGTTGGTGTCGTCGTTGCTGCTACTCCTTGCTTGCTGATGATGGTGCTGGAACTGGTGCTTCTGTCTGTAGTAGCACGGCCTTCCCCTTGAATTCGGCTGCTTTGCGAGTGCTGCTGCTGGAGGCTGTTGGTACTCCTCCTGGCGCTGCTTCTCCTCTTCGGCGTCTGAAGCCTGACACGAAGAGCTCTGATTGCCTGGTCTGCTGTTGCTGCTGCTACTGCTGCTGCTGTTGCTGCTGTGCTGCTGCTGTGCCGCTACTGCTCTGCTGCTGATGATGTGTTGGCGCCGCGAGGGAGGTACCGCCCGTACACGAAGAAACTTGACAGTCCAGTGATTTCGGAGTGATTTCGGGGGGATTTCGGCCTCTTGGCCAATGACGTGCGCCGACTTTAAAACCCGTACTCTTATCTCGCTCGGTAAATCGTGTCAAATTGTAGGGTTTGGCCAATGAGAGTGCGCCGACTTTAAGATTCGAACCCGACCTATAGGCCCAGTGCCCAGAATGATACTCAACATGGATGACTCATAACTTCCCCGAAAGAAGAAAACCTCGGAAACAAAAGGAAACCCATGCACCAATCGTATTGTATGCAGTGCTACAGCAGCTATTGTTGCTGTTATTACGCACACAACAAATAAATATATGGTGTACACATGTTTTTGGTCCCAACGTGCGGCACAGGCGAAACCTTGATTATGACATGATATATATATGTAGCCACTACAACAGCAGCAGCGCTGGATAGAAGCAATAAATATTTGTATAGGAAGGATGACAAAGTCCTTTGTTTTGTCTTACATGCCAGAGCCCGGGCTGTAGTAGTATACTAATATTACGGGGGACCATACTAAATACCTACGGTAACACAGAAACCTATATATTTCCCTAGTTTTACTGACAATACTTGGCCTTATTTACTATGGTCCCCCGTAATAGTACGTACACACACATTACATGTTGTACAAAACGAAACACAAAAAGTGTCTCTGAAGGAAATAGCGTTGGGCGCTGGAGCAAGTAGAGCTATATATCCAATACATACAACGGTAGTATTATCGGAGAGCTTTTTGTCCAAGTTTTCGACATCTTTTTCGCGCAATTTTTCAATCTTCCATATTCTCCTGTTTTTTTTTTCCAAATATTGGAATGTTAACGAGCTTGATATTTTTGCTTCAGAAATTCTGGAGAATTTCACGAGTAGTGACAGAACGCCTCCGTATATCGATACATATCTCCAATTATTTCCTACCTTTGGAATTTTTGGAAAAAGCGCTCTCCGATAAGAATGAGCCTAAGTAGTCAGACAACACAGTTTTTTCAGACTATGCTGTTATCCGAGCCGCCAACAACTTAGTCGTTTTTTATAACCTTGCAGTTAGGATATGTTTACCTGTTGTTGATAGGAGCATATATCTGCCTATCTATCTCCTCACTCCCACGGTTCTTGTATGCTACACGAGGTCGAGGTGGCGTCGCCGCGGTAATGTACGAGACTCACTGGGCAGGACTATCCCGACCATCATAGGAACGGGAAACGGACCTTCAGCTTTCTCGCCACAAACATTGGCGCTACTGGGCCGGCACCCCGAACCAGCGCCGCTAAACCAGACACCTGTACCGCTGGATGAGAATCGGCGCGGCACAACGGGAGCTTTCTCGGAGTGACGGTGAGCGGTTGCTGGCACCCGGTTATGACTGTGTATCGCACGCCGATCGGCTTTACCGATACTGCGACACTGTGCTTCCCAAAGGGGCCGACGTTTTGTACAAGGGCAACGACGGTCTGTGGTGGCTCGGGAAAATCACCGCGACTACGCCAACGGATGGGGTATTTTTGGTTTGGTTTTTGGACGACGCGGGGCGGATCAAGCTTCCTCTTTCTCCGGTGCTCTACACGACTTGGACGAGAGCTGTACGAGGTTCTTGGTGTCTGAAAACACACTTGGCTAGCGGGTTTGCACTAGGGATCCAGCGTAATGTAGACTAATCTCAAGGCGCCGCCGTGCATAGCTGAGCTGCTTCTCGGCTGCACTCGATATTTTTTTTTTGCCGTTTTCCTGGACTTCAAGGGGTGGTTTTATACTTTTTGACGTTTTTCGAGTTTTCGGGTTGGAGTTTTTCTGTTCGGTATGTTCCTGATTTTTTTGTCTTGGGCCGGGTTGGGAATGTCTCCTGCGTATTTTGTCCTGCCTGCCCTCCCGCTCCGTGTCGGGGGTGGTCTGTGTAATCGGGCCCCTCAATTTGTGGCACGGGACGCGTTTCCAGAGTTGTGGCCTGGGTTTAGGTGGTTCTTGGCGTCTTCCGTATTCGTCTCCTTCACTTTCTACAGACCCCCCCCCACTCGGGATGGGGGCGATCTGCATAACATTGACATCACTTACAGTAATACTGGGGAATAGGATCGCCTCTTTTTTTGTGTTCACTTTCCGCTTTAGCGCAAACACTTTCCCGCCCTCCCCACGTTGCGGGTGGCATGGCGATGGCTTCCCTTGACGTTTTATCCCTGTCCCTTGCGGTTAGGCCTTCCGTTCTTCTTCTTTTCTGGTGTACCTTGCCGGCTTCGTTATCTTGCCGTCCGAGGCGTGGGAGTGGGTTTTGAGGAGCCGCATCTTCGACCCATACTCTAGATTGTGAAATCGGGGTTTCCACGAATTCCCCAAAATTCTACATAATACACGGCTCATCAGAGTGGGCTAGTGTTATGGTACTGCCTTGAATGAGGTTGAAAACCCGGTAATTTCCTTGGTTCAGGGTTTGGGATCCTATTTGTAAGAGAGGCGTATATTATATAGAAAATCAGGGGTTTCCCTTGCGAGGCACGAGCCTTGCCCTCAGTCTCCCCGTGCACGAATCAATTTTTGCCCTTCATCAATCTCTAAGCAAACAACACACGTGAGTACCAAAGAGTACCGGCTTAATAGGAAATCTGCCCAGGGATACAAAATGTCCCAACCTTGATCTTTACAGGGGGCTGTGATAGAACAACTTGGACAAAGGCAACACTTGACGACAGAATGGCATCTATCTACAAATGAATGTGCATGTATGCCAGCAATTTTTTAAGTTCGAGTTTCAGGGGACGGTATATTAAAGCTTTTCAGTAAGGCAGTTCCGTTTTGGTGACGAACTAACGAGGATTTGGCTGTGGTTTGTCCCCTAAACGGAATAGTTACTGCAGTTCTAGAAGGGTACGCGATCTTTCGAAACAATGCAGCAATATTAATAGGTACCACTACAGTACATATAGTATATATAAACAAAACTATAAATTCGTTTGCTCTGGTCGGTCGCCGTGGGAGCGTTTCGGTAGCCTTTCGCAAGATTGTCAACCCTGATTCGCGAGGGCTTTGTACTATTTCGCGAGTGGAGGGACCTTTCGGGAACAGATTCAACAGGACTGCCGTCGATCTCAGTTGATTTGGCCCGAAGAGACCGGCTATGAGACGGCATACGATAGTAGACGGATTTTTTTTTTCATTTTGTTCCGGAATAGTTTCAACAGGACTACGACGCGGGTCATTGGATTATTTGCGTGCGTGGACACATGTAGACAGCATACGACGCGCGTCACGCTGGTGCTGCCTCTTCATATCCAGCTTGGCCTCCTACTGGCGTTGCTCCTGCTCGTGCCGCTTCTGCTCGTGGCGCTCCTGCTGGTGCTGTTTTTGCTTTCGCTGCTTCTGTTGGTACCGGGTGCTCCTCCCGCTAGTGCTGCTCCTGCCTGGTAGATGGGAGCGCCTGCTCCTGGTGGTGCTGCTGCGTCTACAGAGTAGACTGCACTTTTTCCTGTTGCCGATATTAAAGGTGCTGCCTTCAATACACCGCTGCCTCGCCCTCTTCTGGCGGATCTTGGAAGCCCATTTCGAACAGAACCCCCCTGCCCAAGTCAGTGCTCAAGCCCATTGTAAAGCGCAACCGCTGCATCTCCCAGCTGTATGATGGAGACAGAGCTTTGGAGGCAAGGTCGATTTTGCAACCTGCGACCGCGACACCTGCCCCGGCAACGGGATAATCTTGAAGTGGCCCAAAGACTGTGAATTATGCGCCAGGCCTATCGACGTCCGCACCGTGTCCTTCACGCTCGAGACAGGAGGTGGCCGTGATTTGTGTTCTGTGCTTCTCTGTTGCTGTTGTTGTTTGTTGGTGGTGTTGTTTGCTACCTATCTATACCGCCGCGGCTGCTGTTGTTGTTGTTGTTGTGGTGGTGGTTTGTCGCCTATGTCTACCGTCGCGGCTGCTGTTGCTGAGTTTTTTCCACACTACTTGCAATTTGTGGTTGTATTAATACGTAAACACGACTTCATTGCTGCTGCTACTGCTGCTGCTGCACCTTTTCCTGATGTTGTTACCCTACGCGCCTACCGCCCCTGATGCTGCTTTTCTCGTTTCAGGTTTGTTTATGTAGTCGTCCTTCGCGTTGTTGATGTGGCAGGGACCTTTGAGTCAGTATCTGCTGCCGCTACTGCTGCTGTTAGTGTTGTTGATGTTGCTGTTCCCGCATGTTGTCGACCTCCAGGACTGAATCTACAACCAAGATGTTTTTGCCATTGTGTTTTTTATAGTACGCGTATGCGCTGCTGTTGCCGCTGCTGCTGCTGCCGTTGTTCTGTACATCCTGCGTTCCTTTCCACACCGAGGCAGGTGTCTACCTTCGCTGTTGCTGCTGTTGTTTACCTGGTCTGCGGTCGGTGGTGGTGATGTTGCTGTTCCCACACGTAGTCGACCTTTAGCACTAAATCTAAGACAAAAAACGTACCGGGTGCTATTTAATAATAATGCCATGTATGTGTTTATGCGCTACTGCGCCTACTGCCATTTGCTTTTTTTGTGGTGCTGCTGCCGCTGCTACTGCCGTTGTTGTTTAAAGCCTTCGTTCGTTTCCCCAACAGTCTCTACCGCCGCTGCTGCTGTTGTTGTTGTTGTTGTTGTCCTTGCTGTGTTCCCGCACGCGAGAACACGACTTGGTGGCGCAGCCCATTGCTGCTGCTGCTACTGCTGCTGCTCCATTTCCTGCTGCTGCTGTAACCCCGCGCGCCTATCGTCCCTGATGCTGATTTTGTTGTGTACGCAGGCGTCCTTCGCGTTGTTTCTGTTGTACGCAGCTTTGAGTCGGTGTCTGCCACCGCTGCTTCTGCAGCTGTTGTCTATGTTGTTGTTGATGGCGTGGTTGTTGCTGTTCCCGCATGTTGTCGACCTTCAGCACTAAATACAAGACACAAATACATACCAGGTACTACAGTAATTTCGATATTTGTTTTGCACACTATAGCAGTGCGTACAACCAAGACAGAGGGGAGTATAGTACGCGTACTGCCATTTGTACATGTGCTGCTGCTGCCGTTGTTGTTGTTTTGCACACTATAACCAACTTTTTTCTGAACAGTTGCCGTTGTTGTTTACAGCCTGCGCTTCTTTCCACAACGAGACAGTGGTCTACCGCCGCTGCTGCTGTTTTTGTTCCGACACGATGACAGACAGGCGTTGAGTACCCTAACACGTTTCCATGTTTTATGTTGCTGCCGACTCTGCCGTCGCCGTCTCTGCCGTGAACAAAGACGCAAGGGTTTGCCAACATCATTCATCGCATCTCATTCCTATTTATTTACCTTTCTCGTGCTTCCTGCCTCTACAGCGCACGCCAACGCATATTTTCTAAAATCAGGTATTATACCTGGCCACTTTTCGGCCAAAATCAGTTACATCCTAAAAACAAGTACAAAACACACCCCAGCAGCCCTGCCAGGCTGACATCGTAACTGATTTTGGCTCGAAAAGACCAACTTATACCCGTTTTTTCTATACCCTCTCTAGCTTTCAACTGATTTTGGCCAACTTTGAACTAAATCAGAGGGGCCACATACGTACACTGTTGTTTCTCTCGGTATGCGTCTGCCCTCCCTCGGTTGAAATTATTTTGCTTTACGCGACGTATAAACTTTGTGCTCGCACGTACACGTCGTACGTGAAAGTACGTACCTGGTATTTACATAAATATGCATACATGAGTACGCTGGTTTCAGTACGCTGGTTTCACCTTTTTTCTTCTTTTTGGGGTGTGCGACGCGTGCGTCAGTTATTGAATAGTTGTTGTGTCCTACTGCCGCTGCTGTGTTGTTTTCTATGGTCACAGCGGTCCATACATCACCATGGTCTTTATCTGCACCACCTCGCGTCGAGTTTGTCTCAGGTTTGGTACGGCAAGATAATTTCGTGCCGAGCTGGCAGTTCCGCGAGGACGGTCAAGAAGATTTGAAGCTGTCAATGGTGGGGGGGGCGCCAGAGTAAATACTCTTCTTGGCGCCCCCGCCGTCGCAGAACAAACGAAGCCTATTAACAGTGACTCTCTGCAGGTCCAAGTGAAGCCCGTGGTATCTACACCCTAAAGAAAACTAAACGACTTAGATTTTGGAGACCATATATGGCACGCTTCTTTTTTTACCCGACTTTCATGGACAGAACACCGCTCGTGGCGCGCGTTTTTTACTTGGTTTTCGTATACACCTGATTTTGGCTCAAACGGATCAGGTATAACTGATTTAGGCATTTAAATTTTGCCCTTTTTAAAGTCTTCGTCAACTATTCCCAGTAGACTCATACCAACTAAAATATTTGTATTCAACACGCCTTACATGTCTCCTTTGTGCTGTCGGTTTGTTGTCTATAATCTATGTTTGCAGGTCCGTAAGGATTGTGTCTACTGCAAAGGAACTATCAAGGACAACGGCATCAATCTTCGTCGGCCTGTGCAAGCCCCCCCTGCACTTCTCGTGCTCCAAGCGCTCCAGGAAGCTCTTCATCGCCCACGACGAGCAAGTTCAGGGCGAACGCCACGCGAAGTTCGGCGAATAGGCTCGGGTGGAACTGGAGGAAAGCGCTGCCAAGCGGGAAGGCTGTGTCGGTCGATCTCCTCGGTTCGGACTCGGAATAGATCTTCGTACTTTAAGAGTCTGTTCTCGTGTCTATCATGATCTTCCGGTAGAGCGCCATATACACAATTCGTCTGCCTTTGGTCTGCGCCTGGGGTCTGAATATAGAGGTGTTCGTGGGCGTTTCGTTGCAGCGTGCGCCTGCGTCTATAATAAAACAATGCTTTCAGCAAATATCCGCTGTGCGTGTACTTACTTGCAAGTCTGCCAGCGGGTACTTTGAGTTCAAGCGTGGGGAGCGGACTGGTTCATGTTTTTTCGGTGGGGGTTTCTTCACCTAAGAAGAGTGTCAGGCTTTGCATCGCCTTCATCACGCTAGTGCCTTGGCGAGTGCCAAGGTCTAACTGACTTTTTTGCATCCTCTTTGGGTGCTGTGGACTACGAAATATCCTGTTTCTTTCAATCTACCTTGGGTGTTTGCCAGGGTGCTGATTCCGTTGTTATTATTAGCGACATTCGCGTTTGCGAGGGAATTTTTGCTACTACTACTTACTCCCGTCGCTTCGACTTCTTTGCGTTTCACGCCGGCCCCGGGCCCACTGCTACGCTTCGTTGAAGACGTTTTTCCTTGAGGAATTTATGTCGTAGTTGGTTTGGGCGTCCGCCAAAGGTTTCGTTCGTTGTCGAACCGTTAGGTGTCGCAGGACATGTGTCTACTGGCGCTGCGATTCGTCGAGCAAGTGCTTACTGTCGAAGTTGCATATCATGCTCATGTCGCCTTCATATTATCTCATAACAGCTGTAATACGTAACTACTACCAACTTTTTCGGTCAATAGAACTGCTCTCTTGCGTCACCCTCATCTGCATGTTCCACTACTATTTTCCTTATAATACACTAATACATATTTGGTTGTTAACAGGTGTTTTTTTTTTCAAATAAAAGGCGCTTTTCAACTGCATAATAAGATTGCCTTTTTTTTGCTCCAATCGGAACCGGCTTTTTTAATCCTAGTTTCCGACTGCATAAGAAGTGGCCTTATGCCCCCTCTGAATCGATTAGCTCACAGACTCTACTCGCATTGTTGGTAAACGACTCCCGCCAGTGCATACCTAGCTGCGAAGAAAACCCTAATCGCGTTCCTAGAAATGAGTAATTTTCTCTCGATCCCAATTACCCCCTGCCCACCTGAATGAATACTGGCATACCAGGTAGGTATGAAATTGTAGTGCATGCCCCCCAGAGATGCCGGTCGCCCCGGTGGTTCAAGTGGTTAACCTCGAATTCTACTTGTGTTTGAATCCTGGGTTCGAGCCCCAGGTGGGTCGGACATTTGACTTTATTTGCAAAAATAAAAATAAAAAAGATTCAATTGTTGAGAGCGCCTTGCAGCGTGCACGTGGGTAGGCACACTTCGATGCGAGCCGACGAGGGAAGAAAAGGCTGAAAGCTTCTCGCGATAAAAATGAAGGCACGTACCGTAGCGGGAAGGGGGTAGAAGAGCCTGTTATGTGACCTCGGATCTGAGTTACGAGTTGAAAGGAGGGAGAGAAGAAGATGCATGTGCGAAGAAAATGAATGGGATGAGCAAAAACAAAAGTTGTAGGGTGGACAAAAAGAGCAAGGGGATGCCGAACAACCAACCAAAACGACACTCAAATAAATCCCAAAATATTCGATATTTCGATATTTATTTCACACCACCAGGTACCTGGTACGTCCTGGTATGTACCAGGTATGTATGTATCGGTTATACTGCTCCTCCTGTACTCATACATAGTCTACCGGGCCGGCTACAGTTTATACTCGAGGGATAGAGCGGTAAATGTGAAGAACGCAGGCACACTGGCTCTGGTATGGTTAACTTGTTGCGTAGCCGTTGTTGGAGGGCGTGAAAACAATTAACAGCAAGTAAGTGTGCACATGTGAGTTTTGATATTTTGTTCGACTTCATACTGTTGTCGCTTCGGCATAATATATATTGTACATCTATTTTTTTTTACATTTTGTATCATGTGGGAAGTGGGTGGTAGATATCGCATATGACAAGTAACTTAGTGCGTGCTGGATGACCACACCCCTTTCTTGAAGTTGAACGTTAAACCGGTGCGACGCCATGTACATTGTGTGTACGCGTTGTGTACAAATACATATATCATAGGTATAAATATATACCAGGCATTGCACATCACATATAGATGACGCTGAAAACGTGCAGTTAGTTGGCTAAAACCGGTAGTATCGGGGTCAACCTATGATGGGCGATGTGGTCGGGCTTTTGCAAACACAATGATTGTAATATGCGTTTCACTCGCGATGATTCAGGCATACGAGGGAAGCACAAACCAAACGTTTGTGGTGGAGCCACGATTCACTATGACACTATTAATACGTATCCATGCCAGGCTCTGCGGCTGACGGCGCCCGAATCATCGAAGAGAATCCAAGACCGCAGAGGAGACGCGAAATGCACCAACCAGACCAGCCCACACGAAGCGTTTTTAGAGGGGTTTTATCAAGATTATATTGACGTTACAGCAGAGGAATGCACGAACTCACACAGGAAGAGCTTTTGAGTGTTTTGCATTGAGACGATAGTTCATGAACGCGGTTGACGATCGCGGTTGCACCACGAAACACGGCTAGACGACGCCCAACTCGTTGGAACTCCTTAAAGCACCTATAAATGCTCCCAGGATGCTCAATACAACGACCAGACTAACATATGCAAGAAGCCAACGCCAACCGACCGACTACATCAAGAATGCACGGGAAATGATTCTCGGCGGGGCATGCATCGCACACGATTCTCGGCGGGGCATGCATCGCACACGCATCGCACTCATCGCCCACGAAAATACTCCTGCAGCGAAGCAAAGGCCGCCCACCCGCAATTAGCAATGGACAGGTTGATAGTGCTCCTATAATGTCCCTCACACCGACGCTCAACTCACATGAACTTCTTGAAGCACTCAAGACCACTCCTGTACTGCCCAAGCCGACCAACGGACGACAATATACAAGATACCAACGCCACACGGCCGAATACATAAAAAATGCACGGGTGATAATGCTCGGGCGGGGCACGCATCGCACACGCATCGCACTTATCGCCCACAAAAACACTCCTCCTGGAAACGAAAGTGTATGCCACAGAAGAAGTAGTAATCAATCGTTAAGTCATACCTGGTACTACGTAGTGAGTGAAGAGTCGTTACGGTGCAGAGGGCATGTAGATAGTCAGTTAGCATACAACGATTCTGAGAGATCTTTAGTATGAGAGAGGAAAGAGGAAACGGTGGTGTACGCGACAGAAGAGTCGAATCGTACTGCTGTGCCCAGGGTAGCTGGTGGTGGTCTGCACGGTCTGCGAAGCTATCGAGCGATGCCGTGCTCGGAGAACACGCACGCACACGAAACGAAAGAAGAAAAAAGGAAGAAAGGGCCTGGAAAACAAATAACTGCTGGAAAGGTCCGGCAAGAAATGAAAGGAGGCGGTTTGGAAGTGGGAGCTCTGAGATGCCAGGGATGCACCAACCGAGCACGCTCAGGGGCTGTGATCTAAGTATGTAGTTCTATGTAGCATATGGTCGCGAAACGAGCGTCGCGAGCCTCTTCGGCTGCTGTGCACGCCGGGCGACCAGACTCCGAAGAGATGACGGGGTCTTTGGTGTCGACCGAATCGGATGAGCCTACGCCGTGCCAGGAGCGGTACGCTGGTGGAGGTACAAACGGTGTTTACGAAAACAGGTTTGTACACACAGCACTGGCAAACAGTGTCAACATGCATCGTGGAGTTTTGGTTGAGTTGCAAAGGCGTTTTGTACTCTCATGTATGTGACTGCCAAGAAGAAAAGAACAAGAAGTTATGAACGCTCACCATGCAACATGTTTCGTTGCTGACCCTCGAGGGTATGATTGTGCCTTTCCTCGTCGTCCCTACTGCTGTAGAAACGAATGGAGTATGCGCTCGGTGAGACTCGAACCCACAAGTTGACTTTAGTAAGAACGATATTCACCCAGTACGAAGTAAATCCATCGGGGATGTCATTCTATCTTCCCTCGTCGTACCCCACGGTGACCCCTTGCCTCGACTGCTGTGCCGAGAGCGGCCTCGGGCGTGCGTGATGTGCTATACTGCTGCTGACACTGCCGCTGCTCTGCTGCTGCTGCCTCCTGCAGCTGCTGGGTTGTTCGGCTGCTGCTGCTGCTGCTGCTCAAGCAGTCCGCTTCACGGAGTAGGTCGGCCTGGGATATAGTATCATGTCTTTCCTCTTCGTGCGCCACCGGGCTCCCCTTCGTCGACTGATATGCCAAGGGCAGCCTCGGGCGTGCATGATGTGCTAGAACGGCTGGTCCTGCCCTTGTTCTGCCTCTGCTCTGGTGCTGCTGCTATGTATGCACGTGCCACTACTGTGCTGTTCTGCTGCTGCTCTTGCTGTGTCTGCGACATGTATTTAGCTGCTAACCCCCGTGACAATGGTTATTATGCAAGTCACCCCCTCTCGGAAATGTGTCTCCGCATCTTGAGGTTGAAAGACGGATCCCTCTGTTTCGGAAGCTGTACGACGTACGAGTACCGTCTCGTAATCGACACGTGTCTGGCGTCCCGGCGGAGGTCTCGTGCCAGGGTAGTTTTCGTACGATACACACCTGTACGCTATGTGGTTGCTGCTGTTTGCTGCTACTGAGTTTGCTGCTCCAACCTAATCGTCGGCGTTTCGCACTGTCGATTAACTCGATCGCCTGCTGCTCAACTAACTGTTTTGTGGCTATCTGCACACGAAGTATACAGTACAGACACCGAGGGTCTCGTACGTGACACTTTAAAAAAAAGTGCTTCTTGCTCCTGTACGAACGAGCTATGTGTTGTTGTGCCGGATGGGGAATGGCAATGGTCGTTTTTCCTGTGCTTCCAGTGTTTTCTTTCATTTCACTGTAGGTTGTTTTCTATAATGCACCCCTTGGTAGTACTGTCGCACGAACAGCCTCGAGTTGCATACCGGTACGCTTTCAGCCATTCATTACGGGCATGCGCGAAGCCGTCGGCGGACGTCAGCCCGCCGCGGCGAAGCCACCTTGTATTTTATATATTTATACTATATATGCTACCACATGACTGACCAAGCATGTATGTGTCATACCGGTATGTATTTTGGATTTTTGTAGTTAATATCAGCCTCTGCCACTCCAACACGCGGAATAACATGAGTTTTCGGTCTGTGTGCCCCCCAAAAAATACGACGTACTACGAGCTGGTCTGGTCGAGCCACCATTAATTTTTCTTGTCGATAACTCATGAACGTCGGCGAATTAGACCGGGATACGGCATACCATGCTAGTCAGCCATTTGATGCGCTTCTGCACATACGTCTTGAGAACATTTTGAATCATTAATGGTTGCTTTCTCGATGTGTGTTTTTTAGCACTTCACCAATCAAGTTGTTTGAGGGGCCAAAAACAAAATTTGTTACTATTACGGGGGACCATAGTTAATAGGAACAAATATTGTTAGTAAAAATTGTTAAATATATACCAGGTACCAGGTAGTTTTTTATGTATACCATAGGCCCCATTAACTATGGCCCCCCGTAATAGTATTTATTTGTTGTTTCGACTTGGCTGGAGGAAATCAGCAGATAGATCATGGTATAGCACCACGCCTACCTAATATCTCAGGTCATGCTTGGTGGGTACGTTGATGCAGGTCTACCGAGAAGCTAAACATATCAATATATTTTTTCACCGTTAGCCATAAATAGTCGCAGCCGCAGGTAAGTATGATTCTCCGTACAAAGTCAAGCAACTGGAAGATACACCGGCGAAATGGGGGTTATTAGCATACAGTCTGCACGAAGCAATGTCTTGTATCTAGACGTGCAACAAACGGGGACGTTTTCGTTCCGTTTTCCCCACCGACATATCGGCCAAACGTTTACCCGGCTCGGAAGAAAACACCCGAAAAAGTCCGCGAAGTAGCAAAATAAAAATGTCCCCTTCTGAAAGGCTCCGTCAATGATTAAGGAACCGGCAACGCAACGAAGTACATATATCCCCCTGTCACTGGTAAAAGTTCTTTTTTACTAATAGTACTGCTGCCATGACCACAAACGTTTCGGTTGGTTGTCCCGTGAAAAATTGTTGGACCCCCATGTCGAATTCATTGCCCTGGTATGTGTTTTTGTACATACATACGGACCGCAAATAAATACCTCACACCCGAAACCTGTTCTTTAATTCTCTCATCATTTTTTGTTGAATCGGAGCATGAAATCTGTGGAACTCGCTCGCCTCATGGTCTGATTGAGCTGATCAACACCAGATATGATTTATGCAACGACAATTTTATCTACGGAGATATGCGGTGTGTTTTATATATCCCCGGATGGGTTGCATAGAATAATTGGATACTTTTGCAGGGTCACGGGGGGAAGAGACGAGAAGCCTGTTGTCATAATAACGTGTATTGATACATTTTTTATCTCTTTCTCCCACGCTTCATGGCCCCTCAGTTACCTAGAGCAATTCGCCCTAGAGAGGGATGGTCTACTCCAAAGAGGCATTCCAGGCCTCAGGTTGCCGCAGAAAATGCCAGGCTTACTCAGGCATGGTAACGTTTCCAGATGAAAGATAGGGAAACCCCTAACGAGAACTTTTTTAGGGGCTGTGTACTCAGGAGCGTGCTTAGTGCTCATGGAATGATTTGTCCTGATATCGTCGCTAATCAGCATTTTGAGCGCAACCCCCCTCCTATATTTGGAGCGTAAGATAGCAACTTGCTCACCAAGGCAGGGTTGACATACCATATCCTTGAGGATGTGGTGCTCAGCGCGTACGGGGAGACGGAGATTTCGACAGAGAAGGACTGAGGAATAGGATGAGCCACGCCCTAGTTGTTGCCGTCCTGGGTCGGGGCCATGGGTGTGCTCAACGAGGCGGGGGAGGTGAACGAGGCGGGCGCGGCAGGAACAAGAGGAACGACAACAGAGGTGGACAGCACCAGCACCAGCAGCTGCGCCAGCAGCAACCGCAACAACAGCAGCAACAGCAGCAACAGTAGCATTCCAACGGCCGGGCTGGGGGTGGCTAGAGCGGAGCACCATAGCAGTGGCACACTGGAGGCAAATGATCTGGCGGCAGGGGGAGCAGAGGAATTCATGGGGACGGTCAGGCGCAAGCCGTTGTGGGTAGGGGGAGCTTTGTCTTCGTACCCCCCCCCCCGCTGGTGGCTACGACCCTTCCAGGTACCCGCCGCACTTCCCCGGTCTACTCTGCAATCAGCCGCAGGTGCACGGGGCTGACCTTCGTAAGCGAGGCCAGAAATGCAACGAGTTGTAACATGTGCATCAGTATGGCGCACGGCAAGTGGACCTAGGCTACCCTGTGCCTTCTGGTGCCGTGCCACCTCCCCCAGGGTGTACCACCCCCGGCAGAGCCTCCCGCCCGTCGTATGTGGCACCTGGTCGGCAGCAGTCATGGCCGCACTCGTACGGGCAAGCAAATGATCCCGCGTCCGCCGTCACCGCCATCGCCGCCGCCACCGCCGCCACCGCCTATGCTGACGCTCCGTAGATTATCGTGCTGACACTACCGCCGCTGCCGGGGATGGTAGCTACTACTATGACGACTCCGGGGAAACCTACGACCAGAATGAGCAACCACCGGAGCACCAGCCACCGCTTTCGAAGTGCCAATCACGGCCTCCGCGGCAATACCAGTTACCGCCGCCGCCGCCGCCTCAGCACCTTCAGCATCCTCCCAGCCATCTCCCGCCCTCTTCCTCTGCACCTTCTGCCGGAGCATCTACATCCCCCCCGAGCGCCCAGCATATGCTGATGGTACGTTCAGCGCTACAAGGCGAGTCGGATTCAAGTATTGCTAGCGTAGGAGTAACTGGGTTGGCACTTGCAAGCCAGCCGGGTAGTGCTATGTTTGGGGTACGTGACGTGGGACCACCAGGTAGTGCGGGATGGGTTTCCGATGACGGAGCCACGAACCACCTACCACCGACTCTAGGTACGGGTACAACTGGGAAGAGACTCCCCCTGGAAAGGAAAGGGTTATGAATACTTATGAGAAGGAGAGGATGATGACAAGAGTAGGTAAGTCTTAACCCAAAATTGCACTCGAAGACAGACTTCCACGTAGAGTTGACGGAGTATACGTGATGGAGGGTATCGGTCTCAACTTTGTTTCTCTACAACCGAGTCCACGCGCGGCAAACAATCACTATGGGCAAGGATAGTGTGCACGTGTTCGACAACCGACTTACATTTTCCGATCGGACCACGCCAGCATGCGACCCGCATAGACCCGACGGACCCGGACCCTGCCGTAGGAAGCCCTTCTGTTGCTCCCGCCTTGCTCCTCCCTCCGCCCTTCAACGTAGATAGGGCAGGGCCCTCGGTGTTTGATTCCCTATTTCCTACCATAGTGTAGAAGAGGTAGTGACTGCGGATGATGGTTTCTTGCCCATCTTAAACGGTGTAGTACCTCAGGATTCATATTATAAGCCCGTCGGTAGCGGTGTAGTGCCTGTGACTTATTGTCTCCACCGCCCGGCTTCAGGTGAGGCAGGTGTAGAATCATCGGTTTCGCGACCAGGAGTAGAGCGAGGAGTGGTAGGTTAGACCTCCAGCCGCCGCCCCCGGTATGCAGGAGACAGACATGAGCGCGTCACTGATGCTAGGCTAATAGATGGTCAGGATGGCACTGTGTATGCGAATTGTGTTTTCCCTGCCACATGCTGCGGCAAATCATGTGCTTACAGAGCCAGGTTGGAAGGACCTTCATGTTAGGCACGAAGGCGCGACTATTGCAGCTGTGCTCGCTCCGGGTATGGACCCATTTATTGTTGGGAAACCAGCCAGATTTCTTGATATTAGCCACGTTTGGGTTTCCTCCGGCCACATAAACGAACGTGTGTTGAACGAAACGGCTGGACAGCAAGCTATCACCCTGGCGGGTGTATTGTAGCCGTGTGGTGGATGTTTGGAGGCGAAGGGCGTGCAAACTGGGGTGCCGCGATGATCGACATCGCGCGCGGGGAGGCCAGTGGAGACGATGCACACCGACTTGGCCGGCCCCTTCCAGGCGCTCAAGCGCGGGTCTCATTACCTGATCCTTTTCGCCGACAGCGGTTCGCGGTGGATGCGGCCGTACGGCATAAGGAGTAAGTCGGAGACCACCGCGTAAACTCAGAAGTATCCCGCCGACCCCAACCCCATGGTGCCACCTCTCTGCTTTCGCGCGGACAACGATGAGGAGTTCACCTGCCGTAGCTTCGATTTGCGACGTCGCTGGGATCTGCCGTGAGTGTACATACAGCCCCGAGCAAGCCGCAACAGAATGCGGCTATCGAGACCGCGATCGGACCAGCCATGAAGGGTGCCCATGCGACTTGTCGCGAGATTCGACGGCTCTTTCCAAGCGTCGACCTCGCCCGGACCCCCCACGTCGGGGTCCACGGCAACCGTCTGTGGCTGGAATCTGTCCTTTGAGCAGTCGACTTTTTCCACCGATCCGTGACCGAGGCCAACACCGGGTAGCGGTCATCGTACGAGGTGTTCTTCTCGTGAGTAACAGATCTGCAGGCGGTGCCGTTCTTCCAGGAAGGCATGATCCGGGTGGATAGCAGCACTAAATCCGACGTCAAGTTTGTACCGTGCTTTGTTCTCAACAATGGGTATGACCATCCGTCGTCCGGCGTGAAGGTGATCAAGGACTCGCTCGACCAGCAGCGTCTGCTATACCAGCGACGAGGTGTGGATGGTCCCCCGTGCGCCCGTGTATCATTGCCGGCGCTGTAGGCTGCGGGGGGGCCAGGGTACGCCGACCCGCCGGAAACACCAATTTTCAGCATCAGCTACGGACCGTCACTGGGGCCACTCCAATCGCCTCCACCGCCACTTCAGTCGGCGCCACCGACTATCCAGCCACGGCCGCCGCTTCCGTCGCCAACCCGGCGCATCAGTCATCGACGCTGCTACCACCGCTTCAGTCGCCGACACCGCCGCTCCAGTCGCCGCAACCACCGCCCCAGTCACCACCGCTCCGGCCGTATCCGTTCGGGGACGGTTCAATCCTCCGACACACCGGACGTTCAACTCTCAGTATCGTCAGAGGAGTCGCCGCCGCCGTCGCCAGTGAAAAGCGACGAAAGCCTTTACGATAGCGTCGGACGTCTGCCGATGATGGACAAGACGGCGGTGAGCTCAGCGTTGTCGCCGCAAAGAGCTGATGGGTATTGAGGGGCGCGGACAGCCGTCATGTTCTGTTGGGAATCGCGAGGGGGCACCGCCAGCCAGGGAACCCGGGGGGGGGGGGATGTGTGCGTTCGCGACGCGGCTTGCCACTCGGGAGGGCATCGATACCACGCTGACGGATCAGCGGTCGCCCTACCAGCTTCCGGGCGTAACGCACTGCCACGCCTCTGACCTCAAGGTCTCATGGAGCTGGAAGGAGGCCATGCCGCTGGAGCACGTTCATCTTTCGGGGGATTCATCAGGGCTGGAGGTTTACGGATTGCTGAATGCGGGAACGTTTGAACCAATGTAGCAACCAGTAGAAAACTACACACGTAATATGGGTGTTTGATTGGAAGGCTGAGGAGTATGGTTGGTCCACAGAACCTAAGGCGAGACTTGTAGCGGGGGCGGATCAGCAGAGAACGACAGCACGTTGTGGGAATTGTTCGCGCCCACCGTTGCTGTTTCAAGATTTCTGATGTTGACAGCGATGGCGTGCGACCTGGATCTCGACTTGTGCCATTATGACATTGATCAGACTTTCGTGCAGTCTGGTCTGGAGGGAAACGTATTCTTGAGTTTGGCTCAGGGTTGCGGTAGATTGTCGAGGAAGATGTAAGACTGGACAAGAGATACTGAATATTCACGTACCATCTCCTTTTCGGCAGGCGGCTTCCCTTACCGAAGCGATGTCGCGGGAGTCTTTCGAGTTTAATCATAGCCTTGTGATTAACTTGCGGTGGTCTTGCTTCTGGAAACGCTGAATGTATGCTATGGGGCTGTTTTCGTTTCTTCGGATTGATTTTGTTTCTTTAGAGCTGAATTTGGGGTTTGGAGAGGTACACTAAGGCCAGATTGTTTGGCACTGATTGTTCTGTTTCGATTGATCTTTTGCCTTTCGGGTTAGGTTTCTCGGCTCTGAGTTTTTGATTCCAAATGTTTTTTGTTGTTTCGGGTTAGATTTTTCAGCACTGATCCTTTTGGTTTGATCGATTTTTGGTTCTCCGGGTTATATTTTTCGGCACAGATACTTTTGGGTTTCGATTGATATTTTATTTTTACTTTTGGGGACTGATTTTCGGTGCTATGGGTGATACGTATCGTCTTTGTATTTGGTGTTGGTTGATACTGGCGCTGATATATTGAGGTTTGATACTAGGAGGGGCACAGTAAGTATTGGTTCTTGATTCTTGAAGCTTGAGTTCCTTTATCGATACTGTAGTTTCAAGTTTGAATTGATTATTCTTGAACCACATTGGGTTCTTGAAACCAGTGGACGTCGGAATTGTTGTTACACAAATCACACTTACCTGCACAGTCAAATTTTGCAATATAACATGGGTACGACTACGACCAACGGCTACGGGCGACAGGCGTCTCGATCAAATGTGGTCGTAGACAGTACGATCTATAGCCTCTGTCCTCTCAACACGAAGAGTAAGTGTCCTCCTCTTCTGTACGAAGGCATCCTGGAAGCACAAGCAATGGAGATCTGCAGGCGGATTAATGACCAAAACTTAAAAATTGTAATAATGGCACTGGCTAAAAGCTATGTTGGGCATAGTACGCAGTAAGTAGTATGCGAGCATATCTCGCGTGCAAAAAACTAACAACACCCGCATGGGGGCCTCTATCGCAGGTGAAACCCGCGAGACGTAAGCGTGGAACTAAACGAGAAAAGTCGTTGGGACAAAACGGTATTTGTGTGAAAATCGTGAATTTTCCTATACCACCAGCAAAATTGGGCGGTCGAATCGCAAACAGTTATGTGCATACTTTCGCACCGGGCGAGAAACAAAACAATGTAGTGTAGTGACTCTACCGCATTACGGTATAATACTCTACAAGAATGACATCATCACTCTCATGTACCGCCAACCCTCCCCGCAAAACCGGCAAAAAAAAATAGTAAAAAATGCACGTATCCTCGAACATAAACCTTGAGGCGCTGAATGCGAGGACAGCATCCTACAAAAACAACAAAACCTAAAAATATATATGTTCAGCTCAACTACCCTTCGAAAGACTTGAAACTCATCAAGCAGACACCTTACCCTTCAACAGCAAAAGCGCCCTTTATTCCGCCTCGGATAGAGCCGCAAGATAGCCAACGATGCGCACAACGACACACAAAAAAATGCACGTTTACACCAGGACGACAATGCATCTCATACTCGGTACAGTACAGCATAATACAAACGCCGCGGAAAACTATCATACCATCAGCGACCACGCCCGGCCACGAGACCAAGACACGAGACCCGGACGTCCGTCACCCTCGCAAAAAAGGAAAGACACAGAATGCAAGGACAGCATCCTTCAACAACAACCTGAAACATTGAGTTATCACATCAAACACCCTTTAAAAAAAGCACTAACGCGGTGTGCGGACATCTCACCCTTCGACCTCAAAAGCATTAATATCCCGCCTCGCGTCAAGTCGCATGCTATCCAACAACACGGACAACAACACACCAGCAAACTCAACCTTTACACCAAGGCGACGAATAATCAAATTCTTGGTACAGTACCGCAGAACACAAGCACTGCGGGAATAAATGATACCATCACCAACCTCGCTCGAACACGAGACCCACACCGTCACTACTAACATGTGTGTACCCGAAACAGAACTTCACATCCAGAACATAAATATCACACGCGCGGCATGTAGCCGCTATTGAGAATAGCCTTTTCCCTACGAGTAGTAGGCCAGTGCTGCTATTCTCCGATGTTTGTAACACCGCCACCTCCTACCTACCATCAAGACTCCTGATACTATCGACTCGGTGCCTAATCCATACCTTGCCGCCTCCCTACTCCCTACACTTGTTGATGCGTGTCCCGCGCGGTGGTACCAAACAATACAGCAGTAGCAGGTGTTGGAAGTCGCCGTTGAACCTCAAGTTGCAACCTATCGTTACACGCACGCGCAAACAATCGGCCGCCACAAACTCTTTTATTGAGAGAAACAGCTAATTCGAATTGTCCTCGAATCCAAATTTTCACAGGCGACCAGAGTTTGCGCGCGCGCTTAGCCCTGTCCAAAATTGATTCCCTCATTTGTCTCTTCCCATCCTATTTCTCCTCCCCCCCTGCCGCTTCATGTTTGGAGACCTCTATCTCGTCCTCTACAGCATTCCACTGCCAAAGGAAAAGTAATAAACGTTTGGGACTACAGCAAGTGCGAAGACCAAATGGTCCTTACGTTTGTCATCAAGAGCGGCGTATCCCTTTTTCCCCTACCTAAAGACCGCTCGTTCGAGGATCAACGCCACTCGGTCGACGTCTCCCATGAAGAGCTGGGAAGTATCTCCCAGGATGTCACGGCCCAGTCCCCGCCGCAGGGCATTGCGGACTCTTTGGGGCACTCCATGTTGCAGCTGGTACTCTTTCCGTGCCACCAAACGTTTGTATCGTAGTTCGTACATCGGCAGCTGCATGAGGATATTATGAGTGGCCGTTTCACGAGGCAGGTTAGATGGGGGCATTAATGACTGGTGGTCACGATGTGGGCGTCGATGTAGTGGCATCATATGCGATAATATGTTTGACGTACGCTTCCCATGGGATCCTAGTTCGGAAGAGGAGCTATATTCTCAAATGGCCAGACCACCTGCGGGCACAGCCGTTGCTCTAACCGCATTGGCCGCGTCTGCCTGTGTTCGGAGGCCGCGTATAAACCGGAATTGATGCGTTGGGCAAACTCGAACGGGTGTGACGCACACGTAAACCTCTTAATCTGGTATGTAGTGTCGGTCCTCTGCACGCCCCCCGCCCGCTAACGGTGTCAATCGTGAGGCGCAAGATCGCACGTCTCGTTTGTCGCTTAATGGTAGCCACCACATGCCAGATGGCAGGGGTGGGTGGTTTCACCCTGTACTCGAAACCTCGTCGCGCCTGAAAAGTGCAGGTTGGGTACGTTATATCGTCCTTGCAATACATACGATGAGGAGTAACTGGGCATAGTGTAGATCGACACAACAACACAGTGTTCTCTCACCGCCCTCCCCGCTCCGCTCCAGTTGTGTGCGGGGAGGAGTATACCGGCCACGAGGTTATACCGTTAAAAAGCTACATACACCAAACGAGAACAAGGAATATCGCTCCTCCTATGTGATATATCGTTGCACTTTTCAATGGAAGCTAACGGAACAATTATACTCACATCTTGCCGCCAGTCGTTCCGGCGAATCTCTTGCCGTCGTTTTTGCAGTGCTCGATACACGCCTGGATAGGTATGGAGGGGTCGGGAGCGAAGGTCAGTGCATACATTGAGCGGCCGATGGTTTATCGCATGGAGATGACGGATGCGAGCAAGAGCCGTACCCGGTGCGTTGCTGAGGTAAACCACGAGGAGAGGGGATGCTCTTCGACAATACTTGCACGAGTTGGGGACACGATATTAGCCAAATCTTGATTCCAACAGTTGCGGCAGCCAGGCGCGAAAGGGCCCCCACTACAAGCACGCGAACGCAGGGAAGGATACCTGTGGCATCAACAAGACCAAATACGGCAAACTAAACTTCATCATAAGGTTGCCGTTCGACATCAATTTTTCGGACAGGAGCACGGTCACTACAAAAAGCCCTTTTCACATACTTGAGGCATTATTAATACGAGTAGCCCAGCTGAAGGTACCGCCTCCACCCCTGAACATGCGCTTAGGAGAAGAGAAGAGACCCGAAACAGATGGATAAGCATAGATTACTCGCCTCATTAGTCATACTGTGTCTGTTCTTGTATGCCAGCAACATGGTGCGCTCGCCAATCTCGTCCAAGAAGCACCCCAGGTACACCGCACCCGGTATGATAGGCGAACTCGCTGTACTGGGTTCAGGAGATGGAGCCGGGGTCCTGAGTCTTGGCGTCGGAGCCGGAGTATGTTCTATAGTAGACGGAGCCGGGGTATTGGGCACGGTGGATGGAGCAGGGGTATCGGGTATGACATACGGAGCCGGGGTACTAGGTACGGAAGATGGGGCCGGGGTCCTGAGCCTCGGCGTCGGAGACGGGGTATTACCCATGTCAGATGGAGCCGGGGTATCAGGCATAGTATGTGGAGTCAGGGTCATGATCGCAGGCGATGGAGTCGGGGTAACGGGCATGGCCGACGGAGCAGGGGTAATGGGCATGACCGATGGACCAGAGGTGTTGGGCATGACAGATGGAGCCGGGGTATTCGGCATGGCGGACGGAGCAAGGGTACTGGGTATGGAAGATGGAGCAGGAGCGCTGGGCATAGCAGATGGAGCAGGGGTATTTGGCGTGGTGGTTGGAGCGGGGGTGGTAGGCGTAGAGGTTGGAGCAGGGGTTTCGGGGGTAGAGGTTGGAGCAGGGGCACTGGGCATAGCAGATGGAGCAGGGGTGTTGGGCATGGCCGATGGAGCTGGGGTATTGGGCGTGGAGGTTGGAACAGGGGTATTAGGCATGGCAGATGGGGCAGGGGTATTGGGCATAGCGGATGGAACCGGCGTGTTGGGCGAGGAGGTGGGAACAGGGGTATTGGGCACAGCAGATGGAGCCGGGGTATTGGGCCTAGCGGATGGAGCAGAGGTATTAGGCATGGCCGATGGAGCAGGGGTATTGGGCATGACCGATGGAGCAGGGGTATTGGGCACAGCAGACGGAGCAGGGGTAATGGGCATAACAGATGGAGCCGGTGTAATGGGCGTGGAAGTTGGAGCAGGGGTATTGGGCATAGCGGATGGAACCGGCGTGTTGGGCGAGGAGGTGGGAACAGGGGTATTGGGCACAGTAGATGGAGTCGGGGTATTGGGCCTAGGGGATGGAGCAGGGGTACTAGGCATGGCCGATGGAGCAAGGGTGTTGGGCATGACCGATGGAGCAGGGGTATTGGGCACAGCAGATGGAGCAGGGGTATTGGGCACAGCAGATGGAGCAGGGGTACTGGGCATAACAGATGGAGCAGGAGTGTTGGGCGTGGAGGTTGGAGCAGGTGTCTTGGGTATGACCGATGGGGCAGGGGTAGTGGGCATAGCGGATGGAACCGGCGTGTTGGGCGAGGAGGTGGGAGCAGGGGTATTGGGCACAGCAGATGGAGCCGGGGTATTGGGAGTGGGAGACGGAGTCGTGGTACCACCACACGCCGCGAACGGCTTGAAGTCATCCCCATGATCTCCTCCAGAAAAATCGTACTACAAAAGAGGTCCATGGGCAAACGCAACGATGACGTAGGAGGGGGAGGGGGCGACTTTCGTTTCGAGTTGTATTTGAAAGCGTAGAGTTCATCATTGGTGTTCAGGCGACAGCGAGGTTCTCGCGCGTTCTGTCTGCGAGAACAGAGTCAAGCGAACAACCGGGTTCTGAGGACAGAGTCAAGCGAACAACCGGGTTCTATGTAAATACCACCTGATGTCCGTGCTTTTAGAGGGTGCGCCGCGGCATATAGTTCTACACCTAGTCAATTCATGGCTAAACACTTTTGGCCACGATCGCCATCCCGCCTCTCTCCTTTACACCAACGCTAGAATCGCGCATACCTATGTTTCAAGTGAGTGTGCGTGGCTTTGTATAATTAGGACCCACCGTATCTTCGTCTTGTCCTGGCGGCAGCTCGATATTGTTCCCACATATAGCCCGTTGAGGAATTGACATTATTTTTACACCCGAGGACTCACAGTTCACCAGCATGTTGCCGGTCACCTGTAAAAATATTGGTCGGTCGGTCGGTCGGCCGGTCGGTTGGTTGGTTAGTTGGCGGGTGCATTCCGTCAAATATCATGTAGGAGAAATGTGAAACGCGATTTCCTGCTGCTGGTAGACCTGTGTTATTGCAAGAGCGGAGCCGTGCATGTGTCATCGACATGTTTATGTTTCTCCGCACTTGTGGTGCTGCTGTTGCGCGTACGCGCGAATTCCAGACCTGCAGTCATCCCACAAACAACAAATACGAGGACATCACACACCTTCAGCACGCCCGAATAATCTAGCAAACATCATGCCGTGCGCGGTACAACCGCATGTTGGGCAGAAAGCTCCACACAAGTGCTCCATCAAGAGATTTAGCTTAACAACACGATACCGACCGCCTACATGCCTTCAAACACGCAGACAACTGTCTGTGACGGCAACACCTCACCGTGTTTTCGAGGCCGTAGAATCGACCGTCCTCGTCGGGTTCGTTCGTCCCCACGCGCACGCCCGCCCCTGCGGCGTTTGTAATGGTGTTGCCGGTAATGGTGGTGTCGTCTGCGTGACTGGAGATACCTGTCGTGTGTTCGTTCCACGAGGCATGGTGGCCGGCGGGTGGGCAAGGTTCGTCATTCGTTCGACCAGCTGCCTCCGCTACCGCGGTCAAGCCGTTTCACCGCGGTAGGGGATCGTAGATGGGTTTCGTGTGCGACAGCTGTTTTCAAGAGAGAAAAAAAAAGGTTCCCAAACTGACGCGTATTGTGCACGCGCATACATGAGTTGGACATCACACTTGCCGCATAGGCTCATCAGACGTTTTATGGTAGAAGGCAAGATTAGATGACTTGTCCAACACATTCCCCTGCGCAGACTACTCCGCGTCCACGCATAGTTACCGACGGATTTTTATCTCACCCCAGTGGTCCCAGACACCGACTGCGTGTTTGTCCTTTTGGGGCTGACCATATGCATGGTTGTGTCGGACATGGTCGTATGATGTAGCCGTACACATGTCTGATACGTGTCATTGTCGTATTAGTTCAAGTGTTTTGAGTAACTGTTGTGTCACTGCAATCCATTTACGGAGATTGTGATGATAACTATGTTTCCCCGAGGGGTTGCATAAAATTGTGTTTGACCTGCTTTCAGGGGTCTTATAGAGTCTAGGGGAACGTGGCCCCCTTGCTCTCAGTCCATCAGTACACTATTAATAGTCCACCAGTACACTAAAATAATTGATATTTATCTTCTCTCCTTCCACCGCCTTATGGCGCGAATGCTCCCGATCGACCGCTCTCCGTGAGCAAGGCTCTCCGCCTCATGGCAAGCCCCACCCACGCATCACCCAAGCGCACCCGGTGCTCGAATTGATCCCTTACGCTAGCGTAGCGTTAGCCTGACATATGGTCACGGTCGCTCGGGCACGGGGTGCAGCGCACCATGGTGGGTTTTGTGGTTTCAGGGGAGGAGCTTCCTTGGATGACAAGGATCCTTGATCAGGAGAGGCGACACCGCGAGGGAGCGGGCATCGGGTTAGGGATATGGACTCCTGAAGAATGGGAGGAGCTACAGGAAACAGCAGCAGCCCCATCAGCAGCAGAAGCAGCAGCAGCAGCATCAGCGGCGGCAGCGGCAGCAGCAGCAGCATCAGCGGCGGCAGCGGCAGCAGCAGCAAAGCAGCAGAAGCAGGAGCAGGAGCAGGAGGAGCGTCACGGTAGGCCGGGCGCAGGATGCCGCATGGATTTATCATCTTTCCACTTGCTTACCGTCAAGGAGCAACAAGAAGCCATTGAAAAATATGTTGACCAGCAGCTGAGAGCTAGGAGGGGTTACGCAACCGCCGCGAATGCACGAGAGGAGGCAAGGAAAAAGACAGAGAACACGCACCAAGCCCAGGACAATGGTTCGAGGAGCTGCGACAACTCGTCACCCGCCGACCCAGTGCTATCGAGAGCAAAAAGTGCGGCCCAACAGCAACAGCAGCAGCAACAACAAGTACGGGCGTCTACGTACGTCAAGAAAGGCGACGAGGAGGAGTTGATGGATATTACTGAGGAGGAGGAGTCGGATGAGGAGGAGCAGCACGGTTTGGAGCGTGAAGTGGTACCGGTGGATGGCATGGGAATGGTGAGGGAGAGGGAACTGGAGGAGGAGTCGGATGAGGAGGAGCAGCACGGTTTGGAACGTGAGGGGGTACCAATGGATGGCATGGGTCTGGTGGGGGAGATTGGTGTGATGGAAGGAGCTGTCGGGTGTTCGGAGAACATTGACGAGGACGACGGTGCGCCGAATGGAAGCGCTTGGGAGCGAGTTGGGATCGGTACGGGTTGGTCATGCAGCGGCACCTTCGTGGGGTGGGGGTGTGAGGTGGCCGGTCGGCGTCCGACTCGGCTACGGCGGGCGCGCGTGCGAGAAAAGTGAAGGACCATCATCTTCGAGCAATTGCTCATCAGGCACGTTCTTGCTGTCTGTGTTTGGTTTGTTTTTAGAAACGTGATACTCGTACGAGTACGAGTAGTCTAGTCTTCGCTGTGGATTTGATCTTGTGTTTTTTTTGTTTTGCAGCGTTTCGAGACTTGTCATAATTTGGTGATGGCCATTTGATGCGTGGCGTGTGTGACTGCAACTTTTGGAACTTTGAGCTTTCATTTACGAGTATACGTGTCAAGTTCCGGACATACGTACGATTCACGTAATATACGATACACGTAACGTGTTGGATAACAAAAACGCAGTTCGTATACGAGTAAAAACTACTGAGACGAGCGCGGCTGGAGGATAAAAAAACTTGACTGGTATATATAATGTTTGCGATGGGCACAAACTAGGGAGGGTAGTATGAGAGTTCAGTTTGAGCACATCGGAAATTCACACGGAATACCGGGTATCTTGATTGATAGTTTGCATGACCCTGGTTGCTCCCCCCACAGACAATATTTGAGGTGTACACAGGCCATGCGGGTGATATCCTCTTCCAACTATCACCAAGCTATTAATGTTTCGTCCGATAGGATGAAGAGTCACCAGATTCCCTCATTCGAGTACCCTTGCTTTTCCCCCCTTTCGCTGTCGATGATTTGCCGAATCTCTGCTTGGAGACTACACTGCGTTGATTGCATCAGGTGGACGGTTGACGAGAGGACCAAATCACGACCGGGCATGGTGAACGGAGAAAATGAGGTGGATGCTCGACGGTCGTGATGTGTGGTTGTAGTGGTACTATTTTATTGGGTAACGGTTGGTATTGATAGTGTTTTTGTTGTGTCTTTTTTATTATTTTGCTCGGTACTGCTATGTAAAAAGCGCAGGTAGTGGTTCGTTTTTGCTTGAAATTGTGTGTGGGTTCTTCCAATCAGATCTTGCCGACACAAGTTCTACTGCCATTTTGACTGTTGAGCAGGCTTTCGTGCAGTCTGATCTTGAGGAAAATGTTTTCATGCGTTTGCCTCTAGGATGCGGTAGACTGTCGGGGAAGATAGTAAGACTGAACAAGAGCTTGTACGGTTTGAAGCAGGCATCGAGGCAGTGGCATGCTCACCTCACTAGGTGCTTACTGACTTTAGGGTTTGAACAGTGTCTGGCTGATGCATGCGTGTTTCGTTTGATGGATGAGGGGAGAGTAGTGATGACTATAGTGGTGCATGTGGATGATATTTTTGCGGTAGGGGAGAAGGCAAGGTGTGACCAGTTTGGCAAGGAATTGGACAAGATGGTTCCAGTTAAGAACCTGGGAGAGTTGCGTTGGTATTCGGGGTGTTTCTACGAGAAGATTGGTACATGTGCTGGTATAGTTTTTGGGCATGCCCTATTGCATGAGTCGAATCTCACCGTACAACTCTGGTGAGCTCTATACCCATACCCGGCTTGTAGGACCGCAGTGTGTTGGTCAATGAGATGTTTGACGCTTTTCTTGAATGTTATTAAATGTGTGCCCACAGAAGAGAGGCTATAGGCTTTGAGTGGTACATGGTTATTGAATGACAAGCTGGTATGATAGTTGAGGGAATAATATTGATTTGGTATTCGACTGATATGGATGAATTTCAGAGTCTTTCATTTTTGAGATTATATTGAGATTGGTACTGAAATCTGGAAGGCCAATCTACTATTTTTCCTATTTCATGCAGTTGAACCTACCATAGGGAAGGCTGTATGTTGATTACCGGAAAGAGGTTGGAGTAAGGCCAATATTTTGTTTCACCTTGATTGAATTGGTTTGAGTCTGGGTTTTGGAGGTTTTGGTGTTTTGACAGCAGGGAGGCAGCTGTTTGGTTCTATAGTGGGTTTTGGAATTTCTGTTTTTGGGGTGAATACACTGCTACTTGTAGTGTCACGACAAGAGGATTTTAATGTGTTGGATGAGTGTGGACCTGGTACGGAATAGGCACAATTATCCTGACAGTGTGCTACGTCTAGGAAGGCTGTCGGACATGGTCGTATGATGTAGCCGTACACATGTCTGATACGTGTCATTGTCGTATTAGTTCAAGTGTTTTGAGTAACTGTTGTGTCACTGCAATCCATTTACGGAGATTGTGATGATAACTATGTTTCCCCGAGGGGTTGCATAAAATTGTGTTTGACCTGCTTTCAGGGGTCTTATAGAGTCTAGGGGAACGTGGCCCCCTTGCTCTCAGTCCATCAGTACACTATTAATAGTCCACCAGTACACTAAAATAATTGATATTTATCTTCTCTCCTTCCACCGCCTTATGGCGCGAATGCTCCCGATCGACCGCTCTCCGTGAGCAAGGCTCTCCGCCTCATGGCAAGCCCCACCCACGCATCACCCAAGCGCACCCGGTGCTCGAATTGATCCCTTAGGTTGTGCCTATCGTGAGCACTCATTGGATTATTCATTACCGCGATTAAATTGTGCGTGGGTGTTGTAAGTTCACGAGTGTGTCTGGGAACGTCAAGCCTGAGTCCGACCTCAGTTCCCCCGTTAAAAAACTCCCGGTATTCGCTTCTACATGTGCTCAAGACCCGCAATCTGAAAGCGCGGAGATGCCAGCCCCTTCGCTAATTTGAGGTATATCGCTGTAAGCACGCCTGCAAAACGTTTTTACCGATATGTTCAAGATTACAATCTTTAGCTCGGATGATTATTTCGTATTTTGATTAGTGCGAGTTACTGTCTTTCCTCGGGCTACTGTCTCCCCTTGTCTACCATGCCCGAATTTCCATCGATGCGCACGGCAACGGCAGGCAGCGTGCTTACCTCCCGCGTTTTTATCGTGCTGCATGGAGATATTATTGCCCTCGATGCTTGTTTCCAAGCAGCCTTCCTTCACGTCTATACCTTCATTTCCCTGCTCAACCACGGTTTAGTTTGGAAGTCATCATACACGCCGACAATGGAGACGGACCATTCAGATGAGGGGCGAGTTCGAGAGCGTGTGCAAGTGGGAGCTACATCAAACAGACACAGAGAAACACTGCACAGCAACGAATGGCCAAATAATGGTAGGAAGAGTAACAACATATGTGTGTATCGTAACCGAGTAGGTCCTACAGCCATGAAACGGTTGATTTTCTCTGTTTGATGTGGTGTGCGACCGCGCATACAGTTAGACCCGCAGGAGGCAAAACAAATGTCGTCCTACGAGCAAGTACCACCATCGCTTCCTCTCACATTCGTCATGATATCGTTATTCCTGATACGGGTCCCGTAGCAGATGTCTTCGCCACCCGTGGGGTTTTTGGTCGTATCGCCCCACTGATTACGTGCGGTCCCAAGGTCTGAGAAAGGTTTGAAACATCCAACCAAAACAAGACGAGGCAATGGCTGAGGTTAGGTGGCCTCACCAGCTGCGGACAGGGAACGACACAAACGACCCTTCCCTTTAGCCAAACCTACAACAGAAAGCACGTTACTCGTTCGAATGGAGGGGGGTGTACGTAACACGAGCCAGACGCTCTGTGGCTGGCCCTGCCATACACAAACCACCCACCATATTGGTGTTCAAGGCTATCGGCGCGAGGCGCCGGAGTAAAAACATCGTGTTCGTTTGTTTACTCAACTGAGGGCAGGCCTTGAAATGAACACAAAACCGTAATCATGTATGTAGACTGCGCAGAACGTCACATGCGCACGAGTCTGACTTGTCGCGCCAACATGCTTTTCGTCTGTGCTTGTCGTTACCACGATGTTAGCGGTTGAAACAATCTTACTGCCACCCTATTGCGTACGGGGCCAATCGAATTTTCGCCATAAAACACCAAGTTTTGTCAGGCATGTTGTTTGGGGCATTGTTGCTGGAGGTTTCCTTTTGTGGTACCCGTACATGTTTGCGCCATATTTGCCGCCTGTCGTACTAAGCTTACGATATCGCCAGCGTAGAACAATCGCCGTACTCACAGATTCCCTCTCCGTTTTTTCCCGTGCTGTCTTCGTCAATTTTGAAGTCCAACAGACCGCAGTCGCTGATGACGTTGTCGTTAATGTCCGCATGCGTAACGAAGTCTAGAGACAAGACATACCCCGGAGAAAGGCGCGAGTGTACGGCGGGGATTGTGGTGAGATTGGTATGGACGTTTGCGCGTTTCGCGCCATGCTTTGATGATCTCCAGTCATCAAGCGCACCCGATCTCCAGTCATCATCACACCCAATCACTTTTGACAAGAGGGTTTCCACAGGTTTTCCGCGTTTCGTCGCCCAACGCCATGCTTGGCTGCGGCTGAATATTTCGCTCAGAACAAACTGACCCATGGAAACAGGCTAAGGAGTTTTACGGGAAGGGGTGGTGGTCGGTGTGGTATGGGCGAAACTAAAGTGCGGGAAGCGGTTTTGTCGTGCCCGGGGTACGTCAGTATCTGGCACATCCATCGGTGCGTCGGGTTGAGTCTCACCTCGCTTAAGCTTAGGGTTATACTTGACTATGCATCGATTGCCATCAAACGGATACTCACGCCGCCCATCAGATGAAAAAACTCAGGCTGACATAAATGGTGTAAACTCACTGCGAATGCGGACACACTCGCCCAAGGCGTTCTTGAATATCATCCCCGTAACGATCAACCCATCCAAGGCGGACATGTAGCCTCCGCTCCGCTCCGTCGGCAGTTCGTCCGCTGGGTTGCACGCGGGAACATCAATGGATACGCGAAATGCGAGTTTCAATATGGAGACAAGTGGATATCACGCGGCAACGTCAAAACCTACAGTAGAAAGAGGTTGCCTATTGTACTGTTTGTGCGCTTGGTGCCAACCGCTTGCCTCGCGATGGTGACTCTGGGTAGAATACCGACAAGACAATCAAATAAATTATCGACAACGAGTCGTTTGGAAGGGGGCGACAGCATGAAGCTACAGCGTCTACCTCATGGGGGATAACACAGCGTCATGTTGTGCATGCATGTTTTGGTGGAGGCTGACTGACGCTTGGCCCTTTAGTCTGGGCGGTATTTTGCATAGACTGGGTTATCTATGTGAAACACCGAAAAAAAACACAACGTAGAGCCTTACTCCAGGTATACACCAATGTGTAGGACCTTCCGTGAAACGAAACTGTACGTAGCTATAGTACTCGATCGTCCACTGAGCTTGACGGTACAATCCACCGCACTCCACAGAGCAAGGGGGCAAGAAGTTCGATATGAAGCGTCCCCAGGACAGCGGCGCTCACCATAGACGTAAAGGAGGATATCCCTGAAGGACTCCAGGGCATTGTCTTCATCAACACCCTCTATGTGGTCGACAGCCTGTCCGTTTATGGTGAAGTCCTGCAAGAGCACGGGGGCGTACGTATCATACGTGTAGAGGCGGAAACTATAGCATCACTCTTCGTGCTACGGAACACCAAGAGCTTTATCCAAGCGATGCGCAGCCTGCAGACTACAAGGGTTCGTATCTTCCCCTGCCGAGTTATGAACGTCGCGCTTTTAGTACCGTCGTGGACTGTTCTTACATGGGATATCACGATTGCGCATATCAATGGGTTGTGAGGAGCCTGGCTTCGATTCGTGTACTGCATCAGTTCGTGAAACCGGTGTTTCCCTGAATCCTCAGTATTTATTTCTACATGGGCAGCTCATCAGGATGGGCTAGTGTTATGGTATCGCCCTGGAAGCCTGAAACACACCCACTTTCCAATATTGGTAAATAATACGGGAAAGTGATTATGTATTTCGAAGTCCTGGAACCTGGGAAATTTCAGGCTTTCAGACACATACCTGTACATTCGGCATACTTCGTACACATATACCAGGTATATACACACAGCTTGAAAATAAATGCGAGTTTGGACGACGTATTCGATTTCACAGTTATTTTAATCGTTTTTTTCTACATCTCCCTGAAGAGACGTTGCGCTATCCTTCCCACACCAGGTTGAATCGCGAGATGACGTGTGAGCTCTCTACCAAAATACAGGTATCGCAAAAAACAAACACTACTACTTGTGCAGTAGCATGCAAACCATACGCGTTTGATGGTGCTACATATAGCGTTCTGGAGGTTGTTGTGTTTTGATTGCCTAAACTTTTTTTGTACCGAAAGAAAAAAAATTATACGAACCTCTCACCTCAAGAGTGTAGTATTCGTGCATGAGTTGGAACACCCTCGATGAGTCTCCCGCACCACGCAGAACTACGCTATCCCTGCCGCTCCTCCCGCCAGCCCCTCTGATTGTGATCCTTTCGTCCGCGGTGCCACTCACCTTTTTTATGCGTACAATACACGAAATATGAATGGAAGGAGCGATATTGATGGCGTTATCATTTTTCCCGTACGATTTGATTGGGTGACCGATGGACATGTTCTATGTAGCGGGCAATCATGACATGATACACATCATACGGACGAGCGCTGCCTACACAGTGCTAGACTGGAAAAGAGCACATCAGCTTCAGCCGGTTGCCCCGGTGGGCTAGTGGTACCCTCGAATGTTGCTAAAGAGTTAGTGCTGGAGATCGAATCCCACGTGGATAGAACGCTGAGTATATTTGAAAAAATCAACAAAAAACGGAATCAACTGCTGAGAGCACCTATTAATAGTAGCGTGAACAGGCGCAATCTGATGCGAGACGACGAGGAAAGAAAGGGCCGAAGTCTTGTCGTGATAAAAATGTAAGGCAAGAGCCGTAATGGGGGGGAGGGAAAGGAGCCTTCTTTGTGACCCCGGACCTGATATACGACTTTCTAAAAAGAAGAGATTGCTAGCATACGGATGTTAAGCCATATTTTTTTTACAGAAAAAAGAAGAAAAAATATGCTAAATGGGAAGGAAATAGAAAAAAACAGAAAAAAAGAAGAAACAAAAACGTTCTCGTTAGTCTGGTGGGCCATGTGCGTGGAGGTTAACCTATTAAAAACATGGAGCTAAAGTTATCTGCAATCGAAAAATCAGTGTAAATAGTACCCTACATACCATTTCCCACTTACCCTTGTTTTGAGATCTTCAAAGTAGTCGCCGCTTTCTATGATGACGACGTCCCCGGGCTCGACTAAATCGAGGACACTCTGCAGACGAGGTGACAGGCATTTCGAGGTCGGCACGTTGGAATGACGGTCACACTTACACACATACATATATATATAGATAAAATACTGTAGATACATACATTCATACATACATACATACATACATACATACATACATACATACATACATACATACATACATACATACATACATAGAACTACATACTTAGATCACAACCCCTGAGCGTGCTCGGTTGGTGCATCCCTAGCCTCTCAGAGCTCCCACTTTCAAACCGCCTCCTTTCATTACTTGCCGGACCTTTCCAGCACTTCTTTGTTTTCTCGGTCATTTCTTCCTTTTTTCTTCTTTCGTTTCGCGTGCGTGCGTGTTCTCCGTGCACGGCATCGCGGGAGGACCCGGCACCGTCGCGGGTGCCAGCGGGTGCTGGCGGGTAGAGGGGGGGTTGCAAGGAGCGCGGTCGCCGCTTTCGTGCCTAGGCGTCGCGTGTGCCTCGAGACACGAGGGATGCATGGACGGGCTTTGTCTGGCTTCGATTTATGATTGTTGATAGAGTATGTACGAGTTTAGAAAGGTCGTTCGGGAGGGTAAGATAACATTCAAGCGGTGCTTATTTTTGCGACCACGCTGAAGTTCAAAGAGGGAGGTGTGCAGTTTGAACACCAACGTTATCGAGCTGGTGAACGACGGCCACGGTGAGCACCGGGCTTCACGCGGGGCGGGCGACGGGGCTGATTGTGGCAGAGAGCGATAAAAACTTTACCCGGACCGAATCGGAAGCGAGGTGGTCGCGCGAGGGGCGGGCGGCGTATGAGGCTGAGAGAGAAGCTCTTCTGTGCGGTTTTTTTCTTTCCTTCTTTTCGTCCGGGTGTAAGGTGTTCCAATCAGGCATAAAAATATTACACGAAAGGGGACGGGCATTTTTTTTCCTTTCCGAGTTTTCGGTTTCATTTTGATTGTTTTTGCTGCTGTGCCGTGCTGTGCTTTTCGCTTTCTTCGTACATACAGTACAGACATAGAGCATATCGAAAGAAGAAAATAAGTACAGACAGTAGTACCCTACCTGGGGTATGTACGTACGTACGACATCCGCGACGCGAAGCGTATATATATGTGGCATCCAAGCTAACGTCGGAGCTGTTTTTTCCTGAAGCATGGCGGCGGGACTCTTGGCCCTATCATGTCGCCGGTTTGCAATTACGATCCTTGAAAAAACTAAACTCAATCGTGGACATCTGTTCGCTTCGCATAATTTGATGTACTTTTTTCCTTCCTGACCTGAGCGAGCGTAGCGGGCGGCGTAGGCCGCCCGCGGAGCGAAGCGCCTTGTACATACATACGTTTTTTTTTTTTTTGCTCATCCCATTCATTATCTTCGTACATCTTCTTTTCTCTCTCCTTCCCACTCGTAACTCAGATCCGGGGTCACATGGCAGGCTCTTCTCCCCCCTTCCCGCTACGGTTCATGCCTTCATTTTTATGGCGAGAAGATTTCAGCCTTTTATTCCCTCGTCGACTCGCATCGAATTGTGTCTACCCACGCTGCAAGGCGCTCTCAACAATTGAATAATTTCATGTACATCTTCAACATCTCCTTGTTTCGTACCTCGGGGTGCTTCTTATCTACTACATACAGCAGTAGATATGGCATACCTGGTACACACAGCAGCAGCAGTAGTATGTACTTAATATACGCACTTTAAATGGCCTAGCTAACCATTTCCAGCAGCCAAACGAGGCCGCGTCCCTGATGTTTGCATGTGAAATCGTTAATGGCGGCGGTGAAGGACTCGAGTGTTATATACCTGGTACTTACCTACCATTGTATGTGGTGGTTCTGCTCATTATGTTGCTTGTTTTTTGTGCTGTTCAGTGTTTGCCACATATCCTTGCTTCTGGGGGGCATGACACTTTTTCGGGGGGTGTTTGTTTTTCGTTTATTTTTCTGATTGTTTATCCTCTATCTGGTAGTTTATTTTGATTTTCCTCTCTTTCATAATAATGTGTTGGGTATGTCGTGCGTACGATTACATGGCATTGTATGTTGCCCACTGCTGTACTTACTGCATACCTGGTACGTGGCAACGTGGTTTATCTGTGGCGTAGCTTTGTGACCACAGAACTTGTATCTCTTCTATTACGGGGGAACATAGTTAATAGGACCAAATATTGTTAGTAAAAATGGTGAAATATATAGGTTTTTATCTATACCATAGGTCCTATTAACTATGGTCCCCCGTAATAGGACTGAAGAATCGGCACGGACACTGGTTGTGCTGGATATCGACGGGTAGAAAGAATGGTTTAATGTGAAGAACACGCACACACATTGCAAACCTGTTGACATCCATCACAACCTCCTCAGCAGTCAGCAGTGTCGGTGCCGATGCTTCAATCCTATTATTAATAGTGAGATACCAAGTACAGGCTCTGTGGGGTCACAAAAAACTACTAGACAGAGATACTACCTGGTACATTGTTATGCTATTGTAGTACGAGTACGCAGTAAACAGCGTGGGCTATGCAACTTTTTGGCATCGTACTGGATACGACACGTACGACATGCACATTTAATGTGTGTGTGTTCTTCACATTAAACCGTTCTTTCTACCCGTCGACATCCACTTAATGAATGAGACAAAACACCGGTAGAAAGAACGGTTTACAGCAGTAGTATTAGTAGTAGTAGTGGGGGAGTGAAGAACATAGAACACGCCCCATTGAATTATAGTCATGTATTTTTTTTATTTTTTTATTTTTTTCCATCCCATTCATTATCTCCGCACATCTTCTTCTCTCTCTCCTTCCAACTCGTAACTCAGATCCGGGGTCACATAGCAGGCTCTTCTCCCCCCTTCCCGCTCCGGTACGTGCCTTCATTTTTATGGCGAGAAGATTTCAGCCTTTTCTTCCCTCGTCGACTCGCATCGAATTGTGCCTACCCACGCTGCAAGGCACTCTCAACAATGTACCCTGGTATGTATCTTATCTGGATTTAGGTATTGACGACCTGTAACACGCGGCTTATTGCCTTTTTTTGTGCTGACGAAGTTTCGCTTGCATCTAAAAATGTACTGGTACGACGTATAAATTGCGTGTGATGAAGACGCGATCGATCGTTGCTCGGTGCAAGAAATAACAATCTACCATACGATGCTCCAGGAGGAGTAGTATTGATCAGAAGTGATAGGTGTCAGTCATTATACCAGGTATACCAGGTATAATGCACGCACTATATACCCGGTATACAATTTTTAACTATTGATTTGCCTTCTGACAATGTGCAGGGCGTTATTCATTCAAAATGAAAAGGCTGACATAATTCATCGAATACCGCACTATTTAATACTATTCATACGAGTATAATGTTTGTCGTTTATGGCATAAATAGCAAATAATTATATAATTATGTTATGCTTTCGTCTTCGGTGAGGGTGTACACATCATGAGTGTTCGTTAGATACAGACATGTTCCCAGCACGCGTCTATTTGGTTGCTTGTGGTGCAGCGCATGTATACGAACGACTACGCCTCTTTCGATCCCTAATGTGCAGCTCTACTGTACGTAGACACAGCAGCAGTAAGTAGTAGTATTTGCTGCTGCTGTTGTTCTGCTTGCTGTGTATAATCGGCGAACCAGGAACGAACGCAACCCCAAACACACGGTATTATTATTATTATCAGCCTGAATGTACATACCAGATACGAAGGACGGACACGTTTTTGTCGCAGCGATAATTGGATATTTGAGCGGCGTAGCTACCGGACACCTACACCTCTGCTCTCTGCTGAGGTGCCTCGCTTGGATTTGCCTCCCTCTTGCTCGGTCCTTGTGCCATCTTCCTAGAATTGAGTTTCCAGGAAATACCGTTATATCCCACCGGGATATCTATCCGCAAGAAACTGAATCCACACAACACGCCATACTCGACTGTCACCGATGGATACGCTCGGTGCATGATACTATGTATCATCACAAGACTGGGAATGATGAATAATTGAATGGTACACGACGCCGGTTGCAGCTTTTTTTCGTGCAACCCAACTGTTGATCTTGCTGTTTTGCGCGATGTCACGAAGCTTGCAACGGCATACCTACACTCGGTGCTGGAACTACTGCTGTTCAGTAAAACACAGGATGCGGACGTCCCACGGGTTGGCTGTTGCCGAACGTCCGACGCGATGAAGGAATACCCCCCTCCGACAATCGATGTGTTTCCCTCTTTGAAAGCAGCTGGGACCGCCATTGGTATGGAAGTCCATTCACATGTTGTGAGACCTAAAATCGCGTCTGAAGCAAACCTCTCTTCAAGGTAGCACTGCAACTTATCACTATCAATAGTATGTCTGCCTCGCGCCGCACCCAGGTACTCTATATTGTTACGAGCGCTTTACATACATACCTCCGCACTTACCCATCCTGCTGCTGTGCGCAGCAGTGGCGAAAAATGGTTCTCCGTGTGCACAATTATTCGCATACCCCCCACACAGGAAACAGAACCGACAAAAATCGAACAAACAACCGTTGTAACCCTCAAAAGCGAGATACTAATTCTACAACAGCAGAAGTAGTTTAGAAATAGTACGACTGACTGCTGTACCACCATTCATTGATGTACTGTTACAGTAGTTCACCGCACCTGGATAGTTTCACCACCCGGTCCCACGGTGATCTCCCTGCTTGCAACCTTGAGTCCCAGACACAGTAGGACTGTTGCTGCTGACCGACAAAGCGTGTTCATTGTGTGGCCTTCTCCTGCTGCAAGCTGAAACGCGCAAGGAGAGGGAGGTTTGGATGTGTGGAGGACGGGTGGGTGCCGGTGATGCCCACAATAATCGCGATGATCGCGGTGCGTTGTGTATCTTCGAGCGTCAATTGCATCGTTGAGGTCGCTGCCGCCGGGGAGATGCCCAATACCTGCAGGACAGGAGTCAAAACTCAAAAACTCGGTAAGCGTGTGTATCGGTATATCGTAAGTATGATATGAATGCAGATTCAAAGTTTCCTTTCTAACGGCAAGGGGTGCGAAATTCGAAATTTGAAATGTGGATCTTCTTCGGCACGCCTACCGTCGAGGCGCGGTCTCCAAGCTCGAATTCGTGATGACTGACTTCCGTTCTGCAGCAGTAGTATTAATAATGTGTTGTGGTCTTCACATTAAACCGTTTTTTCTAACCGTCGAGATTTAGTCCAGCACAACTATGGTGTCCTTGCTATCCAAATATAGTTCAGTTGCCGATTCTTCAATCCTCGAGATAATGAACACGAAGCTCTCGATTGCCTCATCTCCTTCGGGGGATACGAGTCTCTTTCGTTTTGTTTTTTTTCTGTATTTTTTCTTTTTGTTTCTTCCGATTGATTTCATCTCCTCTAGAATATGCGTGCCGTGCCTGTCGTATCCAGTACGATGAAATACTGCACTTCTGTCCGCTCGGTTTACTGCATACCAATGCAGTAGTAAAGGTAGAAGTAGTAGTAGTAGTAGTAGTAGTAGTAGTAGTAGTAGTAGTAGTAGTACTAGTAGTAGTAGTAGTAGTAGTACTAGTAGTAGTAGTAGTAGTATTAATAGTAGTAGTAGTAGTAGTAGTAGTAGTAGTAGTAGTAGTAGTAGTAGTAGTAGTAGTAGTAGTAGTTGTAGTAGTAGTAGTAGTAGTAGTAGTAGTAGTAGTAGTAGTAGTAGTAGCTCTCTGTCTCGTAGTTTTGTGACTACAGAGTCCTGGGCTCGAGCCCCAGGTGGGTCGGACGTTTGACTTTATCTGCAAAAGTAAAAATAAAAAAGGATTCAATTAATTGTTGAGAGCGCCTTGCAGTGTGGGTAGGCGCAATTCGATGCGGGTCGACGAGGGAAGAAAAGGCTGAAATCTTCTCGCGATAAAAATGAAGGCACGTACCGTAGCGGGAAGGGGGTAGAAGAGCCTGCTATATGACCCCGGATCTGAGTTACGAGTTGGAAGGAGAGAGAGAAGAAGATGTGAGACGATAACGAAGGGGATGAGCAAAAAAAAAAACACGCCGGCGTCCCCGATGGCTTGGTTGGTTATCCGCGTGCCTATTAATAGTAAAATCAATTTTATTAGGGTTTGAGTCTAACCGAGTGTATTCATCAGGACGTTTTCTTGAATAAATGTTGATTAGCCGAAAGCGCGAGGAGAGCGTGAGTTGGCAGAATACGATGAAAATCAAACGAGCAGCAACGGGAATGCTGTGCCCTACGAGCAAAAATAATAACGAGGGCAGCTACCGGGGGGAGAAAGAGATGACACCTGTGACCACGGCTTGCCCATAAGATATCTGAGGGTAAAACCCCCTACGAGTTAAAGTAAGTGTGGTGATGAAACAATAATAATATACCAGGTACCTGGTATACAACAAGCCATTAAATAATGAAGGAACAAAAACCACCACGTGAAGACGGAGTATACAACTACGAACCTACGTAGAGAAAGAACAGGCAAGCCGAAGGACAACGAATTAGAACGAAAAAGCAACCCTCAGGCAGCCAGCAGTTTGCCGCTCGAGTAGCATAGACAAGTTACACCTACTATGTTAGATTGTAGTCGGTCTGGTACCTTGCTGTCTTGTCTTTCCTCTCCTTTCTGCTTTCGTAAACCGTGCCCCACCCCCGGACAAGATATGTCAGGAGATATAACAGTTATTAATAAGCAAAAGGCTCGTCATTCGCCCACGGAACAAGACTTAATTCTATCAGGACAGGAAGGAAGACAGATAATTTAAGGGAAATAATAAAAAAAAAAAATCAAAATTATCAAAAACGAATAATATATACCAGGTACCAGGGTATATACTTTATTTAAAAAATGCACGTGCTGTAAAGATAAAATAAAATAAAGGCCAAAAATGCCTCCAACAAAAT
This sequence comes from Nereocystis luetkeana, assembly GCA_031213475.1. Classification (NCBI taxonomy): domain Eukaryota; class Phaeophyceae; order Laminariales; family Laminariaceae; genus Nereocystis; species Nereocystis luetkeana. Next base: position 3,949,532 of record JARUPZ010000023.1, read on the forward strand.
GAATGAGAACGAAAGCAATACCAGGGAGGGGGGTTGTAGCATCGCTATTACGGGGGGCCATAGATAACAGGACCAAACATTGTTAGTAAAAATGGTTAAACATATAGGTGTTTATGTGTACCATAGGTCCTGTTAACTATGGTCCCCCGGAATAGCTGCTACGGACAATACACTAAACAAAGGAATCACAAGAAAAGGTGAAATAAAGAACCAACAACAAGAAAAACACCAAAAAAGGACAGGTCACAATAACAAGAACGAAAGGGAAAAACCAAGGAAAACCAAAACACAACAGCGCCGCATTCAAAGCAGTCGCAGAGCTTTGGGGTACGAGTGGCCTAAACGGGTTCTCCCTAGAAATCGGCCTGGTACCTTTCTACCTTTTCACCTGTCTCCTTCCTGCTTTCGTCAACCGCTGTTTCCTTACCTCTGTTGCTCCCTCCCCCCTCCCAATCCCTAGGGCACCACCCACATCGGATGCATGGCGCTATCTGCTCAGCTCCGCCTTATAATTTTGCCGCTTGACCATGAAACGTTCGGCTGCTTCGAGGACCCCCCCGAACAACTTACTCTCCTTCTTTGCTGCAACGGTTCTCACCGTGGTTTCTACTCCAAACGCCAACTGCGGGGTATGTACCGTCGACCCCTCGGTGGCTCGAAACACTTCGATTGAGGTCTTGAACAAGGCATCTATGCCAAGTTTTCGGCTGCTAGCCCGGTCTCCGGCCCTCCCCACCGGCCATCGTCGCAAACATCCCCCGACTCGATACTCGCCCGTCGTGCTGCCGCACTACGGCCCCCGCAAAGACGAGTCTCCGTTCAGAGATGGTCGTTTCGATGTTTTCGCATCGCGTGCCTTCTTAAGGGCCTTCGCGTACGAGATTGTCGTGTAGCCGCCACCCTGTCGGCGCTGGAAGCCAGTGGTGGCCCGCAGGAGGACTTGGTGGTGCACCGATCGGAGCCTGGCAAAGTGTTGCGCACCCAGAGTTCACGTCATACATCGGTACGGCAGCGGCATCAACCACCTCGGCCTGCAACATGTGGGCAGGCCCGTTTTCACATCGTACTGCTCCGGGCCCAACAGTTTGCAGCATGCCCACATAACATGAGACGGATGCGTTGTTCGACTTCGAGCGAGCGGTCTCAGCGTTTTCGTGGATAGTACCTCGAAAGTAAGTATAAGAACTGGGCCGTCTGTCTATACCTCTGGTCAGTTGCCTCGATCACGAGTGGTGAAGCAGGTGGTGGCTGGTCCCGTGTTGGTAGGAGCATCGCCTCTCTCTTCTTTTTTTCCGAAACCGTAAGGCCTGCCAATAGTACACTATCATTAGTCATACAGGAGCAGCAGCAGCAGCAGCAGTAGATTGAGCATGACGGCGCAGAGACGGAAATATTATGAAATTATATACTGACTGGTGGAATGGGATACGATATTACTACCAGATATGTACAGGGAGGGGGGGTCCGCCCCGGCGGGCTGACGTCCGGCTCAGCTCCGCGCATGCATGCCCGTAATGACCGAGGAGGTAGGCCAATCGAGGCCGTAAATTAAATGCGACAATGTATTACCAAGGGGTGCATTCCAAATCAATCTTACTTTGGTGCAGAGAATGAAACCACTGGAATTAGATCACATGAACCAGCAACAAAGAAAGCTCCATGCCCCTAATTACCTAGGAAGTAAGTAGGAAAATCGAGGCCGTAAATGCGACCGAATTTCAAAGTAGTAGTACGAGTAGTAGTAGCTGAAAAAATTTAAAACGCTTGAAAGCAGAAGAGAAATATAACACTGGAATGAGATTCAATGAACCAGCAACGAATAAATGTTGCCACCCGGCACACTCTTTGCCACCTGTAATAATGGCGCAATGTGTTAATCATCTAAAACAATGTACTACATCGTACTCAGAGTTGGCCACGAAACATGCGAAAAGAAGACTCAATTGTTTTGAATATAACCGTCAAGCATCGTTCTCACCTGGTTATTTGGCCGTCTCCCCTCTTCTTGAGCCTATGTCAAGGTGCCGTTGTTACCTACTACTTACTGGTATTTATTTGTTGGTACAACAGTAGTAGCAAAAAATCACTACCTGGTACCTGGTACCATTAATATGAGAAGTTGTAAGTTCGTGTATCTACAGAATATCTATCCGGTCTTGCTGATCCGCACGATATGGTACGTATGATACAATGGTGTTTCTGAGGTTTTCTTCTTTCGGGAAAGTTATGAGTGATCTATGTTGAAGATCAGGCATCAGGCTGCACTGACTGTCGGATGGCAAGAGAAATGATAATAATGTGTTATTCATAGAATATTTAGGTTTTGATCAACAACAAACAGACAGCAGCAGCACCGGTAGAAAATACATACCAGGTAGCAGGCAATACGGTGATAGGATAATACTACAAAGTGATCTACAGCTAGTAGTAAGTATGTTGTTGCCTACAACGAACGGCAGAAACAGCAAATAAATAAGTATGTGATGGTGCCAAAACAAAAAAACGGGGCTAAAATAAAAAAAACTACCGCGTACTGGAATTCATACTGCCTTACACTCAACATACATGAACCCGTGAAACGCTACATTAAAAGTAGGTGGGCCACGTCTTGGTCCACTTGACATTTATACTATAATAATCAGGTGCCATATAGACTGATGCCTCTCTACGCGCGTGTCTGTGTGCACGATTAGACACTTTTGTTTTTCTTGTAAAAAATGCAATTTTAGCACCCGCCCTCGAAACTCAATGCGAGCTGGACGAGGCCGCCGAAAGTAGAGTCGGGAGGGGCAAGCAAGGTTAAGGCACCTCTAGCAAACAGCGCACCCAGAAGTGTATCCCATCGCAAGCTACACTACAGCAGGTCGGTTTCGGGGTCGAAACCTACTAACTGTAGTACAAAATCGGCTTTAACCCTCTTAGGACCGCAGTCCCGTTTTGGGGGCAAACTACTTGAAATTCGAGTGGTTTGTCCCCAAAACGGGACTACGGTTCTACAAGGAAGGGTTAAAAGCTCTCAACTTCCTTACCAGGTACCCCTGGTATATGTTTTAAGGCTCAGATTGGGTAGGCGGTCGATTAAATTTTTACCAATACGAGCCCAGCGGACTAAAAACTTCACAAATGGCGTCATCGGCAGGACATGGGCCGTTGGTCGTGGGTTCGACTCTCACGTCCACCACGAAAAACGCTTTTTAGAAAAGAATGACTTTCCTCATGTCAACAATCTGGAACAAAATCTGGATCCCCAGAAATTGGAACCGCGTGTTGGTCGCACGTCGACCCTTATATACGGTCCGTTCCAGCGGGGGGGGGGGGGTATAAGGCTTGGATGGGGTAGGCGGTTGGTTAACATTTTACCTTTTTTAGCCGAACGGACTAAAACCCTCATAAGCCGACGACGCCACTTACTTGTTAAGATCAGGGCCGGGACACTTTGTATCCCAGGACAGATTTCCCTATAAAGTAGGTACTCGTTGGTTTGTTTAGAGATAGAAGAAGAGCAGCTTCATTCCATCCGTGCGCGCGGAGACGAAGGGCCAAGCTCGTGCCTTTGTGAAGTTCTTAGTCCGTTGGGTTAAAGGTAAAAGGTTAACCAATCGTCTGCCCAATCTAAGCCTTATAACACTCTCCCCCCCTGGAACGAACCGGATGCACGGGTCGACGTGCCACCAACACGCGTTTCCAATTGTTGGGTATCCAAAAGTATTTTTTCAGATTCTTGACATACATGAGGAAAGTAGTTTTCTTTTAAAAACGATTTCATGGTGGACTTGAGATTCGAACTCACGACCAACAACCCATGTCCTGCCGTCGTCGCCATTTGTGAAGGTCTTAGTCCGGTAGGCTAAAAAAGGCGAAAGGTTAACCGATCGCCTCCCCAATTTAAGCCTTATAACACCTCATTATGAATCATGATATTGTAACCAGTACTGCCGCTGTTTTGCTGTTGATGTGCAAGCAACAACTAATTCAAGGCAACAAGCGGTTTATTTTTAGATTCGCCCTCCGACATTGGCGAAATCTCTACCAATCACTCACGTAGCCACTAGAAACGAGAAATAATCAAACACGCGAGCAAGCGTGAAAATTTAACCCTACAATAGTACTTGCACCAAGAGTGCACGAAAACAAAATATAACAAACGACACCCCACATTTTTTTAGTCTCAGACAGGGTGTATATATACTGAAATCAAGTGGAAACCAACTAACTGATAAAAATAACATGTACCAGGTACCAGGTATGTGTTTTTACATACCTGGGGTTTTTACATACCTGGGGTAGTCATTACGGACAAAAATTCCCTACCCGTGCTTCGTTGGGGGTTTTTTCAATTTTGGCGAGTGTGACTCCGCTTTCTCTTTCTGTCGAGCACCCCTGCATGCGCGCACATTACAACGTGTTGTACTAAACGAAACGCATAATATAGTGTCGCTGTATGCAGTAAACGACGTTCGGCTGTTAGAGCCAGAATAAGAGCTATGTTATGTATATCCTAACAATCCATATTACCAGTACACAATAATTATTATTATAGTAGCAAGTAGCTTTAACACAACATCACAGGTCTTCTATTAATAGACTATCACTGCAGTTATCCGAGCTCTGCTTAAAATAACCGCCAACGCAGTAGCTTATGAAGCAGGTAGGAAGAGTTATTCGTCAGTTGTTTTAGTAATAATAATGGAAACATCTTCCCCTCTCCTCCTCATTATTACCACGGCGGTACAACAAGCGCGGGGGGGGGGTGGAACAATTGTAAGACCAAACAAAAAAAAGTGACACTAAACGGCGGATTGACATCTACAACTGGTATATATATGTCAACTAAGTTCGGTCACGTTCGACGATAGAGGTGGTGTATGTCAACTAAGTTCGGACACGTTCGACGATAGAGGTAACACATTTTTTCCGCTAAAATGGTTTTTGAATGACGGGGCTCCTTGACCCGAAGTCGTCGGAATGCCTATTTTGTTTCGAAAACTTACATTCCTGGGCCATTATCGTATTAATCGAGACGCAATTTGATTTTTGCTACTTAATAAAGTCGGTTATTGGGTGAGGTATGTATGGAGCTCCTTAAGGGAGGGGCCTCAGAAAAATTAGAATAGACCTCTATCGTAGAACGCCTCTTCGAGTGCCAGGGGACGGTATACTTGACGACTTTTCGTTATATATATGCACGTATACCGTACTAAACATGCACGCAGAGCCGCACAAGTACGAGAGCTCTCCTTTGTATGCGTGTGCGTGCAGCACTACTACTACTACTGTCATAAATTTAACTACAGCTTTTAACAGAACTTTTATGTCCTGCTGTGGAGCTCTGTATCAACGTGTTATATATTACACAGGCCCGGCGGCAAAACAGAAAATATTATGCCACTGCTGCAGGAGAAAAGTACTCCTCTCATGTCTATTGTCATGGTGAATCATCGCGGCTTCATCACATGAATTTTTGCGTTGTGGTTATCGCCCTCGTATAATATGCCTGAATGACCACCGATAAATATCTTAACGGAGTTAGTTGAGTTTGCAAAAGCTCAATAACCACATCGAACGGCGATGGGTGTACCACACTATTTCCGGTACTACTATCGGCATGGTTTGAGCGGCATCATCAACTTATCACCAGTGGCGGTGTACAACATATGGATACATGTAGGTATATGTATGTGTACACAACGTGCACACGCGCACAAACATGGCCCCGCCCCGGCCAAATTGTTCAACTTGTGGGTCCTCCCGACAGGGGGCGGGCGGGGGGGGGGGGGTGCCTGGTGCCGTCCTCTTCCTCTTCGCCTGAACAATATAAATACAAATTATAAATCAGGGGACCGTAGAGAGCCGTGTCCCCCCCCTGCTCGATATAAGAACACCTTCTACCATACATACTATAGTACTACAGTTCGACTCAGCGACCGCTGACCTCTAGACTACAGTTGTTGCGTCTGGCTGCGTAGTTGCGGACAATGTAGCACCAGTGGATAGTACAAAGCATCTGTGAGTACGCTCGAAGGTGGACCAGAAGGCCCCGAAGAACCACGGGATCGGCAGACTTGGCTTGATGAGCACTGCCTGAAGGAGGGCGAGGGAGAGGGAGATATGGCGTGGATCAAACTATAGCTAAAGGATATAAATATACCTGGATAGAGGATATAGATCGACAGATACCACAGGTATCTTTCGAACTTGCGTATACCCCACCAACGCCTATCCATCGGCGAAACGAACCGCTAACCGTGTCTGGTGCCAACGACACCTCGCCCGCCTACCTGCGTCTGTAGTTGCCCTGCACGTCACTGTGTCGAAAACCCGCCAAAGTATCACAGGACATGCCAGTTATGCATGCCCGTTAAAGATCACGACGACGCAATTAGCAATCAAACAGCAGAGCAGAGAACACAACTATTAATAAGAATAGCACAGGTAGGTATGATAAACATGTCGATATATACCTGGTATCATACTCCAGGTATTCGAGTAGGGGAAACGATGGCTAATTACGACTACGCATAATAGGTACGTACGCCTCGTCAGTTACCTTAGTACTGCCAGACAAATCATACGAGCTGGGCCACCCGAGGTGCTGATTTTTTTGTTGATCGGCGATGCCCCACTCAATATTTCATACGATGTGTTTTTTTTACACCGTCCTGATTATTATGCACAACAACCAACAAACGGAAGACTCGCCTTTTTCGTTAATTTGTTCGAGGAATAGGACCGATACAACGATCCGAGATATAATACAAAAACTGCCATAACTTGTGTCTAGAAAAAGCAAAAACAAAAAAATGTGAGTTCTCCGTTTGTGTGCACACATACATACATGCGATTCAAATATGTATGAGGTTTAATTTTGGATCGAAACTTACAAAATTGACCGGGAATCGCGGAAAAACCCACATTTATTTCTCGTAATAATACTTGTTTTGTGCATGGAAATCGTGTTTTGGCAATATATCTCTTGATCGGTGGCGAATTTGGCAATGAAAGTAATGCCCATCTTCTGCTAGGTGGGGGTTTCAGCTACGCCTCCACTAATTTTTGCCTTGATCGGGAACGACGGTTTTGTTGCGAAATTTGTGTTGAAAAATTGACGTTTTGGAGTTTCCGCCGATAACTCGTCGAGATCGAGTCAGAATATAAAGAAAAAAATGCCTCAATTTTAATATACTTTTTTTTCTGCGCGTGCGGTGTAGTGTCAGGGTCATTGCCTCCACAAATTTCAAGTCCAAATTCGCAGTGGTTCACGAGATACGACCTTCGGATGGTTTATCCATCTTTCGGCTGGCCCAGCTTGTTGTACTAAAAAACGCAAGTTCGAAAAAATTGTCGAAAAAAAAATAAAAAAATGCGGGGGCCGGGGGGGGGAGGGGAGTTTGGTTTAGGTTATGTTTTGTTTTAAAAACATGCCCCAGCCACGTGCCTCTGAAAACACACACGTTGCCTCGCCTCTAGCTCGACCGACTCTGAGCGACTTACAACCGCACCACCTACACAAGAAGAGGGTTTTTCGTTAGCGTGTGTATGTATGTGTGCGTGCACAGAGTCCGCCGGCGGGACAGGCATTGATTGGTCCCGCTCGTGTGCGTCGAGCGCGGTGGGCAAAAACAAAAACAAAAACGTGGATGGAAAAATGGTGAATCATACATACACTTCCAGAGAAACTAAAACGAGACACCCTACTTTCCCTCGTACGATCTGCTAGTATACCTGGTATGTGATTAGGCTTTTCCCCTAGGAAAAACAAGAAAAAAAAGGGCTCGCACTTCGTGCTCGCGCTCCTCCTAAACATGAAAAAAAAACTAAGCCGCGGCGCGGTGAAATCGAAATGTCTATATCAAACCTCGTATCACAGGTATTTGCAATAAGCTTGGTGTGATAACATTTGTATGATATGTACTGCACTACAATTTACGGTGGGTACCACACCTCACACACCACACCTACGCAACGAATGAACCATCCCATTAATAACAAGTAAGTGTGCGTGCGTTCTTCAAACCTACCCGTCGAGTAGATATAATGTACGAGTACTCGGTCATCATGTAAACTACACGTACACAGAAAGTACACAAAGCAGCAGCAGCAAGCAGCAGTGCAACCGGTATATTTATGCATGCGTAGTGAACACCAGGTACCACGTATCTATGACATATCCATTGGGAACTACTTTGGATCTGAGAGGTTTTTGGTTAGCTGTTTGGTTGCTCCTTTCTCCTCCCGGCGCCAAGGCTCGAAACTTCCGGGCGGGCGCGCTCTTAGCATATATATTCATATATATATATATTCATTCATGGATGTTGTTGTTGTTCTCACATTAACTCATCGCCACAATACAATGCAGTCCGTGGTCGCAGAACAGGCTCGAATAACTCTGGAGTGGAAGAAATACCTCGGCAAATAATTCAAGCAAATAATAGTATACGCATGATAACTGACCCGAACCCTGACCCCAACTTCGAAACTTCGGGGGGTCTTTTCATCTTTCTCTCGAGCACATCGTCACCACGACGATGTACTCGTTACAACTGACTTAACCCTTTTAGGACCGCAGTCCCGTTTTGGGGATAACTTAGTTATAATTTGATGGGTTTTACCCCAATAAATACGGGACTGCAGCTCTAAAGGGGTTAAAGTATTAATAGTAATAATGTCAATACCCCCCCGTACATATTATATCATACGTATATATATGCATACCAAACAGAAATACCACGCTGTCCGGAAAAATTAAATGTAAGGACAGACAGTTCGGCCATATATATGTTTACATGATAATAACGCGAATTGTCCTTGCATTTATTTCCGGACAGAGCGGCGGATGCTGCTGTTTTGTTGAATGCGCTGGCTTGCGAAATCGCATTTTCTTTCTGGTATCATCCCTTTTACTTTCCACCCTAACTCGTATGGTAGGAGGTTTTACCCTCGGCGATCTTCTCGAGAAGCCGTGGACACGGGTGTCCTCCCTTCTCCCCCCCAGTGCATCCCTATATTTTTCGTGGCGCATAGGGTTCAGCATTCCCACTACTATTACTGCTGTGATCGTCGGTTTTCATCGAATGATGAAGCTAGTTCACGCTTTCGCGCTTTCCGCTACGTACAATCTTTTTTATGCAAGGAAAAGTCCCTACGAGCGCATGTAATCGGTGAGACTTGAACCCACGGAGAAATTGATCTTGATAGGCACGCGGACCACCTACCAAGTCACCGGCGGTCTGCAAAACGTATTACAGTACTTGGGAGTGTCATGCATACTTGGGAGTATCATCCATAATATATGAATTCCAGGTGTACAGGGTTGTGAGATCGATCCAATGCTTTCCATTCCTGGGAACGTTATTAGATTTTTCCTTGCAGGTAGGTACTCCGCGAGTAACGCGATTAGTTTTTCCCTTGTAGGTAGGTACTTCGCGGGGAACGCGATTAGTTTTTTCCTTGCACAGTAGGTGCTTCGCGGGAATTACTCATCAATACGAGCCACCTATCAATGCGAGTCACATACACGTGGTCTTCCCTTGCCTTGTCTTCTCTTTTAGTTTTTTTTTTTTTTCTTTCTTGCGCTGACTCTCCGTGATTTTCATTTCATTTTTTCTCTTCCTCTTCCTTTTCTGATTGATAAGCCGTACTCAAGGAGCCGTGTGGCGTGGTTGGAAGACGAACCTGCTCTGCTCGGCTCGTATTGTCTGACGCCAAGGGGCTGGGCATAGTTGACGAACGCAGGGCGGAGACGGCAGTCTGGGTAGCAAGGTACCAGGCGGATTAGCAGGGAGAACCTGGCTATACTACTCGTACCACAAGCTGCTGCCGCCACCTGGAAGGTGCTTTGGGCTTTGGTCTGCCTGTTATTTCCCCTTTGTTATTTTTCCTTGTTACTTTCTCCTTGGTTCTTTGTCTTACTCTGTTCACAAGAAGTGGTGTTTTTTGTTATTTCTTCTTTTTCCAGCTCGTTCTTTTTCAAGTGTTGGCCACCTCGCCTGCGGGGGGGGGGGCACGACAGATTGTTTCTCTTAGATTTTGCTTTCATTTTTCTTCTTTTTCTTTTTCGATTTGTCTACCTTGTTTTTGTTTTCTCTTTGATTGTTTCTTTTCGTTTCACTATTTCATAGATTGCGTATGTCGTGCCTGTCGTATCTAGTATGATGACATGGCTTTGCATTGCCCACTGCAGTTCACACTGCACACGTGGCAACGTAGTATCTCTGTGGCGTAGCTTTGTGACCACAGAAGTTGTATCTCTTCTAGGATTGAAGAATCGGCACGGACACTGGTTGTGCTGGATGTCGACGGGTAGAAAGAACGGTTTAATGTGAAGAACACACACACATGCCATTGCATTGTCTACTCTGCCTACGCATGAGATTGCAGAATCTCTGTGGCGTACAAAGTAGTAGTAGTTGTTGTGTGACCACAATGTACATGCTTTGTATCTATCTACGAGTGAGTAAAGGATTGAAAAATCGGCACGGACACTGGTTGTGCTGGATGTCGACGGGTAGAAAGAACGGTTTAGCGTGAAGAACACACACGTATCAAGACGTGGGTATGAATGTTTACATACCAGGGGTTTCGCCAGCGGCCATCGATAAATTAATGGATGGCGTGTTGGAGTTGTTCAGTCATGAGTCATGCGTCATGAGTCATGAGTCATGAGGCCCAATACTGAATCCGTTATCTTCCTTGGCCGTTACGCCTTGTAGAACTCCGACGAGTACGTCTGACGTATCACGCAGCTCATAAAAATGAGTATCAATCGCTCAAGCAGTTGTACTCACGCCTGACGTAATATACTTACTTGTAGCAATTTTGAGCAGATGATCCCAACATACTTTTAGCAATGCAAGTTCTCGGAGTATTATGAAGTGATTGGTGAAGGAACGCCTACTCCAAATCGTCCCGGTGACTACACACGTCGCCATTTCGAGGTTGGGTATCGCGATTTAGACTCCAGCCTGGGGGTTGTCAGGAATCGAGAAGAAACAGGGGGGGGGGGATGACGGACCCACACCGATGGCGTGGGGATGGAGTTTGGGGGCGGCCTAGGATTTAAGAATAGAAGTAACGAGTACTTGTTAAGATGTAGGAGGGAGCAAACAACACATTACATAACGTATCGTAGATAAAACATCGAAGGAAGTAGACTTAGAAGATACATAGACCCTGTGCATATATATGTTTCCCTTGTATACGGAGATCTCTTCTTTCAGGAATGTTGTGAATGATCAACGTGGAAGCTCATGCTGCACATTGTCGGATGGCAAGCCTATATATCCGGTCGCCCCGGTGGTTCAAGTGGTTAACCTCGAATTCTACTTGTTTGAGTCCTGGGTTCGAGCCCTAGGAGGGTCGGACTTTGACTTTATTTGCAAAAATAAAAAAATAAAAAAGGGATTCAATTGTTGAGAGCGCCTTGCAGCGTGGGTAGGCACAATTCGATGCGAGTCGACGAGGGAAGAAAAGGCTGAAATCTTCTCGCCATAAAAATGAAGGCACGTACCGTAGCGGGAAGGGGGGAGAAGAGCCTGCTATGTGACCCCGGATCTGAGTTACGAGTTGGAAGGAGAGAGAGAAGAAGATGTGCGAAGATAATGAATGGGATGGAAAAAAAATATATATATATATATATATATATATATATATATATATATAATATATTCCTGAAGTATTGGCGTCCGAATACTGCAAGTACTGAGAGCTTTGTCGGTCCTGAAGACCTGCATATTGCGAGTACTGGGAGCATGAATGAGCAGTTTCCGCAGCAAGCATCGAAACACAAAAATACTTGAAGTACAGGTTTACCAAGAATGAGAGCGGCTACTGTGTACTAACTATTGATGTTACTTTATTTGCACACTGTAAAGTACGATCTTCGATCACATATTACCCGTTGCATGCTGTGAATATATAAACAAACGTATATGGTTCGAACTTAAGGAGACTCTAGCACCCTTAGGAATGGTCATTAAGTACCCTTGCGCAGGTGTTTCGGCAACACACATACGACTTGAAACTAGAGTAAGGGATTTGGAACCAAGATCCGTATGCCATAGTTGTTGTAGAATAGCTGGCGATGCAACCATACAAGAATCCTGGGCAGCTTTTTAGTCCTTTTTGGCGCTTTTGGGCCCAATATCTACCCGTCAGGGAATAATGTATACCCGGTATGTAGTTATTCCTCCAGCAGCATCCAACACCCAAAACCTGTGATTTAACTGTTTCATCGATATTTGTTATTTACCAGGTGCATACGGGTAATAGGGCGGTTGTACTTGACAAAATTCGAATAATTAGAAGGATGCAATCCCTGTACAAGAAGATGATGCTCGTATACCTACGCTGCTTCCGAAGATAGATGGGTTTCGACGACATCCTCGATCTCAGACCGATGACAGAGGGCAGACGCTTTGTTCGCCTTGCACAATAAGTCCAAACATACCCACCGTAATATTCCAGTACGCACAGGCGAAGGTTATAATAGGCGGGATCGTACTTTCGAGGTGTGACCAACGTTGAAGCTCTCATGCTTCACTTTGTCGGATGGCAAACAAACGCAGCACGAGCAACGATCATATCATCTATGGTGGCTCTGGGTTGAGTAATAATAGCGTTTATTATGTGGCCAAATTGTATGTGCGAATTACTACTGCAGTAGTAGCGGAGAAAGAGAATAGCTCTGGAAGGTGGGTGGGAGATAGGGTTGTCAAGGTGGGGGGAAGAACACGCGTGGCCATCTCGGCAAGATGCGCGCGCTATGGTTTCGATTACAGATGTTCTCCACAGGATATTGGTATGTTGTGCTGACCGCCTGTTCGTCTTATTTCGTACAGCCACGTTGCCCGTGACTCAATCTTACAAAGTACACAGTAGACACTTTGTGCCACTGACAACTTCCCGTCACAGCCGTGCGTTTTTGCAAGCCAGCGAACACTACGCATGCATACAGCAGTCTGCAGAATGATCAGGAACTACCGACTTCATTCGCAGTCCCGCTGAACATCTCGTTCAGCCAAATATGTTTGGATGCACTGCTGCTGTGGGACGTGAACTTGAAATCACGTGGCCTACCGATGTAGCGTTGAGAATAATAGAGCAGACACAGAGCCGCACTGCAGCTCCGAATACGCACACCAGGCGATCCAATATACCTTGACGTCAGAGGTTCCGCCACATAAACCACATAAGAGAAAGCCGTACATTTTCGTCACGCTCTCCCCTCACATACATACGATGAATATCTTAGCATCAAACCCCGGCGCGTATCTTAGCATCACGACTGCCTCGCAAGGCTGGCTAAGCCCACATCCCAGGAGATCCAGGCATACCAAGCAATGCCTACTGCAGAGAAAATACTCGTACGGAACCCCAGAATATATATGAAACCGTCACATATCCCCAGACCAGTATGGAGTATACAGTATACAGGGTACCACAAACGGAATATCCCAACAAGCATCGAAGAGTCTAGACTGCTGTAAGACTCGCACGTGCTCGAGCGGAATGACGTGGCAATTGCTGCACACCAACAACAGCATAATCAAGTCCACTTTAGGGGGTACCTGGTACCTTTTAGTGCGTGACCCCGCTTTTTTAGCGCGATCATAATCGCTTGGCACGACTTCGTCCTGCAATAGTAGTGCGGTTGCCGCACTAAATCGGGACCTGTCCCTCTTTAGTGCGGAACCATCACGCCTCCGCTGTGACACAGCCCGTGGTGGCACAGGCGGACGGACCTCACGACGGAGTGAGCGACGTGTGTAGCGGTTGTAAGTTCGGAGAGCAACGTCAAGGTAGGGGGGGTGCCTTATGTTCTGCAGTAGACTCACCTCGAATGGGAAGCTATGTTACGATGGTAATCCAAGGATCCGAGGGGTTTCCAAAAGTGTGCACGGCATGTAGGCCAAGGGGATAATGCGAGTTGACCCGGAGACTGTGGGGATGTGAGCAGACGGTCACAACCTTTCTCTACCCCTTCAGCTTCTTATACTTCGTCTCGTGGCCGGCAGTGTGCGCCTACACTATAACGACTGAGACAACTGTGAGATGGGTCAGGCGTATGTTCCGCAAGCCGGGTGGAACCACGGGAATGCAGGTGGCAGTCTTTGCAGCGAACTGAAAGAGCTTGAGCGTGTGAATGAGTGCCAGACGGCCTAAACGAAGTAATACATGATGGTTTTAGAGTGGGAATATACCTGAACTTCCTTTCGAGAAACATGAGCTATATCGGCGAAGAGCCCGACGATACTACGCCATCATACATGACACGCGCACCGCTCGACTCTGCAACATGGTATTCAATCCGGTAGCATAGTCTGTGTCTGCAAACAATGTGGAGCGCCTGAAGAGAACCCTCTGGGCAGACTCTCTCTTATATGTTGTTCCTGCGGGTTGATGTTGCTCTTGATGGGTGATGGTGCTCCTGCTGGTCGAGGTTTCTCCGAAGGTGTGAGGGGGTTCTTGGGGGCTTTTCGTTTATTTTCTTTGGTTCCTTACCGTGGGTAGACTTGTACCTGGTATCTCTCAATACACCACTGCTAATAAGTAGCGATGCCACTAGCCAAATACCCCACTCATGAACTTGACATCGTAGAGCGGGCAATCGGCCACGGCTGCCTCCGGCATGCGGCGGGCTTGCTTCCCGTCCGCGAGTCGCTCGGCGTCGTGGCTCCCGAGTTTTCACAGAATATAGGAAAGCACAGCGCAGACGGAGGGTGGCCGCCGCAGAGGCGATGGCTAGCCCCGAATCCGTAGTATGTGCAGTGAGAGGTGTAGCACGAGTGAACGAAGGCTGAGGCCACCCCCCTCGAGAGAGGGCTGCGTGGTAGGAGTCGTTCAGCAGGGTCCGGGCTCTCAGAGATCCGGTATGCACGAGTGTAGTAGTCTCACGCACACCTCACACGCGTCCAACGCGGTTTAGGTTCGATGGATTTATCCTGCAGCCCGCGTATAGCATCATATTTCTGCGCCATGTTTCGGCAACAAACCCTCTCTGGTTGATCACAGGGGGGCGAGGTCGCTCTTGGTTCCATGCCGAATTCTGGACTAAAACACATACAGACACGGAGGGTAACCACAGCGTAAACAGCAGTAGTGAACCCTAGCTTTGAGCGAAGATTCGACGGCACGTGTAGCGGGGAGGTCATGACTGAGTCCGTCGTTCTGAGAAACCTTCGGTAGGTGATGATCGATTCGCACCACGGTCCCCAAACGGGACCGCGGGCGGACACAGCGTGGGTCTTGCGACTGCACGCCGTGGAAGGTTTAGTGTGGGTGAACGAGAGCTGACTCCGTCCCCCCGTGAGGGGTGGCGGCTTACGCCTCGTTGAGCAGAGTCCGTTCTCTGCTGAGCTTCGGTATGCGTGAGTGCAGTATCCCCACACACTCCTTCCATGTGTTCAAGGCAGGTCTGTTTAGTGGATGGAGTATCCTGCAGTCTGCCGAGGCACATAGTCTCTACCTAGTGCGCAGGTCCCACCCCTCGTCACATTTGAGCTTTGCAAACTCAGGCGAGGGAGAGGGGGCTAGTCGCGATGCCCCGCTAGATGAAATAATGTCCCCCATACGGATCACACTAAGTCATATATACCGGGTATAAAGCATAGGGAAAAGACAGCACCCGAGCAGTGAACCACACGCTCATTAACAATACAGGCATCGTTATAAATACAACGACAATTTATACAACATAGTACCTATTACGCTAGCCATCAACAACGCAAGGCAATACTCGAACACGGGGCATGAGATCAGCCCCCTTCGTACGCCAGCGGAGGACAGAAGCGAAAAGGCATGGAGGTGAGAGGAATCGGTGAAAGGCCGCACCGCCGGTTTGCTCGCCAGAGGGCCCGCAGAGAAATTCAGGGGGACGAGAAGAGACGAATAAGATACGTTGCTGACGGCACCACTTACCGCATGAGTCGCTAGAACCGTCCTCAAGTTGCATATTTCGTATCCATGCTTGATGCCCACTCGTACACGGAAACGTACAGGAGCCCGCAGCAGGCGGGATACCTTATCTCAGTAAGTAGGTATCATACTGCTGCAAGTACGGGTCGCTGTCGCTCGCTCGTTTTAATGATTTGATTTATGACGGTCATGTAGATAGGCAGGCAGTCATGCTCGGGGTTTGTCCGTGTACGCACCGGCCATACAGCAGTATTATTATTAGGGCTCGGCGTGTTTTGTCAAATTCGTGGTGATAACTAGTTTGTCGCGTGTTCGGTCTAGTCTTCACCTCTCGCAGACCTATACCGGCATGCAGCACGAAATTGAGAGTACGTAGAGCTGCAATGCGTCAACTATACCGGCATGTTGTACGAACGTTCAACTACGCACCAATGTGCTGCACTACAGTGTTCACGTTTCTTTGCAAGGAACCGGCTGGCTGCGCAATTGTTTAACAATAACCGGTGCTGTACGTTCCTCTGATCTATAGCGACAGGCTGCACGGAATTGAGAGTACGTGGGCTGCACGGCTTCAACTATACCTGCATGCTGTACGAACGTTCAACTACGCAAGAAATATGCACAATTGTTCCTCAATGACCGGTGTTGTACGTTCCTCTGACCGATACCGGCATGCTGCACGGATCGTAGGGCTGCACTGCTTCAACTATACCTGCGTGCTGTACGAACGTGCAGTTACGAACCTGGGTGCTGCACATTTTATTTTCGTTTGGTGTACACGCACCCATTGCCATCAATACCCACCACTGCCCGTTCGACGTGCTGCCTTGTCTGCTGTGCCCCCCCATCCGGGACGTATGTCATCGTGTTGCTTCATTGTTCGTTGTCTGTGGCATTATTTCTCGGGGTTTGATTTCATCTTCACTTTTATGCTGTTGTATTAAATGGAGTTAATCCTATTATATCGTGGTCCCGCGACCTCAGCGCTTGTATTTACTCGTACAGACTGTAGTAATACAGACAGGCAGGTAGAGTCGGGGTATTACAGTAGGGGTGTTCAAAGACATGCACGGAGGCGCGACGCTCGTAGTGCCTAGGACAATATGCACCGTGCCTGCTCATTTCTACAGTTACATCGGTATTATATACCTACCTGGTACAACAACAGTACATCTTATCCGTGATCAGCTTTAATACCTGACCCCATGTGATTATCGCACGCCTGCGATTTGCCATCGACCCCATGCTTGCTTGTGATCAAGCTGGAGACGATTGCAGGTGATCACACCCACGTTTACCCGTGGTCAAACAAACGCCATGTTCCCGGGTGACCATGGCGCGCCGGTTCTTTGCAATCGAGTCCAGAGTTGCTTGTGATCAACCTGGAGGTGTTTGCTAGTAGCCGCAGTCATGTTGAGATTATCGCACGGCTGCGATTTGCCATCGACCCCATGCTTGCTTGTGATCAAGCTGAAGAGGTTTGCTAGTAGCCGCAGCCATGTTTTGTCGGGGTCTTATCGACTCCACGCTTGCCTGTAATCAAGCTGGAGGCGTTCAAGTAGTGAGTGCACCTATGCTTTTCCGTAGTCATATTATCCGTGGTCAGCTTAAATACCTGACCCCATGTGATTATCGCACGCCTACGATTTGCCATCGACCCCATGTTTGCTTGTGATCAAGCTGGAGACGATTGCTAGTGTTCACACACCCCTGTCTACACGTGGTCAAATAAACGCCATGTTCCCGGGTGACCATGGCGCGCCGGTTCTTTGCAATCGAGTCCAGAGTTGCTTGTGATCAACCTGGAGGTGTTTGCTAGTAGCCGCAGTCGTGTTTTGTCGGGGTCTAATCGACTCCACGCTTGCCAGTAATCAAGCTGGAGGCGTTCAAGTAGTGAGCGCACCTATGCTTTTCCGTAGTCATATTATCCGTGGTCAGCTTCAATCACTGATCCCGTGTGATTATCGCACGGCTGCGATTTGCCATCGACCTCATGCTTGCTTGTGATCAAGCTGGAGTCGATTGCTAGTGATCACACCCATGTTTACACGTGGTCAAATAAAAGCCATGTTCCCGGGTGACCATGGCGCGCCGGTTCTTTGTGTTATTGGTATTGTGTGGCTATACCCTGGCAATGTAGGCGAAGGCTGTGTCCTCAGCGTAAGCCGAGTGATGACACCGGTCACGCAATGACCAGGGGTGGGATACTCCGGTGTGGTAGTGAGAAAAAGACGTGATAACACGTAAACACTGGCGCTTAGTTGGCCAACACACACAGATGAATTCCACAGAGAATGCAGGAGTCCAGATGACGGCAGCTTCCAGAGATGAACAGGCAGCTAGGTTACCATCACGATTCGTCGAGATCAACACGAGAGAGTGAGGTACTCGGTCCTACCAGCTCGGTCCTACCAGCAGATATAATACGAAGGCTATTCCTCCGCATAATATACGTTACATGCCGAAACGGTACATAGACTACGATCTACGATACAGTGCAGTGCTACTGAACATTGACTCATACATGGTCATGTGCTAACATTTCCATAACACTCCCCTTCAATGAAAATTGCCCTGAATTGTATCAAACTATAATTTTGACAAACAAACCTAGAAAACGAATCCAATTCGATGTTGAAACAATAAAGTCCAGAAAACAATCAAGTCGGTGATAATAGAAGTAGTTCAAGAGACCACTCCATTCGATGCAATTAAGCAGTTCATTCGATGCTTTAACCAGTAGAAATTGTAACGATGTTTCGTGCCCTATGTGCATACATGTATGTGCTTGCAAAAGTACTGCTATTGTATCTTGCACAAACCAAATTTACCATAGCCTTCAATCCTACATGGCTCGTTCAACCAGTGATGGTGCGAGGCCGAATGTTGACTATTGAAATAGCAAACTGATTCACACAAATAACAGTTTCACAAAACAACCACACAAACACAAAGCACAGATGTTGATGACACAAACATATAACACACGATGTTGACAACGACTTTTACATCTGAAGTTGCGGATGATGTCCAGTAGCTGCTGGAAACGCGGCTTGGCAAAATGCTTGGTCCCTATGTCGGCGGGGTTGTATTTGGTGGGGATGTAGTGCGTCGAAATCTTCCCCTCGGTGACCAGCTCGCGGATGTAGAAGTAGCGGAGAGCAATGTGCTTGGTGCGAGAGCTGAACGATCGGTTCCCGAGCGCATGCAGAGTTGCAGTGTTGTCGCAGTGAAGTGGCACTTGAACGAACTGCTCCCCAAACCCAAGCTCCGTCATCATGTTCATGCAGAACACGGCTTCTTTCATCGCGAGTGCCGATGCAACCAGCTCAGCCTCCATGGTGGACATGGCAGTCAGGCTTTGAAGGCCCGACTTGAAGCTAATTGGTGCTCTGGCCAACATCATGATGTAACACGACGTCGACTTGCCGTTGTCCGGGTTGTTAGCCCAGTTAGCGTCCGAAAAGGCTGTGAGCTTAAAACCTCCCTTCTTGTACACTATGGTGAAGCTGGTGGACCCCGCCAGGTACCTCAGAATGTGCTTGGCCGCGACCATGTGCACCTTCGACGGTTTTGGCATAGCACGAGAGAGCTGGCTCGAGCTGTGCATTATGTCATACCTGAGGACAGAAGACAGGTACATGACCGTGCCGGCGATCGCTTGGTACCGTTGCGTCTCCTCGGCGTTGAGCAGTGTCTCCTCCGGCTGCTTAGTGGAGAGCTCGGGTCCGTAACCAGGGGTCAGCGTTGGCTTGCAGTTCGCGAAGCCGAACCGCTCCAAGGCGGACTTGGTGTATTCCTCCTGGTCTATTGTGAGTGTCTTCTCCGCCCGGTTCCGGGTGACCTGTAGCCCAAGTACACGCGACACATCGCCCATGTCGGTCATCTTGAACCGGTCCATTAGTTGTGTCTTGATCTTCTCGATCACTTCGATGTTACCACCAATCACGAGTAGATCGTCCACGTAAAGTGTGAGGATGATGGTGACACCGTTGTGCTTGTAAATGTATACGCACGTGTCAGATTTCAGCGGGACGAAACCGATGATCTTGAGGACGGGGTCAATGGTGTGAAACCAGTTCCCGGGGCTTTGTGCTAGCCCGTAGAGGCTTTTCTCCAGCCTCATGACTAGAGGACCTCCATCCTTGTCCTTGGTCTCATATTCAGGGGGTTGCGCGACGAACGCTTCCTCTTCAATGTCCGCATACAGGAAAGCTGTCTTGACATCAAGCTGAATGACTTCCCAGTCCATTTCCACAGCTATAGCAAGCACCATCCGAACACTCTGCAGCCTGCAAACCGGAGCGAACGTGTTGCCGCAGTCTAGCCCATGTACTTGGTTCCAGCCTTGCGCGACCACCCGCGCCTTGTAGGAATTATCGGCCTTACGCTTCAGAACCCACTTTGAGTTGATGATCTTCTGTCCCGGAGGAACAGTAGAGCGCGGAACGAGCTTGTAGACCTTGAGTTCATGCAGGCTGTCCATCTCCTTATCCGCAGCAGCGCGCCAAAATGAAGCTTCCGGTGTTTTTATGGCGTCGTAGAACGATTTAGGGATTCCCGGCTGCATAGTCTGCACAGCATATGCGTACTCTGCGAACCGAGGCATGTCGTCCTTGTGGGCGACGTCCTGATACTCCCCCATCGTGGAGTATGCGAAATGTAGGCGTCGGAGTTCGCTGACAGTCCTGGCGTTAGGTGTACTAGCAGTAGCTCTGGTAACAGCCGGTGTAATCGCGCGGCTTCCGCGCGACGCAGACCCACCTCGCGAAGAACCACCACGCGAAGCAGATCCGGAAAGCAAAGATCCCGATGGCGAAGCACCCGATGGTGAAGCACCCGATGGCGAAACACCGGATGGCGAAGCACCGGATGGCGAAGCACCGGATGGCGGAGGACCCTGCTCGGCAGGGCTTACTCCCCCAGGCGGAATAGATGGAGTAGTGGCTGCAGTATCAATGCCAATGTCGCGGTTGGTCACATCATGGATTTGCCCTATAAGTGTAGTTACTAACGGATCTGCAGCGTCTATGTTAGGAGAAGGCCCATGGATGTCTATGTTAGACGTGTGGTCGCGCACATCCCTTACCAGGTCGTCTCCTTCGTCATACGTAAATTCTCCGTCGTCAAAGCTACCGACCTCCAGGCGAGGCAGTGCTGAGGGCGTCTCAATGAAGACGACGTTTCGACTCTCCCTCACACGCTTCGTCGCCGGGTTGTAGATCTGGTAAGACTTGCTGTCCGTGCTGTACCCAACCAGGCGTCCTTCCCAAGCACGCGACTCCAATTTCTTGGTGTGGGTTTCTACATGCACAAACGACCTAGCCCCGATCACCCGAAGGTTCCCGAGGTAAGCATCCTTGCCGTAGAGTGCCTTGTAGGGCGTACCGTTGCTCAACGCCGCATGTGGGACCCGGTTGCTCAGGTAGACTGCCGCCTGCATCAACTCCCCCCAGAGAAAACTCGGGAGACCCGAATCAGTAAGTAGACAGCGCACGATGCCAGCAAGCGTCCGACCTGCCCGCTCGTTCGCGCCGATCTGCTGTGGGGTGTTGGTAGACGCAAACTCCAACTGGATTCCAATGTCGAGACAGTACTGGCGGAACTCCGAACTCGTAAACTCTGTACCTTTGTCCCCCTTCAGCCGGACCAAGCGCTCTTTGGACGGAATCACAACGGCCTTGTTGAACAGCTCGAGGGAGTCAACGGTGTTTGTCTTGCTCTTGATGAGGAATATCTCCTTCCACTTCGTCAGTTGGTCAACAAACTTGGTGACGAAAGCGTAACCGCCCAGTGCTAGAGGGCTGATAGGCCCCATGGTGTCTACGGTGACAAGCTCAAAAGGTCGCTCCACGTCATATAATGCTCGCTTCGGGTGGGGTTGTTGCTCACTTTTGCCGAAGGGGCAGACGTTGCACGGCGTCAGGTCACCTTTGTAGTCAACGCCGCTGCACGGCGTCTGCCGCAGAACATTCATGCTGTTGCGATTGACATGCCCCATGCGACGGTGCCACAGGTCGGCCGATACCACCTTCAAGGCAGCACCGCCGTTAGGCTTCACGGAGACCCCTGCACGGCCCTCCAGCTCAACTTCGATGGAGCACATGGTCTTCCTGGTCGCTTCGTCAACACCCAGGTTCTTCATCGGCAGGACAAGGTCGTCTTTCTCCAACCGCGGGTTGTCCGGGTAGAACAGCGAAGCCATTCCTCCCAGCATTGCCTGAGAGACGGAGAAGAGGTTCGTCCCCAGCCCAGGCACGACGATTGCTCGGAAGGAGAAATCCCGCTTGTTCCCACCGTCATCGGCAATGGCGCCGTTGATAGTGCCGGCAGCTACCCCGTGCAGGATGTGCTGGCCAGCCGCGACGATTTCGTGGGGAACCTGAAGATATTCGTAATCTCGCATCAAGGCAAGCAGTCCTGGAGTAAGCTCCGGGTCTACGAAGTTGTAGGACGCTCCGCTGTCCACCAGCATACGGATGACGGAACCATCGGTGAGAAGCCCACCCCCACCATACAGGTCGGGAGTGGTCGCCATGAGCGCTCGGAAGATCCCTTCCGACAGACGGTGGTTGGTCGGTGACTCCGCCGGAGCAGACGCAGGCGCCGCCGGCGCGACGGCGAGCCCCGCGGTGATCACCCCAGTACAGGGGGGCGGCGCGGCCGCCGCTGACACCGCGTGGAACGAGTACCCGAAAGTGTTCTGTGCCGGAGAAGAAAGTGGGGCCATGTGGGCGCTCCCGACGTGAGCGAAGCTAGCGTCGCTCACCGGTTGTTGAGGGGCTGCAGCCAGGTGTGCGCTCCCGACGGGAGCGAAACCACCATGGCCCGGTGTCTGCAGAAGCGCCAGGCACGCAGATAGCGACTGGATCTCCTTTTGCGCCTTGCACTCGTTGTCGCTGTGCGTGACGGTCTTGTGGTAGGACCACCATTTTGGAGAAGGGTCGCTGCCGCTACCCTTCTTGCCCTTCTTTTTCCACGACGACTTTCCTGTCTTCGGCCTAATTTTCTTGGCCGGGGCAGGGCAGTCTCGCTGGAAGTGACCGTAAGCCTTGCAGTTGTGGCACTGATCCGTACTTGTTGCAGCCATCGCCGCTCCGCGGCCGACCACCGCAGGACCCGACGATTTCCTCGACTGCGCGTCGATGAAGTAGTTTGTAGCCGTCTTCTTCAACGCCTCCACGTCCGGAAACGGGCTCCGGTAGTGCATGTCCTGGAGGAATCGGTACTCCGAGGAGTGCGTAAGTGCACTAAGCACCAAATCCTCGTAAGATTCATCGGTGGTGGGCTCCCCCATGTCGTCGAGGCGAAGCTTGAGGTCGTCCATGTTAGCCAGGAAGTCGATGACGTTCTGGCCAGGCCGGAGCTTCGCGGCGTGGAGCTGTGTCTTGCAGACCCGACGGGATTCCTTTGTGTTGCCGTCGAAACGCTCCTTGAGGGCCGCCCACGCCGCTGCCCCGTCAC
Organism: Nereocystis luetkeana; assembly: GCA_031213475.1. NCBI lineage: Eukaryota > Phaeophyceae > Laminariales > Laminariaceae > Nereocystis > Nereocystis luetkeana. The sequence goes on from JARUPZ010000023.1 coordinate 3,972,908, forward strand.
CCATCTCACCCCCAGACTTCGCTTGGAAAGGCCTGGTGGTGATGTTTGCCGACCCGGTAGTGGAGAAGTAAACCAGCGAGTATAGCTGGTTGTTGCGGGCTTTCCATGTCGCCGTTGCTGCAACAGCATCAGTGTCCGTACCCACGGGGCACGGCTCCCCGTCGAGGATCTTGAGAAGTTCCTGTGAATGGAACCCCACTGCCTGGCGAAACTTCGCCTGCCATTCCCTGTAATCCCGTTGCTCTTTGCAAAGGCCCACGGATTCAAGGGTGCGTTTTAACGCGTTGAACGACGATTCCGCCATCGCTTCCCGACCCTAACCAGGGACCGGGGCTACGCGCAAGGCGCGCAGGCTTTACCCACACGTATAACGCCCCGAGTACCGGAGTGAGCTCGACGCGCAAGGGACAGTGCAGGGTGTTAATTTGCTACACGGATGTAGGCTTTGCAGGATTGCAGTCCTGAAGCTCACAATCCACGTCTTCCGGACACTCTCCAGTATCCGCCCAGACTTCTGTGCTCCGCGAGACACAGGTACAACCTACCACAGTTGACTAAGCTGCGGTGTGTGGCGTCGGAGGCGTCAACTCCGGCCACGTCCTGCAGGCACACGGGTCAGATGCACTGCTCAGACTTGTCGAATCCTCAATCTTACACACGCACCGCGAACCGGTACGAGAAAAGTGGTCTTGGATGTAGACAGCACCTCGCGTGACGCCGCACGCGCAGGTAACGTGATGCGATTCACGTTGTATGGGACTGCCGCACCGGATGCAAACAGCCCAGTCAGATCCTCGCCCTTAACACACGCTACCAAGTCGGCACTCAGCAGGTGGAAGGTGTCTTGGACAGACTACGCCTCGCGATACGACACGCGCAGGCGATTTAGGGAAATCGATTTGAACACACGCGGAACACCAGAGCGGTGCTCTGCACGCGCAAACCAACAACCCTGCACAACTCTATTCGCCGACCGGAATCAACGCCTAGATGTTATGCTCCCGAATGCTTTACACACAGCAGTATCGTACCGAATGTGCAGCCGAGAACCCAGGTGATCAATCCGGATCCAAACAGCAGCCGGGTTGACTCAGTGTAGACCTCCAACAGGAAGCAGACTCCAGCAGAAGATACCTTCGCGAAAAACATGTGTATGCACACTACTCGCCACGCTCACGAGGCTATCATAACCTGTTATTGGTATTGTGTGGCTATACCCTGGCAATGTAGGCGAAGGCTGTGTCCTCAGCGTAAGCCGAGTGATGACACCGGTCACGCAGTGACCAGGAGTGCGATACTCCGGTGTGGTAGTGAGAAAAAGACGTGATAACACGTAAACACTGGCGCTTAGTTGGCCAACACACACAGATGAATTCCACAGAGAATGCAGGAGTCCAGATGACGGCAGCTTCCAGAGATGAACAGGCAGCTAGGTTACCATCACGATTCGTCGAGATCAACACGAGAGAGTGAGGTACTCGGTCCTACCAGCTCGATCCTACCAGCAGATATAATACGAATGCTATTCCTCCGCATAATATACGTTACATGCCGAAACGGTACATAGACTACGATCTACGATACAGTGCAGTGCTACTGAACATTGACTCATACATGGTCCTGTGCTAACATTTCCATAACACTTTGCAATCGAGTCCAGAGTTGCTTTTGATCAACCTGGAGGTGTTTGCTAGTAGCCGCATTCATGTTGTGATTATCGCACGGCTGCGATTTGCCATCGACCTCGTGCTTGCTTGTGATCAAGCTGAAGAGGTTTGCTAGTAGCCGCATTCATGTTGTGATTATCGCACGGCTGCGATTTGCCATCGACCTCGTGCTTGCTTGTGATCAAGCTGAAGAGGTTTGCTAGTAGCCGCAGCCATGTTTTGTCGGGGTCTAATCGACTCCACGCTTGCCAGTAATCAAGCTGGAGGCGTTCAAGTAGTGAGTGCACCTATGCTTTTCCGTAGTCATATTATCCGTTGTCAGTTGTTTTACCTGACCCCATGTGATTAACGCACCCCTGCGATTTGCCATCGACCTCATGCTTGCTTTTGATCAAGCTGGAGTCGATTGCTAGTGAGTACACCCATGTTTACACGTGGTCAAGTAAACGCCATGTTCCCGGGTGACCATGGCGCGCCGGTCCTTTGCAATCGAGTCCAGAGTTGCTTTTGATCGACCTGGAGGTGTTTACTAGTAGCCGCAGTCATGTTGTGATAATCGCACGGCTGCGATTTGCCATCGACCCCATGTTTGCTTGTGATCGAGCCGGAGACGATTGCTAGTGATCACACCCATGTTTACACGTGGTCAAATAAACGCCAAGGTCCCGGGTGACCATGGCGCGCCGGTTCTTTGCAATCGAGTCCAGAGTTGCTTGTGATCAACCTGGAGGTGTTTGCTAGTAGACGCAGTCATGTTTTGTCGGGGTCTAATCGACTCCACGCTTGCCAGTAATCAAGCTGGAGGCGTTCAAGTAGTGAGCGCACCTATGCTTTTCCGTAGTCAGATTATCCGTGGTCAGCTTCAATCACTGATCCCGTGTGATTATCGCACGGCTGCGATTTGCCATCGACTTCATGCTTGCTTGTGATCAAGCTGGAGTCCATTGCTAGTGATTACACTCATGTTTACACGTGGTCAAATAAAAGCCATGTTGCCGGGTGACCATGGCGCGCCGGTCCTTTGCAATCGAGTCCAGAGTTGCTTTTGATCAACCTGGAGGTGTTTGCTAGTAGCCGCAGTCATGTTGTGATTATCGCTCGGCTCCGATTTGCCATTGACCCCATGCTTGCTTGTGATCGAGCTGGAGTCGATTGCTAGTGATCACACCCATGTTTACACGTGGTCAAATAAACGCCATGTTCATGGGTGACCATGGCGCGCCGGTCCTTTGCAATCGAGTCCAGAGTTGCTTGTGATCAACCTGGAGGTGTTTGCTAGTAGCCGCAGTCATGTTGTGATTATCGCACGCCTGCGATTTGCCATCGACCCCATGCTTGCTTGTGATCGAGCTGGAGTCGATTGCTAGTGATCACACCCATGTTTACACGTGGTCAAATAAACGCCATGTTCCTGGGTGACCATGGCGCGCCGGTCCTTTGCAATCGAGTCCAGAGTTGCTTGTGATCAACCTGGAGGTGTTTGCTAGTAGCCGCAGTCATGTTGTGATTATCGCACGCCTGCGATTTGCCATCGACCCCATGCTTGCTTGTGATCGAGCTGGAGACGATTGCTAGTGATCACACCCATGTTTACACGTGGTCAAATAAAAGCCATGTTCCTGGGTGACCATGGCGCGCCGGTTCTTTGCAATCGAGTCCAGAGTTGCTTGTGATCAACCTCAAGGTGTTTGCTAGTAGCCGCATTCATGTTGTGATTATCGCACGGCTGCGATTTGCCATCGACCACGTGCTTGCTTGTGATCAAGCTGAAGAGGTTTGCTAGTAGCCGCAGCCATGTTTTGTCGGGGTCTAATCGACTCCACGCTTGCCAGTAATCAAGCTGGAGGCGTTCAAGTAGTGAGTGCACCTATGCTTTTCCGCAGTCATATTATCCGTGGTCAGTTTTTATACCTGACCCCATGTGATTAACGCACCCCTGCGATTTGCCATCGACCTCATGCTTACTTGTGATCAAGCTGGGGACGATTGCTAGTGAGTACACCCATGATTTGCCATCGACCCCATGCTTGCTTGTGATCGAGCTGGAGTCGATTGCTAGTGATCACACTCATGTTTACACGTGGTCAAATAAACGCCATGTTCCTGGGTGACCATGGCGCGCCGGTTCCATGCAATCGAGTCCAGAGTTGCTTTTGATCGACCTGGAGGTGTTTACTAGTAGCCGCAGTCATGTTGTGATTATCGCACGGCTGCGATTTGCCATCGACCCCATGTTTGCTTGTGATCGAGCCGGAGACGATTGCTAGTGATCACACCCATGTTTACACGTGGTCAAATAAACGCCAAGGTCCCGGGTGACCATGGCGCGCCGGTTCTTTGCAATCGAGTCCAGAGTTGCTTGTGATCAACCTGGAGGTGTTTGCTAGTAGCCGCAGTCATGTTTTGTCGGGGTCTAATCGACTCCACGCTTGCCAGTAATCAAGCTGGAGGCGTTCAAGTAGTGAGCGCACCTATGCTTTTCCGTAGTCAGATTATCCGTGGTCAGCTTCAATCACTGATCCCGTGTGATTATCGCACGGCTGCGATTTGCCATCGACCTCATGCTTGCTTGTGATCAAGCTGGAGTCCATTGCTAGTGATTACACTCATGTTTACACGTGGTCAAATAAAAGCCATGTTCATGGGTGACCATGGCGCGCCGGTCCTTTGCAATCGAGTCCAGAGTTGCTTGTGATCAACCTGGAGGTGTTTGCTAGTAGCCGCAGTCATGTTGTGATTATCGCACGCCTGCGATTTGCCATCGACCCCATGCTTGCTTGTGATCGAGCTGGAGTCGATTGCTAGTGATCACACCCATGTTTACACGTGGTCAAATAAACGCCATGTTCCTGGGTGACCATGGCGCGCCGGTCCTTTGCAATCGAGTCCAGCGTTGCTTGTGATCAACCTGGAGGTGTTTGCTAGTAGCCGCAGTCATGTTGTGATTATCGCACGCCTGCGATTTGCCATCGACCCCATGCTTGCTTGTGATCGAGCTGGAGACGATTGCTAGTGATCACACCCATGTTTACACGTGGTCAAATAAAAGCCATGTTCCTGGGTGACCATGGCGCGCCGGTTCTTTGCAATCGAGTCCAGAGTTGCTTGTGATCAACCTCAAGGTGTTTGCTAGTAGCCGCATTCATGTTGTGATTATCGCACGGCTGCGATTTGCCATCGACCACGTGCTTGCTTGTGATCAAGCTGAAGAGGTTTGCTAGTAGCCGCAGCCATGTTTTGTCGGGGTCTAATCGACTCCTCGCTTGCCAGTAATCAAGCTGGAGGCGTTCAAGTAGTGAGTGCACCTATGCTTTTCCGCAGTCATATTATCCGTGGTCAGTTTATATACCTGACCCCATGTGATTAACGCACCCCTGCGATTTGCCATCGACCTCATGCTTACTTGTGATCAAGCTGGGGACGATTGCTAGTGAGTACACCCATGATTTGCCATCGACCCCATGCTTGCTTGTGATCGAGCTGGAGACGATTGCTAGTGATCACACTCATGTTTACACGTGGTCAAATAAACGCCATGTTCCTGGGTGACCATGGCGCGCCGGTTCCATGCAATCGAGTCCAGAGTTGCTTTTGATCGACCTGGAGGTGTTTACTAGTAGCCGCAGTCATGTTGTGATTATCGCACGGCTGCGATTTGCCATCGACCCCATGTTTGCTTGTGATCGAGCCGGAGACGATTGCTAGTGATCACACCCATGTTTACACGTGGTCAAATAAACGCCAAGGTCCCGGGTGACCATGGCGCGCCGGTTCTTTGCAATCGAGTCCAGAGTTGCTTGTGATCAACCTGGAGGTGTTTGCTAGTAGCCGCAGTCATGTTTTGTCGGGGTCTAATCGACTCCACGCTTGCCAGTAATCAAGCTGGAGGCGTTCAAGTAGTGAGCGCACCTATGCTTTTCCGTAGTCACATTATCCGTGGTCAGCTTCAATCACTGATCCCGTGTGATTATCGCACGGCTGCGATTTGCCATCGACCTCATGCTTGCTTGTGATCAAGCTGGAGTCCATTGCTAGTGATTACACTCATGTTTACACGTGGCCAAATAAAAGCCATGTTGCCGGGTGACCATGGCGCGCCGGTCCTTTGCAATCGAGTCCAGAGTTGCTTTTGATCAACCTGGAGGTGTTTGCTAGTAGCCGCAGTCATGTTGTGATTATCGCTCGGCTGCGATTTGCCATTGACCCCATGCTTGCTTGTGATCGAGCTGGAGTCGATTGCTAGTGATCACACCCATGTTTACACGTGGTCAAATAAACGCCATGTTCATGGGTGACCATGGCGCGCCGGTCCTTTGCAATCGAGTCCAGAGTTGCTTGTGATCAACCTGGAGGTGTTTGCTAGTAGCCGCAGTCATGTTGTGATTATCGCACGCCTGCGATTTGCCATCGACCCCATGCTTGCTTGTGATCGAGCTGGAGTCGATTGCTAGTGATCACACCCATGTTTACACGTGGTCAAATAAACGCCATGTTCCTGGGTGACCATGGCGCGCCGGTCCTTTGCAATCGAGTCCAGAGTTGCTTGTGATCAACCTGGAGGTGTTTGCTAGTAGCCGCAGTCATGTTGTGATTATCGCACGCCTGCGATTTGCCATCGACCCCATGCTTGCTTGTGATCGAGCTGGAGACGATTCCTAGTGATCACACCCAAGTTTACACGTGGTCAAATAAAAGCCATGTTCCTGGGTGACCATGGCGCGCCGGTTCTTTGCAATCGAGTCCAGAGTTGCTTGTGATCAACCTCAAGGTGTTTGCTAGTAGCCGCATTCATGTTGTGATTATCGCACGGCTGCGATTTGCCATCGACCACGTGCTTGCTTGTGATCAAGCTGAAGAGGTTTGCTAGTAGCCGCAGCCATGTTTTGTCGGGGTCTAATCGACTCCACGCTTGCCAGTAATCAAGCTGGAGGCGTTCAAGTAGTGAGTGCACCTATGCTTTTCCGCAGTCATATTATCCGTGGTCAGTTTTTATACCTGACCCCATGTGATTAACGCACCCCTGCGATTTGCCATCGACCTCATGCTTACTTGTGATCAAGCTGGGGACGATTGCTAGTGAGTACACCCATGGTTTGCCATCGACCCCATGCTTGCTTGTGATCGAGCTGGAGACGATTGCTAGTGATCACACTCATGTTTACACGTGGTCAAATAAACGCCATGTTCCTGGGTGACCATGGCGCGCCGGTTCCATGCAATCGAGTCCAGAGTTGCTTTTGATCGACCTGGAGGTGTTTACTAGTAGCCGCAGTCATGTTGTGATTATCGCACGCCTGCGATTTGCCATCGACCCCATGCTTGCTTGTGATCGAGCTGGAGACGATTGCTAGTGATCACACCCATGTTTACACGTGGTCAAATAAAAGCCATGTTTCTGGGTGACCATGGCGCGCCGGTTCTTTGCAATCGAGTCCAGAGTTGCTTGTGATCAACCTCAAGGTGTTTGCTAGTAGCCGCATTCATGTTGTGATTATCGCACGGCTGCGATTTGCCATCGACCACGTGCTTGCTTGTGATCCAGCTGAAGAGGTTTGCTAGTAGCCGCAGCCATGTTTTGTCGGGGTCAAATCGACTCCACGCTTGCCAGTAATCAAGCTGGAGGCGTTCAAGTAGTGAGTGCACCTATGCTTTTCCGCAGTCATATTTTCCGTGGTCAGTTTTTATACCTGACCCCATGTGATTAACGCACCCCTGCGATTTGCCATCGACCTCATGCTTACTTGTGATCAAGCTGTGGACGATTGCTAGTGAGTACACCCATGATTTGCCATCGACCCCATGCTTGCTTGTGATCGAGCTGGAGTCGATTGCTAGTGATCACACTCATGTTTACACGTGGTCAAAAACACGCCATGTTCCTGGGTGACCATGGCGCGCCGGTTCTTTGCAATCAAGTCCAGAGTTGCTTGTGATCAACCTGGAGGTGTTTGCTAGTAGCCGCATTCATGTGTTGTCGGGGTCTAATCGACTCCACGCTTGCCAGTAATCAAGCTGGAGGCGTTCAAGTAGTGAGCGCACCCATGCGTTTCCGTAGTCATATTATCCGTGGTCAGCTTCAATCACTCATCCCGTGTGATTATCGCACGGCTGCGATTTGCCATCGACCTCATGCTTGCTTGTGATCAAGCTGGAGACGATTGCTAGTGATCACACCCAAGTTTACACGTGGTCAAATAAACGCCATGTTCCCGGGTGACCATGGCGCGCCGGTTCTTTGCAATCGAGTCCAGAGTTGCTTGTGTTCAACCTGCAGGTGTTTGCTAGTAGCCGCAGTCATGTGTTGTCGGGGTCTAATCGACTCCACGCTTGCCAGTAATCAAGCTGGAGGCGTTCAAGTAGTGAGCGCACCCATGCGTTTCCGTAGTCATATTATCCTTGGTCAGCTTCAATCACTGATCCCGTGTGATTATCGCACGGCTGCGATTTGCCATCGACCTCATGCTTGCTTGTGATCGAGCTGGAGACGATTGCTAGTGATCACACCCAAGTTTCCACGTGGTCAAATAAAAGCCATGTTCCTGGGTGACCATGGCGCGCCGGTTCTTTGCAATCGAGTCCAGAGTTGCTTGTGATCAACCTCAAGGTGTTTGCTAGTAGCCGCATTCATGTTGTGATTATCGCACGGCTGCGATTTGCCATCGACCACGTGCTTGCTTGTGATCAAGCTGAAGAGGTTTGCTAGTAGCCGCAGCCATGTTTTGTCGGGGTCAAATCGACTCCACGCTTGCCAGTAATCAAGCTGGAGGCGTTCAAGTAGTGAGTGCACCTATGCTTTTCCGCAGTCATATTTTCCGTGGTCAGTTTTTATACCTGACCCCATGTGATTAACGCACCCCTGCGATTTGCCATCGACCTCATGCTTACTTGTGATCAAGCTGTGGACGATTGCTAGTGAGTACACCCATGATTTGCCATCGACCCCATGCTTGCTTGTGATCGAGCTGGAGTCGATTGCTAGTGATCACACTCATGTTTACACGTGGTCAAATAAACGCCATGTTCCTGGGTGACCATGGCGCGCCGGTTCTTTGCAATCAAGTCCAGAGTTGCTTGTGATCAACCTGGAGGTGTTTGCTAGTAGCCGCATTCATGTTGTGATTATCGCACGGCTGCGATTTGCCATCGACCACGTGCTTGCTTGTGATCAAGCTGAAGAGGTTTGCTAGTAGCCGCAGTCATGTTTTGTCGGGGTCTAATCGACTCCACGCTTGCCAGTAATCAAGCTGGAGGCGTTCAAGTAGTGAGTGCACGTATGCTTTTCCGCAGTCATATTATCCGTGGTCAGTTTTTATACCTGACCCCATGTGATTAACGCACCCTTGCAATTTGCCATCGACCTCATGCTTGCTTGTGATCAAGCTGGGGACGATTGCTAGTGAGTACACCCATGTTTACACGTGGTCAAGTAAACGCCATGTTCCCGGGTGACCATGGCGCGCCGGTTCCATGCAATCGAGTCCAGAGTTGCTTGTGATCGACCTGGAGGTGTTTGCTAGTAGCCGCAGTCATGTTGTGATTATCGCACGGCTGCGATTTGCCATAGACCCCATGCTTGCTTGTGATCGAGCCGGAGACGATTGCTAGTGATCACACCCATGTTTACACGTGGTCAAATAAACGCCAAGGTCCCGGGTGACCATGGCGCGCCGGTTCTTTGCAATCGAGTCCAGAGTTGCTTGTGATCAACCTGGAGGTGTTTGCTAGTAGCCGCAGTCATGTGTTGTCGGGGTCTAATCGACTCCACGCTTGCCAGTAATCAAGCTGGAGGCGTTCAAGTAGTGAGCGCACCTATGCGTTTCCGTAGTCATATTATCCGTGGTCAGCTTCAATCACTCATCCCGTGTGATTATCGCACGGCTGCGATTTGCCATCGACCTCATGCTTGCTTGTGATCAAGCTGGAGACGATTGCTAGTGATCACACCCAAGTTTACACGTGGTCAAATAAACGCCATGTTCCCGGGTGACCATGGCGCGCCGGTTCTTTGCAATCGAGTCCAGAGTTGCTTGTGATCAACCTGCAGGTGTTTGCTAGTAGCCGCAGTCATGTGTTGTCGGGGTCTAATCGACTCCACGCTTGCCAGTAATCAAGCTGGAGGCGTTCAAGTAGTGAGCGCACCCATGCGTTTCCGTAGTCATATTATCCTTGGTCAGCTTCAATCACTGATCCCGTGTGATTATCGCACGGCTGCGATTTGCCATCGACCTCATGCTTGCTTGTGATCGAGCTGGAGACGATTGCTAGTGATCACACCCAAGTTTCCACGTGGTCAAAAAAACGCCATGTTTCCGGGTGACCATGGCGCGCCGGTCCTTTGCACTCGAGTCCAGAGTTGCTTTTGATCAACCTGGAGGTGTTTGCTAGTAGCCGCAGTCATGTTGTGATTATCGCACGCCTGCGATTTGCCATTGACCCCATGCTTGCTTGTGATCGAGCTGGAGACGATTGCTAGTGATCACACCCATGTTGACACGTGGTCAAATAAACGCCATGTTCCTGGGTGACCATGGCGCGCCGGTTCTTTGCAATCGAGTCCAGAGTTGCTTGTGATCAACCTGGAGGTGTTTGCTAGTAGCCGCAGTCATGTTTTGTCCGGGTCTAATCGACTCCACGCTTTCCAGTAATCAAGCTGGAGGCATTCAAGTAGTGAACGCACCTTTGCGTTTCCGTAGTCATATTATCCGTGGTCAGCTTCAATCACTGATCCCGTGTGATTATCGCACGGCTGCGATTTGCCATCGACCCCATGCTTGCTTGTGATCGAGCCGGAGACGATTGCTAGTGATCACACCCAAGTTTACACGTGGTCAAAAAAACGCCATGTTCCCGGGTGACCATGGCGCGCCGGTTCTTTGCAATCGAGTCCAGAGTTGCTTGTGATCAACCTGGAGGTGTTTGCTAGTAGCCGCAGTCATGTTTTGTCGGGGTCTAATCGACTCCACGCTTGCCAGTAATCAAGCTGGAGGCGTTCAAGTAGTGAACGCACCTATGCTTTTCCGTAGTCATATTATCCGTGGTCAGCTTCGATCACTGATCCCGTGTGATTATCGCACGGCTGCGATTTGCCATCGACCTCATGCTTGCTTGTGATCAAGCTGGAGTCGATTGCTAGTGATCACACCCATGTTTACACGTGGTCAAATTACGCCATGTTCCCGGGTGACCATGGCGCGCCGGTCCTTTGCAATCGAGTCCAGAGTTGCTTTTGATCAACCTGGAGGTGTTTGCTAGTAGCCGCAGTCATATTGTGATTATCGCACGCCTGCGATTTGCTATCGACCCCATGCTTGCTTGTGATCGAGCTGGAGTCGATTGCTAGTGATCACACCCATGTTTACACGTGGTCAAATAAAAGCCATGTTCCTGGGTGACCATGGCGCGCCGGTTCTTTGCAATCGAGTCCAGAGTTGCTTGTGATGAACCTCAAGGTGTTTGCTAGTAGCCGCATTCATGTTGTGATTATCGCACGGCTGCGATTTGCCATCGACCACGTGCTTGCTTGTGATCAAGCTGAAGAGGTTTGCTAGTAGCCGCAGCCATGTTTTGTCGGGGTCTAATCGACTCCACGCTTGCCTGTAATCAAGCTGGAGGCGTTCAAGTAGCGAGTGCACCTATGCTTTTCCGTAGTCATATTATCCGTGGTCAGTTTCTTTACCTGACCCCATGTGATTAACGCACCCCTGCGATTTGCCATCGACCTCATGCTTGCTTGTGATCAAGCTGGGGACGATTGCTAGTGAGTACACCCATGTTTACACGTGGTCAAGTAAACGCCATGTTCCTGGGTGACCATGGCGCGCCGGTCCTTTGCAGTCGAGTCCAGAGTTGCTTGTGATCGTCCTGGAGGTGTTTACTAGTAGCCGCAATCATGTTGTGATTATCGCACGGCTGCGATTTGCCATCGACCCCATGTTTGCTTGTGATCGAGCCGGAGACGATTGCTAGTGATCACACCCATGTTGACACGTGGTCAAATAAACGCCAAGGTCCCGGGTGACCATTGCGCGCCGGTTCTTTGCAATCGAGTCCAGAGTTGCTTGTGATCAACCTGGAGGTGTTTGCTAGTAGCCGCAGTCATGTTTTGTCGGGGTCTAATCGACTCCTCGCTTGCCAGTAATCAAGCTGGAGGCGTTCAAGTAGTGAGCGCACCCATGCGTTTCCGTAGTCATATTATCCGTGGTCAGCTTCAATCACTGATCCCGTGTGATTATCGCACGGCTGCGATTTGCCATCGACCTCATGCTTGCTTGTGATCAAGCTGGAGTCGATTGCTAGTGATTACACCCATGTTTCCACGTGGTAAAATAAAAGCCATGTTCCCGGGTGACCATGGCGCGCCGGTCCTTTGCAATCGAGTCCAGAGTTGCTTTTGATCAACCTGGAGGTGTTTGCTAGTAGCCGCAGTCATGCTGTGATTATCGCTCAGCTGCAATTTGCCATTGACCCCATGCTTGCTTGTGATCGAGCCGGAGACGATTGCTAGTGATCACACCCAAGTTTACACGTGGTCAAATAAACGCCAAGTTCCCGGGTGACCATGGCGCGCCGTTTCTTTGCAATCGAGTCCAGAGTTGCTTGTGATCAACCTGGACGTGTTTACTAGTAGCCGCAGTCATGTTTTGTCGGGGTCTAATCGAATCCACGCTTGCCTGTAATCAAGCTGGAGGCGTTCAAGTAGCGAGTGCACCTATGCTTTTCCGTAGTCATATTATCCGTGGTCAGTTTTTATACCTGACCCCATGTGATTAACGCACCCCTGCGATTTGCCATCGACGTCATGCTTGCTTGTGATCAAGCTGGAGTCGATTGCTAGTGATCACACCCATGTTTACACGTGGTCAAATAAAAGCCATGTTCCCGGGTGACCATGGCGCGCCGGTCCTTTGCAATCGAGTCCAGAGTTGCTTTTGATCAACCTGGAGGTGTTTGCTAGTAGCCGCAGTCATGTTGTGATTATCGCACGCCTGTGATTTGCCATCGACCCCATGCTTGCTTGTGATCGAGCTGGAGTCGATTGCTATTGATCACACCCATGTTTACACGTGGTCAAATAAACGCCATGTTCCTGGGTGACCATGGCGCGCCGATTTTTTGCAATCGAGTCCAGAGTTGCTTGTGATCAACCTAGAGGGGTTTGCTAGTAGCCGCAGCCATGTTTTGTCGGGGTCTAATCGACTCCACGCTTGCCAGTAATCAAGCTGGAGGCGTTCAAGTAGTGAGCGCACCTATGCGTTTCGGTAGTCAGATTATCCGTGGTCAGCTTCAATCACTGATCCCGTGTGATTAACGCACCCCTGCGATTTGCCATCTACCTCATGCTTGCTTGTGATCAAGCTGGAGTCGATTGCTAGTGAGTACACCCATGTTTACACGTGGTCAAGTAAACGCCATGTTCCCGGGTGACCATGGCGCGCCGGTCCTTTGCAATCGAGTCCAGAGTTGCTTTTGATCGACCTGGAGGTGTTTACTAGTAGCCGCAGTCATGTTGTGATTATCGCACGGCTGCGATTTGCCATCGACCCCATGCTTGCTTGTGATCAAGCTGGAGACGATTGCTAGTGATCACACCCAAGTTTACACGTGGTCAAATAAACGCCATGTTCCCGGGTGACCATGGCGCGCCGATTCTTTGCAATCGAGTCCAGAGTTGCTTGTGATCAACCAGGAGATGTTTGCTAGTAGCCGCAGCCATGTTTTGTCGGGGTCTAATCGACTCCACGCTTGCCTGTAATCAAGCTGGAGGCGTTCAAGTAGCGAGTGCACCTATGCTTTTCCGTAGTCATATTATCCGTGGTCAGTTTTTATACCTGACCCCATGTGATTAACGCACCCCTGCGATTTGCCATCGACCTCATGCTTGCTTGTGATCAAGCTGGGGACGATTGCTAGTGAGTACACCCATGTTCACACGTGGTCAAGTAAACGCCATGTTCCTGGGTGACCATGGCGCGCCGGTCCTTTGCAGTCGAGTCCGGAGTTGCTTGTGATCGACCTGGAGGTGTTTACTAGTAGCCGCAGTCATGTTGTGATTATCGCACGGCTGCGATTTGCCATCGACCCCATGTTTGCTTGTGATCGAGCCGGAGACGATTGCTAGCTATCACACCCATGTTTACACGTGGTCAAATAAACGCCAAGGTCCCGGGTGACCATGGCGCGCCGGTTCTTTGCAATCGAGTCCAGAGTTGCTTGTGATCAACCTGGAGGTGTTTGCTAGTAGCCGCAGCCATGTTTTGTCGGGGTCTAATCGACTCCACGCTTGCCTGTAATCAAGCTGGAGGCGTTCAAGTAGCGAGTGCACCTATGCTTTTCCGTAGTCATATTATCCGTGGTCAGTTTTTATACCTGACCCCATGTGATTAACGCACCCCTGCGATTTGCCATCGACCTCATGCTTGCTTGTGATCAAGCTGGGGACAATTGCTAGTGAGTACACCCATGTTTACACGTGGTCAAGTAAACGCCATGTTCCTGGGTGACCATGGCGCGCCGGTCCTTTGCAGTCGAGTCCAGAGTTGCTTGTGATCGACCTGGAGGTGTTTACTAGTAGCCGCAGTCATGTTGTGATTATCGCACGGCTGCGATTTGCCATCGACCCCATGTTTGCTTGTGATCGAGCCGGAGACGATTGCTAGTGATCACACCCGTGTTTACACGTGGTCAAATAAACGCCAAGGTCCCGGGTGACCATGGCGCGCCGGTTCTTTGCAATCGAGTCCAGAGTTGCTTGTGATCAACCTGGAGGTGTTTGCTAGTAGCCGCAGTCATGTTTTGTCGGGGTCTAATCGACTCCTCGCTTGCCAGTAATCAAGCTGGAGGCGTTCAAGTAGTGAGCGCACCCATGCGTTTCCGTAGTCATATTATCCGTGGTCAGCTTCAATCACTGATCCCGTGTGATTATCGCACGGCTGCGATTTGCCATCGACCTCATGCTTGCTTGTGATCAAGCCGGAGTCGATTGCTAGTGATTACACCCATGTTTCCACGTGGTAAAATAAAAGCCATGTTCCCGGGTGACCATGGCGCGCCGGTCCTTTGCAATCGAGTCCAGAGTTGCTTTTGATCAACCTGGAGGTGTTTACTAGTAGCCGCAGTCATGCTGTGATTATCGCTCAGCTGCAATTTGCCATTGACCCCATGCTTGCTTGTGATCGAGCCGGAGTCGATTGCTAGTGATCACACCCAAGTTTACACGTGGTCAAATAAACGCCAAGTTCCCGGGTGACCATGGCGCGCCGTTTCTTTGCAATCGAGTCCAGAGTTGCTTGTGATCAACCTGGAGGTGTTTGCTAGTAGCCGCAGTCATGTTTTGTCTGGGTCTAATCGACTCCACGCTTGCCAGTAATCAAGCTGGAGGCGTTCAAGTAGTGAGCGCACCTATGCGTTTCCGTAGTCATATTATCCGTGGTCAGCTTCAATCACTGATCCCGTGTGATTATCGCACGGCTGCGATTTGCCGTCGACCTCATGCTTGCTTGTGATCAAGCTGGAGTCGATTGCTAGTGATCACACCCATGTTTACACGTGGTCAAATAAAAGCCATGTTCCCGGGTGACCATGGCGCGCCGGTCCTTTGCAATCGAGTCCAGAGTTGCTTTTGATCAACCTGGAGGTGTTTGCTAGTAGCCGCAGTCATGTTGTGATTATCGCACGCCTGTGATTTGCCATCGACCCCATGCTTGCTTGTGATCGAGCTGGAGTCGATTGCTATTGATCACACCCATGTTTACACGTGGTCAAATAAACGCCATGTTCCTGGGTGACCATGGCGCGCCGATTGTTTGCAATCGAGTCCAGAGTTGCTTGTGATCAACCTAGAGGGGTTTGCTAGTAGCCGCAGCCATGTTTTGTCGGGGTCTAATCGACTCCACGCTTGCCAGTAATCAAGCTGGAGGCGTTCAAGTAGTGAGCGCACCTATGCTTTTCCGTAGTCATATTATCCGTGGTCAGCTTCAATCACTGATCCCGTGTGATTAACGCACCCCTGCGATTTGCCATCGACCTCATGCTTGCTTGTGATCAAGCTGGAGTCGATTGCTAGTGAGTACACCCATGTTTACACGTGGTCAAGTAAACGCCATGTTCCCGGGTGACCATGGCGCGCCGGTCCTTTGCAATCGAGTCCAGAGTTGCTTTTGATCGACCTGGAGGTGTTTACGAGTAGCCGCAGTCATGTTGTGATTATCGCACGGCTGCGATTTGCCATCGACCCCATGCTTGCTTGTGATCAAGCTGGAGACGATTGCTAGTGATCACACCCATGTTTACACGTGGTCAAATAAACGCCATGTTCCCGGGTGACCATGGCGCGCCGATTCTTTGCAATCGAGTCCAGAGTTGCTTGTGATCAACCAGGAGATGTTTGCTAGTAGCCGCAGCCATGTTTTGTCGGGGTCTAATCGACTCCACGCTTGCCTGTGATCAAGCTGGAGGCGTTCAAGTAGTGAGCGCACCTATGCTTTTTCGTGGTCAGCTTCAATCCCTGGTTCCGTGCGATTATCGCACGCCTGCGTTCTGCTATCGACTCCAGGCTTGCTTGTGATCGAGCTGGAGGCGGCCGCTAGCGATCACACCTATGTTCCCCCGTGGTAAAATAAACGCCATGATCCCGTGTGACCATGGCACGCCGGTTCTTTGCAATCGAATCCAGAGTTGCTTGTGATCAACCAGGAGATGTTTGCTAGAAGCCACGGCCATGTTTTGCTGTGGGTCAACTTGGAAACGTGGCAGCCACGGTTGCGATGCAGCGTTGCCTTACTTCCAAAGAAACTGCTCATGGCGCGAAAAGCATATTGTTCCCTGTAGTGCGCGATGTTAGCTTTGATACTACTTTCAACACGGTACCTGCATGATGTGCAAATCCCTACAGATGTACCAACCCGTACTTAGTTTTTGGTATTGTTATAGTGAGCGTATGCGGGCTGGTTAACTCCGGTTTAGGGTTGGCCTTCGGGGTCGAGAAAATAGTATTTGGTCGAGAAATAATCATGGTAAGGATTCTACTAAAATAACAGTACGTAGATATGTTATAACGACAGCATATTCGTGCTCTCCCTAGCGTAGGTAGGGTTCAAAGGGGGGGGGTGAGCATGGCTAGATTAGCGAGTCTAAGAGCAAGCAGCCGGGACACCCGAGCTGCAGTTCTCTACGCTGATGTCAGCCACAGCACCCAAGACGTTTCATGACGCGGATCGCCTAACTCTTACCTGACTCGACCGTCGAGTAACTTGTGGGCCGAGCGCCAGCAGTTAGTGGGTAAGCTTTTGGGTCGAGCGTCAGTAGTTAGTGGGTACGCTTTGTTGTTAGGCAAGGCAGGACTGACCACGTCGCCGTTCCATGTCCCGCTCAATTTAGAGAGTCATGATCACGCCCCACGCTATTGACCCATGCTCTCAGAAACCACGCGCGCCGAGACCACACCCGCCCCCTGCGCCCTCGCTGCTTGGAGCCGTTGTTGATAGGACCCCTCAGACTCATCGCGACGCCGGCTCCCTACAGACATCGGGGGAAGAGGGCTTGACTGACAGGCAGCACGGCACCCTCGCGTTTTACGACAGGCTTGCCTCGGTAGGGGTGGGCATGCCGGCGGTGGCGCTTCGGCAATCAACGCGTGCGTCCACGCCGTCCGCGCGGCTTCGTCCGCTCCCCGACCACTCGAGCGCCGCGGGCACCTCGGGCGGCCCCACCCCCCCCTTTCCGCACGGGGTCGGCGCGTCCGCCGTCGACGGGGGGTGGCCGGGCAGTGTCCAAGGGGAGGCGGCGGTGCAGAGAAACATACCTCGTCAGTGGTGGTGCCAACGGGTCGTGGGATGACCTCGGCGGTACCCGGGGGTAGCTCGGGTGCACCCGGAGGGTTGCCGCGTAGCGAGCACCCGTCGGAACGAACGGTGGTGGAGCGGACTATCGACGCATTGCGAGACGTGCCGGGTTTGGTGAGACGGCAGGACACCGCCACCACGGACACCCAGGGACCGCTTCCATTGGTCAGGGAGGTGTAGAGACGCGAGAGAGTATGTCTTGTCGTGCGGGTGCCGGCGTGGGAAGCGAACGCGTAGCCAGCGTATAGCTATGCTGCCGGGCAGATACCTCGAGCCGTGGGAACTTCTGGAGGTGAACTTGCTGAGGATCCTCAACGCGTCCGAGGCAGCCCGCGTACGCCCCTCGATATGTTAGTGCCTCTGATATATGGCACGGAGGCCTCGGGAGGCACTCGAGAGGATACACGAGGGCAGGGAGAAGGCGCGACAACGTCGCAACGCATCGATTCAGCGGCCGTCGACGGGCACTCGGGTCGTGACGGGCGATCTCGTCCTGGCGAGGGAGAGCGACAGCTCGCTCCATCGGCAGGGTATGGGGCCTAAACTGGTCTATGAAAAGTGGACTGGTCCGTGGAAGTTGGTGGAGGTGGTGATCGAGGGCCTGAGCGTCGTCATCGAGATGGAAGGTAGGACGACGCGCTCCAGGGCGGTCTCCGCTGCATCGCTGAAGCCATTCTACATGAGGTTGTCCGATCTTCGCCACTCCATTGAGGATGAGTTCGCGCAGATGGCGTGGGGAGCGGACCTGGGCTCGGAGGGCACTCGACTACAGCAGCACCAACGTACACGCTCCTAGACAGGAGGCGGGTGGTCAACGCGACCGGGTCGCGAGATGGGAGTACCGCGGCCGGGACCTCTACGGGGTGGCGTCGGACTGGGTCTCGGAGGCGGAGTCATTGGACGGCTTCACCCCGCTGCAGTTGGACACGTTGCACGCGTTGTGGAACTTCTACGATCCGAGCAGCGAGCAGAGCCGCACCGCAGCCCGAGACGAGGGAGGCGAGGGGACACCCCGCGCTAAGTAGAAAGGAGGCGCTGAGAAGGTTCCCGATCGGCACGAAAGTCATCAAGCCGGTCGAGGGCGGCAAGGGGCGCGCGGGGCGGCCCGGGCAGGTCTATGGCTTTTACTTCGGGGGGAATTGATGGGTGAGGAATGCCTACGGCTATTGCTCCGGGGTGGCGATTCTCGAAGCGCTTGTTCTAGGCCAGCGGCACTTCAGAAACCTAACCCACTTAGCTCGGCAGCGGCACTACGAATTTGCAGGAGCTCATTGTTTTGGTAGGCGCCAGATGATTGCTATGTTTAAGTCATGCAAAAAAGACCCTGTCATCTCGCACTACCGTCGCGATCTGTGTATCTCTGGCGAGAGTAGGGGGCAATAGAAGACTATTGTCCGAAGGAACGGGGTTCCTTGCGATCTCTGAAATTCTGTTTTCGCCTAGCTTTCATCTTGGAGGCGCGACGATTGTGATATGTCCTATCGATTGGCACAATGTTTTAGGTTATCGGGACTGTACACCGGGGGAACCGTGACGAGTTTAGGGGTCAGGCCAGCATTCGGAGACGTAGTTGGAGGGGGCGTAACAGTGTGCGCCGCGTTAGTGAGCAAGGCGACGCATGTAGTGTGCACACTAGGGGTGGGCTTTCCTAACTGAAGAAAAAATGGGCCGGGCTTTCTTCCCTTAGTTTGGTTGGCATAGATTACCTCGGGTCCGCCGTCTGGGATATCGCGTGGCTTGCCTTGTCCGGCTAAACCAGCTGGGGAGGATGTTACGGTGGTAATCCAAGGATCCGAGGGGTTTCCAAAAGTGGGCACGGCATGTAGGCAAAGGGGATAATGCGAGTTGAACCCAGAGACTGTGGGGATGTGAGCAGACGGCCACAACCTTTCTCCACCCCTTCAGCTTCTTATACTTCGTCTCGTGGCCGGCAGTGTGCGCCTACACTATAACGACTGAGACAACTGTGAGATGGGTCAGGCGTATGTTCCGCAAGCTGGGTGGAACCACGGGAATGCAGGTTGCAGTCTTTGCAGCGAACTGAAAGAGCTTGAGCATGTGAATGAGTGCCAGACGGCCTAAACGAAGTAATACATGATGGTTTTAGAGTGGGAATATACCTGAACATCCTTTCGAGGAACATGAGCTACATCGGCGGAGAGCCCGACGATACTACGCCATCATACATGACACGCGCCCCGCTCGACTCTGTAACAGCTACACAATCTCACCCGAAACATGATTTCGAAGAATTTATGTTCGCGCAAGCCAACCAAGAAGTGTATGCTCCACCACGTCCTTACTAAAATGGACTACTCTACAGTGGTAAAAGTGTCGTGCTAACCGGTACACTGATAGTTGCTCACTTGAGGAGCTCAACCGGTCAGAAAATATTGCCTCGGAAGGCAAAAAGTGCAACCCCTCCCGTGGGATGGGTCTACCCGGCGGTAGTTGCGCTCGCCAAAAGCTCAGGCACCCAGGGGTTCAATATTGCCGATGACAAGGCGTTGTACGACGTGCTGACAAACCACGACGTCGCCCCAGGAAAACCCGCCGACAAGGCGTCCATCGAGGCGGCTGGTGTTTGGATGGTAGTACAGTGGGGGACCAGTAGAGTATCGTAGAGGCTTCGCGACTGGACGAGCAGGATGAGAGGATGGAGAAACTCCACGACACTTGGGTACTGAAGGGCAATAATTCTGGTAACGAGAGCGAGGACGGCGGTGGTGAGAGCACGGGGTCGCGGGTATCGCTGCGCCGCCGCCTTTCGTACAACTTCGTTGCACTTCGTTCCCCTCGAGAGTTTTGCGGAACCGTGTAGCACGGCGAGGCTGCTTACCTTCTGCAGAAGCCCAGCATTCCGATTTTCCTAAGCGCACGCTACTGCCTAACCATCGCTCCAAGGAGGCATTCAGGGTTCGGAACCGCATGATTAACGAACAAAGCTGTCGGAGCTGTGATGCAGTATGGCGCAGTACAGCATGCATGGTGGATGGCGTTGTACAGAACAACTAAGTTCAACTGTTGTGGTTGTATTTACATGGACTATAGCCTGGCGTGATGAACGGGTCCTTCGTGGTTTCTACGGCGACGACGACATTAATGCATATTTCCAGCCAAGCTTTGCAACACTGCAGCAAGGCGGACTTGTTTGTTAACATGGACAATACATAGCTGGACAAAAACTAGTGCGGAGGTAACATTTTTGTTTCACGTGTCTCCGAGTCAAACTGCCGTAATACATATTGCATGCACAGCAGTATACATCGGTCAGGGGCCCTGATGGCTGATGACTCTGATTATTCAAAGGGTATCTGTCAGCATATAGTATGGCCCACGTTAGTGCGGTTCCTCACTATTCAGGGGGGGGCGTAATATCCTCAATCCCCATACCATCCACTTTCTTAGTGCGGTATTGCGCTATATGAGGACTCACTTTAGCGCCGTACCGCACTGAACCGGAATAGTGCGGGGTCCCACGTCAATGCGGATATGGTCATCTGGCGAGGCACCGCATTCAAAGCAGGACCTTGACTATGTACATACACAGACAGTAAGTAGTATATAGCAGTCATTCATTTTTCCCAGCTGATTATTCTAACAGTTTGGACCTTCCATCGCACTACGACCTACGGCCTGAAGAGTAATGCCGTACAGCAGTATGTCGTGCCCACCGAACAGCAACGGACGGCGTTCTTTCTCTTTGGAAAAAAAGAGTATCATACGTGCTGCTGTAAGAAGCAACCTGCTGTTGAAGGGTTTGAGCCGTTGTGATGGTATCCCCTCGAGCGTCGACATGGCCCCTATCTGCTCGTAAAGTAAAATGATTGTCTCTTCTACCTTGACACTCAGGGAGAAGGTACCAAGTTGGTGCATGCGATGTCTTGCCAGTCCTGCCCAGGCGTAGGCCGGGAGGGCGACGACGCGTGTCTGGCGGGGTCCTCATCACAAGAGGCTGCGCGGCGGAGTCAATCCGAAAGAGGTTTGACTCTAAGCTTAAAATGGCCATGAAAGAACACGGCAAAAGGGAAGAGTGGGACCCAGCCCGCCGGGTAGGCAACCCTTGCGCAAGTCCAGTAGTAGATTCGTATCTCACATTTGTGTCTGAGGAGCAGAAGCAGGTCGGGGTCCTGGTGAATCAGACAGCTCCAATGTTGGAGCATATGCTCAGCCATGAACCTGCTGAGCGACATGAGGTCGCGGGCGCAGGTAGCTACTTCGCTGGCGGAGCGTATCTCTCTGACGAGAGATATTGCCCTGTATGCACTGGCCGTTTTCTCGATGCGCAGGGGATACGACCTCTTCTTTACTCTGGGCTCGCAAATTCCGAGGCTCCCAGAGTCTGGAGGCTTGATTTTCAATTTTCAGTTTGCGCTCCGTGCTTCTAGCGAGGCGGTAGTATTGGTAGACCGGGTCTGCCCAGAGACGTGCGCGAGCCGGGCTGTTACGGCGTACATATCCGCCGCGCAGCGGATTGGGTGGGATTTAACCGTCGGGCATATTTTCCCCGTGGTTTCGACGGGGGGGGGCGGGGTTCTCGGCCCCTCTCCGCAGCCCGTATGACCGCTTCCCTTCACACCCATTTGCAAGAGGCGGGCCTGCCGGGCCATTTCACGACGCACTCCTTCCGAGTGGGTGGCTCCCTCACTCGATCCCTGGCCGGGACGGTGGTGGACGAGATCATGAAAATCGTAGGTTAGAAGACGGAGGCAATGGCAAAGTACTACATCGGCGCTACTTCTAGTGGCCGGGTCCAGGGTGGCAAGAGAAAACGCGGCCAGCGCTACGCGGACGCTAGCCGGCTTCCTCGGTCGCCCGAGTTCGAGAAAGATTTCGCAGCATGTGCGAGACAGGGTTGAGGCAAGCGTAAATACGTTTGGGTGAGACAACTACGTATCCGACCAGTGGTGTTTTAAGAGAAAACATAACAAGATACTATCCAACGACGCAACGGAATATGGGCGAGACCACGGGTCGACGCAGGAGGCCTCATCCTAAAATCCAATACTTGAATGAACTGATCCAGGGCATCGAGTCAGAACACTACTGTAAAACTGCCTGCTCAGTAATACAGACAGTGTGGAGTGTGTGTTCTTCACATTAAATCGTTATTTCTCCCCGTCGCACACCCAGGCCCGTGCCGATTCTTCAATCCTTCGGGAAGAGAGATTCGAGTTATGTGGTCACAAAACTACGCCACAGACCGCAAAACTTGTATCTCTTCTGATAATAATAGTAGTAGGATTGAAGAATCGGCGGCACGGACACTGGTTGTCCTGGATGTCGACGGGTAGAAAGAACGGTTTAATGCGAAGAACACACACAGATACCACATTGTTACGTACCTGGGATGGAGTAAGCACAGAGTAGACAAAGCAATCACATGTAAATACTCACCCTTTTCGTAAGAAGGCATCCATCCGAGAACTCCAGAACTCCAAATTCCGAATATACAAGAACGCACCTGTGCCAGGCTATATCTTGGTTGCAACTCTCCTCTACTCGTCCTCGCTCGCCGCCCACGGCAGGACTCTGCAAGGAAAGTAATACGAACAAAACTCCGCGCTCCTAAAAAAATGAAAAACATATGTAACAACATCACAACTTCGATCAACGTACATATGAAAACGATACCTGGCACGAAAAGATGTAAATATGAAGTTTCGACCAAAGCTTTCTATCATTACTTGTAGTTTATATTCAGCAGATAAATAAAACCTTGGAACTATTTAATAAAAAACAAATTCTGCCCCGGAGAGCGAGAGGAAACCCCTGTCCACACTTATTTCTCAAGTTTTCGTGTACCGGTTCGAACCCGGTTCGTTTCTTCCACCTTGGTCGGGCCTGCCTGTGGCCGTACTATTTAATAGTTTCTTGTAGCAGCAATGCACTGTTATGGCCATTCATCTATGTAGCGTTTTTTTTATTACAATAAATCGAAATTAGACAACAAAGCCGACGGGCAGCGCGGACTGACGATTCATATGTGCGTGTGTGTGTTCTTCCGTTCTTTCTACCCGTCGACATCCAGCACAACCAGTGTTCGCCCCGATTCTTCAATCCTAGCAGAGATACAATTTATGTGGTCACAAAGCTACGCCCCAGAGATACTACGTTGCCACGTATGCAGTAAGCACAGCAGGGGGCAATGCAATGACATGTCATCATACTGGGTACGACAGTACGAGTGGGCATGGATTGCTTATTCACGTCAGTGTCGCGGGTGTCTTCCCGGCAACAGATCATCAGCAGTTCAGGAACAGAACAGCAGACTAGAGCTGCCCGTGTCCAGGGTGACATAATTCAATTGTATCGTATCGTACAGCAATTGATGTATTGGATAATAATGTTGATGAATAGGACAGCGAAAATATTCCTGATACGATACACACCAGTGTTTCTACTGCTGTTTCTTATTTTAAAATTCCTGTCCGTTGGTTCTGATGGATTCAAGGGCATCAAGAAGTCGCAGGTGTCGTCTCTGAACCTCAATGGCGTACGTATCGGTATTTTAATGCCGTCTATTTTGAGTCTACCATGTGTCTATACAATTAATGGCATCCCCTGTCCGAACTATACCGGCAAAAAAGTGAATTATAAGATAATTATCTGTACACAAACACTATTGCTGGGCGGTGATGGGGATGCCACGGACCCTGGGTGGCGCAACCTGCTCTACTTCCAGTTCTCACGCAAGGAGTTGCGTCCCCGCCGATCTTTGATATGTTGGTTTAGAAGGAGATGCCAACGAGTTACGAGGCGTGCGTCAACGGCTGCCAAAACCGGGCCGCTCCTCTTCTCGAGAGTTTATCGACGCTCTCTCGAAACGAGCGTAGGTGAACTCCATGCGCCACGCAGAGGTCGTTGCTCTTGTTGGTGTGCCTAGTCCTGTAAAACATTGTACATATGTAAAGAGAGACAGCGTGGTAGTGGTTTATGATTAATTATACTCAAAGCAGCGGTCACCAGCACCTGTGCCTCTGGATCCAGTCGGTGCCCGGGGGCAGCATCACCGTATACTCGGCCAGACAGATTGGTGTTATCATACCGCCTTGCATGAGGTTGAAAGCCCGGTAATTACCTGGGTTCACGCACTGGGATCGTATTTGTAGTACTTGGAAGGCGTATATTACTTACGTGCAAAACCAGGGTTTTCCAGAGACGCACGAGCTTGGTCTCGGTCTCCCCGTGCACGAAAGGAATAAAGCTGCTCTTCTATCTCTAAGCAAACAACCCACGTGGGTACCAACGAGTACCGATTCAATAGGCAAGCCTGTCCAGGGATACAAAGCGCCCCGCCTGCTGATCTTAAAAAGTGGCGTCGTCGGCAGGACAACGGCCCGCCAGTAATGGTCGCGGCCAGGGCCGGACGCATCACCAGTCGCCTGCTTGGCAGACGGGATCGCGCAATAATCCGCTGGTATTGAATGTCAACAAATCTATCCCTGACTGCCTCGACCCGTGGCGGGACACCTTTTCCGACTGCTGGCTCCTGGAAGAGCACCAGTACGCTGAAGTTCACGCTGTTTGCATGCCCATCCAGACCGAGGAACCTCCCCTCTGGAGCGATCTACTGTCATCGTCCGCCCGCGCGGCCCCCCTCGGCGAAACCTGAGGTCTTTGTTTGAAGTGCCACGAAGACTCACACTCCCTCAGACAGTGTGGGCACCCCTTCCGAAAACCTTAGCGGTATTATAAACCCCGACCTCGGAACGCTCGGCGATGACGGCGATGCGTTCCGTCGATGGAAAAAACGCATGATCAGGCACCGCCGTGAAAACAACTCACGGCCGAACAAGCACAACCAAAAGAAAACACGCGTGGGCAGCACCACGGCCAGGGTCAACAGAACAGACAAGGTGACGGCTACAACACACACGTGGACGGGGGACACCAGCAGTCTAACTCTGGCCATCACGGGGGTGGTTCGGCCGCCCCTGCCTCTTCCACCCCAGCTCCCGCCTCGGGGGTTCACTACAGTGCTTCACATAATTCGAGCGGAAACCCGAACGGACGCCAGCCAGACACCTTCCGCGCCGGTAACTGACAGGTTGACTGTGGTTCGGCTCATCCTGCCCGCCCGCCGCCACCATTTCCGGTAGAACTAACATTGATTTCACTAAATGCTCGCGTCCCAGGCTCGCTCAGCACTCAGCACCCACCTGCTCCGCTCCCGCCCGCGCGTTGCTCCGTACTTTGGATCGGCCCAGCGACTCAGCTCCACTGCTTCTACCAGGGAGCCCCCGGGCGTCTTGCCCGACGTCGGGAGCCCGCGCCACGAACGCCACTCTCCCCACCCTACGCACGAGAGCAGGCGCGACAAACGGCGCTCTACCGAACCACGCACCGAGCAGAACCACGAGTGTCGCGCCCTCGCGTCGTTCTTTTCAGCGAGGGTGTCCCCCTCTTTTATTTCCCTGCCATGCGGTGGCGGTCGCTTTGAGGTGCGGGAAGGCAAACAACGAAACCCCGAGATTTCGGTTGAAGCTCGACTCGGCGTTTCCTCGCAATAACGGCGGCCGCTCCACCCTTTTTCCTCATAAAAGGAATCGACGAGACTAGCTACCTTGTCCCCCTTCCCCACCAGGTCTACAGGATGGAAGCCCTCTCCAGTGAACCCTTTGTTGCCCCTCGTCCAAGCACCGCTCTCGAAGTCGTATACAGGGTCTGCAGGCCCTCTTTCGTCTTCGCGCACGCCACTTCACGTGCGCAGCGCTCCTTCGGCTCCAGTGGAACAGGAGTAACCTGACACTTTCCGTCGAGCCAGCGGTGACTCCACGGCCTCCGGTCAGATCAACCGGACAGCATACCTGTTAAATTCGGAAGAATCGCAGCTCTCGTCCAGCAGAACGGGCTCAGAGACCCCTGCCCCTTTGATCCAGGACAGAGATCATCGGGCGCAATAAGAGAACCTTCTGGCGAGTTTTTGCCGAGGGGTAATGGTGGCACAGAGCCAGTATACGTAGAACCGGACTCGCCTCGTGCACCAGAGGCTCAGTGTCCTCAGAGAAGCACATTCCCCCCCACACACACCGCAACGGTAGCCACCGACGACTCGGCACCTTCGGTCTTTGACCCTACTATCGAGTATTCAACGGAGCGGGTGATACTATTCTGGCAGCCCCCCTCCTATTTTTCGTAGTGGTCCCGCTCGCTTTTTGTCATTGACAGTGTATATTCCTGCGCGGAGCAGTATATGATGGCTGAAAAGGCTCGCTTTTTTGGACCACGAAACAACGGAGCGGATTATGGCCTCCCCAGACCTACGCGAGCACAAACACCTCGGTCGAGGCGTGCACAACGTCGACTGCGCTACCTGGGGCCGCGTTCGGGAAGACGCCGCCCTTACTGGATTTTTTTCCAAATTAGCGCAGAACCCGGCCATGAAGCAGCACCTATTGAGCACTGGCACCACAATTTTCCTGGATCCAGCCCTTTTGACCCCGTGTGGGTCATCGGTCTCCGGGCAGACGACCCCGAGGCTCAAGACCCCTCTGGGTGGCGAGGAAATGCTTTTCTCGGGAAAGCTCTTTCGGCCGTTTGCGACACCCTCCGCTCTCAAGTGAGGCTGGATTGACACACCCCGCCTCCTCTCACCAACTTTGGCTTCCGACCACGACAGACAGAATTCATAAGATTCCACCAGCGCCGCCCCGCCCTTTGGCCGTGGTCCGCGCTTGCCCAGGTCCTGTCCTCCCTTGGAGTTTTCGACCTATTTTTCTGACGCGCCGACTGATCACAGCCTCGAGGCTTTGGCTGTCGCCCCTAGTGTCGACCCCGCCCTCGCGCTGCCAGAACACGGCCCCTGCCTCGTCGGGGGCACCATTGCCCTCGATGACGCCTCTGTTCCAAAACAAATCGCCATCCACAGCGGAGCTAGCGTTTTCACCTTTGGGTTGCGTGGCGCTTCTTGACACTGGCTCTCCACAGACTTTCATTCGACGAAATGTTTCGGACCGTATATTCTCGGTTGGTGCGGCACCCATCGCGTGCGAGCAGAAGTGCACCCCTCGTTCTTGGGGGGAAGTCGGCGAATCAGCCCCTCTGCAGACGTCGACGAGCGTACGCCTGACCGTCGATTTTTTATTCGAGAAAATTAACCTACGTGCTCCCTCGCAGGCTGGGCGTGCGTGGTTCCCCCCTCAGTGATGCAACATGCAGTACTGCTGGGACGCGACAGCTGGATGCGTTCTAATAGCCGCTCCTACCGCTCTCTGCCACCTCGGCCGTCAGACCGACGCGCTTTTGCCCCGACAGGCAAGTCCGTGTACGCCATTGACCCCGGCGCTTCGGGTGGAGGCTTCTATCTAGGCTAGGAGGCGCGACAGGCGCCACCCTGTCCGACGATCCCCACATGCTTGCAGTCAATTTGGTTCGCAGCGATGGCTCCCCGGCACCCACTGGACACTACTTGGTCGACGTGATGCCCCAGTCAGACCTGCCCTCGGTTGAGGAGCACTTCATCGCCTCCGCGCTACAGGTTCCTCCCCTCGTTGGATTGGCGGCTCTCGAGCTGGGGGATATCCTCGGCGTCACCCACGCCCCACTGCTTAGCGTCCCGCTGGACGTTTTGCAGCAAGACAGCCGAGCCCCCAACGCTCCCTCCAGACTATCTAAGGTGTCTCCGGCCTTAACTTACAGCTTCCTCCCTCGCAGGTCCAGCCTCGCCCTCGCCTGCACTGCTTGAGCGTTTGAGCCCAGACCAGCGCGCTTCGTTCCTGCGCGTCTAGGCACGTGTAATGTTGCATCAGCGGGAGGTGGCTTTTGACCTTCACGGCACGGACTGGACCCCTGAGGCCATCGAACAGCTGGGGGTGTTCTCTCCGAATTTACTGACGTTTTCTCGAAGTCCAAGTCTGATTTTGATTCCTGCTCGTCAATGCCTTTCGTGATTTCGGTCCCGGAAGGAAGCGCTCCTGTCACGTCCAGGCCGCACCGCGTCAATCCCATCCTAGCCAAGGAAGTGGGGACCGCCTTGGGCCAGTATCTAGAGGCAGGTTTGACCCAACACTCGGCCTCTCCGTACTCGAGCCCGCTGGTGGTCATCACGAAGAAATCTGGAGGGGTTCGGATCACCGTGAACTACAAGAAACTCAACCAGATCAGCAACCTCAGCCAACTGCCTATTCCTCGCGTGGACCAAGTCCTCAACTCCCTGGGGAAGGGACGAGTGTTTTCTCTCTTCGATTTGGCCGCCTCGTTCCACCAGAATACCGCGCACAAGGACACCGCCCCTCTCACGGCGTTTTTCACTCCTACGAGCCTCCATGTGTGGCTCGTCATGTCCCAAGGCAACAGTGCTTCGCCTGGCTAGTTCGGCAAAGTGATTAACGACGTCACTAAATGTAACGGAGTCATTAAAGGTCTGGCACAGGTGGAGGCCTACCTCGATGATGTGATCCTCTTCGACTTTGATCCGACGGACCACGTCAAGACGATCTGAGCCCTCTTCGAACGCCTGCGCAAACACAATCTCATGCTCTCCCCCTTGATTACTCGCCTCGGCGCCACGGACGTCAATTGTTGAGGCCACTCCCTTTCGCCGGCGGGAATACGCCCCAATACGGAAAATGTTTCGGCTTTGATGAAAATGCCCATGCTCCAGATCCTCAGGCAGGTCCGTGCGCTGATGGGCGGCGTTGGGTATTGTAGGAAATTCTTGCCCAACCTGTCTAAAACGATCCGCCCTCTCACTGCCATTCTCCGGAAGAGGGGTAAGTACGTATTTACGCCGGCCATGGAATGTATCGTTCGCCAGATCCTCGCCCTCGCTGCCCCGCCAATTTTGGTCTTGCGGGACTGGGACGCTGTCACCGACGGCTCCCGTCCCTTCCACGTATACTGTGACGCCTGCATCAACGGTTTTGGAGCTGCGCTCAAACAAGAATAACCGGACGGCTCGGTACGGCCCATTGCTTATATCAGCCGCGCTACCCACGATTCCGAGAGGCACTGGACCCCGTTGGACCTGAAAGCTGGCAGCATTGTCTGGGCCATCAAGCGATTCCGGGGCTACCGATGGGGGACGAACTTTCGCATATTATCGAACCACCAAGTACCTTAGAGCATCGGCACTGTAGGGAACCACAGCGCTCACGTCCAGCGGTGGCTCGAGTGCCTCATCGCGTTCAAGCACACCCTCGAGTCCCGCAAGGATACCGCCGACGGAAATTCTGATTTTCTCATTTTCTCTCGCGCTTGCCGGAGCCCGCCACAGAACACGACCGCAGTGGGTCTCGCAGCCTCACCCCCGTCAAGGACGGTGGTATCTTCCTCATCCGAGCCTACGGGCTTCGCACTCGCTCTTCGCCGACCCCCGGTGTCGGTTCGGGTGGGCTGGTGCCCCGCACCGAAAGTGCCATCTTGGGTGGGCTGCCTTTCACCTCTTCGGAGTTTTGCGATTTTCGGGCACACGGGCCACTTGTGAAGATTGGCAGCCTCTCTGCTCCTTTGGAGAGACACGTCGCTCGTATATCTGCTTCCCTCGCCACTGTGGGTCGCCGTCCTGGCTTGAGGGTTTTTTCACCCGACGCCGATGCCGCTTTCACATCGGTTTTTGTCGTACCCTCCGGGCGCGACCAAGGCTCTGCAGAAGCCCCGGCTGCAGCGACGATTGTCGCCAAGCGCGCTCCTCCTCCGACTAGCACTTGACAGGGAGAAGATTCCGCCGTGATCACTGCTCCAGCCGCGTCTGCCCCTTCAGGCCGGGGCTCTGCAGGAGACCCGGCTGCAGCGATGATTGTCGCCCAGCGCGCTCCTCCCCCGACGAGCACTTTACAGGGAGAAGATTCCGCCGTGATCACTGATCCGGCCGCGTCTGCCCCATCGCCGCCTGGCAACCTGGCGTCTCTGAATATATTTCCGCCTTCAGGCCGCATTTCCATTCGGACGCGCCGACGAACAGCCGCCGCCGCTGGCACCGCGCCGCCTGCTGTTGACTATGGCTTCGGGCCGGGTGGGGCCTCTAGACAATCCGCCCGGCGTGTCTTCACCCCGCCGCGAGCCCCACGGCCGCGACCGCCCGCACCCGTCGTTTTGGCCCCGGCTCCTGCCGTCTCGTCGGTCCCGACGGTACCCACCGCGCCGAGCCCGTGGGAACTCCTCTTTTACGGCTTCCGCCACCAACCGACGTACCGCCCGTCACCACGACCGACGTGGACGCCCTCGGCGCAGCTGCCGACTTTCAGTTCGGTGATTCCGCAGCGCGCTATTCGCACGCCGACTGGGCTCGGGAACAACAGGCCGAGCCCGCATGCAACGCCGCCATACGCTACATAGCCCTTGGCCGGCCGAATATTTTGCTAGGCGATGTTTGTCGTCTTTCCGTTCCCGCCAGCGCCCTCCCTTCTCGGAGGTTCAGGAACTAAATAACAAAAACCGCTTGCACACCACAGACGCGGGAATCGTTTTACTCGTCCGGCAGCCGTCCCCCTCCCATGCATCAGACACGCAACGCCCGGTGGGTCGTACGGCCTGTTTATTGCACGAAGAACCTATTCGCATTTATGCGTCGCTGCTCATGCGCCCCTGGGTCATGCAGGCTTGCCATTCCACGGCTTCCTGCCACCTAGGAACCGCGCGCACTGTACGTATGCTCGAACGTTTCTACTGGTGGATCGGTATGAGTATCTGCACCCGGTGGTGGTTACGCAACTGCTTGAAGTGCCAAGCACGGAAAACGTCGCGGCAGACGGTCCGGTGGCCCACCATCACGTTGCTCTGGCTAAAAGGGCCTGGCATCGCCGTCAGCATTCACTATTTCGGCCCTCTCCCCGTGACGCCTCGGGGGAATACCTACATCTTGTTTTTCACTGACCGTTTCAGCCGCCGAGGTGACATGTACGCCGTCACAGCGGCAGAGTTCCTCGCTGAGGGCGAGTCACCCCTCGGTAGGGGTTGCACGTTTTGGGCCAAAGGTTTCTGACCAATTCCTAAAGTAAGGAACTACCAGTTGGGATGAAACTTTTACTCGTATATTCGTTTCAAGACTAGCGCATACAAGTACCGGTCGGGGGGCACGAACGAATTTCTTCCAAGTAATGTATAGGGTGAGAAATCGAGCTCCTAATGTGAGGGGCTCAGGAACTTCTGGTGCACCCCTATTGTGAGATGGTTCGGGCACGGATAACATTCTCATCAACCGGTATATTCCACTCTGGGGTTGCCCGCGCCGTATCCTCTCGGGCAGTGGCCTCCAGTTCTGCTCCAAGCTTTCGTATGCCGTATATCAGCTTCTCGGGGTTCGAAAAATGCCACCAGCTCCTACCACGTCACCGAGGACGACGTTTCAACCCCTCTTCAATGACTCGAAGTTGAAAAGATTAACGGACACCAATCGGTTAGAGGTCGACGTGGAGTCATCACGGTGATGTACGAGACGCACTAGACGGGACTATCCCGTCCTTCTTGGGAACGGGAAATAGACCTTCAGCTTTCTCGCCACGCAATTTTGCACTAATGGGCCAGCAACCCGAACCAGTACCGACAAACCAACCGCCTGTACCGCCGGATGATAATCGGGGCGGCACAACGGGGGCTCTCTCGGAGTAACGGCGAGCGGTGTCTGGCACGCGGCTATGGCTGCGTCTCGCACGCCGACTGGCTTCGCCGATACTGCAACACCGTGCTTCCTATCGGGGGCCATTTTTGGTACAAGGGCGACGACGGTCTGTGGTGGCTCGGGAAAGTCAGCGCGACTACGCCAACAGATGAAGTACATTTGGTTCGATGTTTGGACGAGCGGGGACCGATCAAGCTTCCTCTTTCTCCGGCGCGCTACACGACTTCGACTAGAGCTGTACGAGGTTCTTAGTGTCTGAAAAATAACTTGGCTAGCGCGTTTGCATGGCGGGTCAAGCGTAACGTCCATCAATCTCGAGGCGCCGCCGTGGATAGCTGATTTTCGCTTCTCGGCGGCACTCGATCTTTTTTCTTGACGTTTTCCTGGCTTTTTTGGGGTGGTTTTTGTACTCTTTGGCGTTTTCCGAGTGCTCCCCGGTCGGGGCTTGTTTTGCTAGGTGCGTTCCTGGTTTGTTTTTCTTGGGCTGGGTTAGGGATGGTTTTGCGTATTTTGTCCTGCCTACCCCCCCGCTTAGTGTCGGAGCTAGTCTGGGTAATTGGGCCACTCATTTGTGGCACATGACACGTTTCCACGGTTGTAGGCTGGGTTTTCGGTGGTTCTTGGCATATCCCGTGTTATTTTTCTCCTCGTTTTTTATATTCACTTTCCGCTTTTCCGTGCATCTTTCTCGCCTCCTCCCCCCGTCGCGGGTGACATGGCGATGGCTGCCGTTGGCGATTTTTTCCTGCCCCTTGACGCTAGGTCTTCCTTTTATATTTTTACGTAATTTGCCGGCTTCGTTGCCTTGCCGTTCAGGGGCGAGGGAGTGGGTTTCCATGAATTTTTGCTTGTGGAGTTGGGGTTTCCATGAATTTCACATAATTCTGCATATACGGCTCATCAGATTGGGCTAGTGTTAAAATACTGCCTTGCACGAGGTTGAAAGCCCGGTAATTACCTGGGTTTGGGTTTAGGCACTGGGATCGTGTTTGTAGTACTTGGAAGGCGTATCATACGTGGAAAGCCAGGGGTTTTCCAGAGACGCGCGAGCTTGGCCTCAGTCTCCCCGTGCACGAAAAAAATAAAGCTGCTCTTCTTCTATCTCTAAGCAAACAGCACACGTGAGTACCAACGAGTACCGACTTAATAGGCAAACCTGTCCAGGGGTACCCAGTGCCCCGCCTGCTGATTAGCATTGGCCCGCGAAAGCACACGTAGGTGCCAAAAGGAAAGGTGATAATATGTGTGCCGTGCTGGATGTCTCTATGTCGGTTACATGACACGGGTCAACTAACAGCCTTCATGCGCTACCGATAGTAAACCTCAAGTATTATGTACCAGGATGCCACCTGGTGCCACAGCGCCCACGCCAACGTAGCTGCCAGGCCCGAAGGGAGTTGGCGCAGGAACGGGTGAAGGCATTAAAAAAACACACACACACACACCAGGGGGTGTGCGTACGTGGAAAAACACAGTGGGAACCATGCCGCACGAATAATGTATTTCCGACTCCTCACGCCGGAATATTAAACATGCACCTTCTCGATAGCGGGGGAGGGGGGGGGGGCTGATACTGCCCCCTCCGGTTAATACCTAACAGGCAGTGTATTTAAACTCAAAACAAATGGATGGTAAATAGTCGTCTCCCCCACGCTAGAAGCACGGTTTTCCGTAGTGCTTACAGGAGGTTTGGAAAATGACGATAGAAATCACCCCCTCCCTCTGCAAGAAGCAAGGCCTTCCATATACTACGGAGTATAAATACTACCCCGAATGTCCCCTGACGGCCACATACCACACGTTTGGTGGACCATAGGCCATATGTATGCATGTATATAGATATATACGTACAGCAGTAGCTGAGACAACAGTACAATAGAGCTAAAAGCTCGCCTTGAGTTGGACCAGAGGGCCCTGGAAAGCCGTGGGGTCGGTAGGTTGGGCTGGATAAGCACTGCTTGAACATGGTGGAGAGGGAGGAAGACACCGAGTGGGTTTGTCGCTGTGAAAACGACTTCGACGACGGCTCTGCTCTCGGCGCTGAAGTTGCCAGGAAGCATGCGCCTGCACATCGTACCACTGTAGGCCCCCAATCTTGGGCGAGTTCCTTTCTGTACAGATAAATCGCTTGCACACCTGTGTATGCCCTTTGCAACGACAGACCACCATGAAAACCCACCGCTGACCGCTCCTGGTATCATTGACACCTATCCTGTCTATTTTCTTACATTTCTTCTATCCTGTACGCTACTGTCTGAACCAATCGCGGACACTCTTCGTCACTGACACTATACATGATGGAATGGCTGGGTATAATGCCAGTAACACTACGCGAGACTACGGGCACACGTCCGGTACATCCGCCCGTTCACTACACTGCCATGCAGCGCACAACAAAGAAACAGGCTACAACACGGTGGTGCAGAGGAGGCAACGCCTTTCTTTGTGCACGTCTTCGACTCTTTCGAACAAACCAGACTAAGTAACAAAACGGTTGAAAAAAATGTAAGTTAATCCCTCCCAGGGTGAGGGGGGTCGTATGCTATTCAGATCCCCGTCCGCCCCTGTGGAAACTAGAAGTGCTCACAAAACCATCATGGGCAAGTGGGAAGCTCGTTTTTTCTACCTTTTTCATAATGGTTGGTCTCTGGTCATACCATGAGGGGTCCTTAACGGGGTACATGTCAAACACACGGGTACCTGAGCACGCCGGGTTTTCAGTCACCAGTTAACCAGTTGGCCACAAAACCCCCGGGTTATACGCCAAGTCCGACCCCGCCAGGGGTTTTGCTAATCCGGGTTTTGGTCATCAGGGTATGTCTCTACGCAACAGGTAGTAGTTACAGTACCACAGCTGAAAACGTTACAAGATATCGCTATAGCTACGAATACAATCGGGTACGACAAACGCCAGGCAGCCTATCACAAGTGAGCATAAAAATATAGCCTCAGGCGCAACGATGTTCGCGAGATTGGCCGGGCCTACCTTTGCCCCTCTCAAGACCCCATTCTTGCTTGATCACAGCAGCATATATCCCTTTCCATTGCGAAGACTGCATCCTAAACGTCAACAAACTAATCCCCCAAGTCCCACGACGTGACGGCCCAACGCCCACCGCAGGGCAATACAGAATCCCGGGGACAATCCCTGGTGCATTTCGTACTCTCTCCGTGTTTGACCACGTCTGATTCGGAGTCAGCGCATCGGCACCTGTGCGCATCATACAAGACGACGTTCCGCAAAGTGCAATAGAGGAGTGTATCAAGCGATGGTCGCAGCATGGAGTGAGGCGGAGTGACATTCGAATGGTGTAGTAGACCTACGTACAGAGTACGCTCCCATTCGGAACACGAGTAGACAGTCAATATGTAAGGTTGATTCTAGCACACTCGGTGCACTTTCCAAGTCGGCCAATCGCCGACTCGCTGTTGATGTAGGCGCGCTCGCGTTGTCGGAAGCTGCGTTCGAACGGGAAACCCGAATACAGTTTAAGCTGCACAACGTACACATCAATCTCCCGGTGTCCCTGTCGAGCTCACGCCCCACCCCCTATAACGGTTCGAGTGTGAACCGCCGCCTTATGGCACGTTTTTTTCTCTGCAGCTTGCATCCATACACTGCTCGGGGTACCGCAGGTATCCTAAAGCGGGGGTGGACTCTTACGCTCTGCTCGACAACGTGTCACGCCTGAAATGTGCAGAATAGGTGCGTATATCGTCCACGCCGTGTGCTGGGGAGTACCTGGACGACGTCCATCTGCTTAAGGTTGAGCAGCAAAGCACGTCCACCACCCGCTCATATCCAAGACGTAGGGAGTAACCCGGCGAACTCAAAGGCTATGCACAATGCGATGACATCGATCGTGCCTATCTTTAGCATTGTGCTACAGTATACGTGTCGATGGAAGCTGATAAAACCGACTCACTGCTTGCCGAAACTTGTTCCGGCGAACCTCCTGCCATCGTCTTTGCAGCGTTCGATACAAGCCTGCGTCGAGGGGACGAGAAGCAGGGTGAGTACACGCCCGTGCAAAAGGTTGGCAGGCACGATCTCACGAGCACCTTCGCCCTCTGGCCTTTCCTAGTGAACGGTCGACGGGCTCGAGCACAAAATGTCGAGTGAACCACACCGTGCCTTGTCGTTCAAAACATAATCACGAGTAGGGCATGCCGTTGGACCATGTTTGCAGGCATCCGTTCACAATTATTCGTTAACTATTAGTGCTGACACGTCGCAAACGGGTCACCCGCACGCACGCCAACGCGGGAAGAACAGTAGCATCAACAAGAAAAAAACAAGGCTCAAAACAAAATACATTAGGTCGTTCGACATGAAGTTCGCGAGTGTAAATCACGGCTAAATCCTTCACAGACTGGAAACACGTATGCGACTACAGCCCACTTGGCAAGCACTGCCCACTCCCCCCCGTCCCCCCCCTACCCTTGAAACGTGTTTCGTGGAGAGAAAAATCTAGAGCCAGACGGGTGGGCCCACTTTGTTCACCTCATTGGTCAGTCTGTTTTTCGACCTGTACGCCAAACGCATTGTGCGATTGCCCCGTCTGTCCTTGAAACACCCCATGTACACCGCACCGGGTGTGAGAGATGGAGCCGGGGTACTAGGTGTGGGAGATGGATTCGAGGGACCGCCGCATGCCTCAAACGGCTTGTAGTCCTCGCCATACGTGCCTCCAGAGTACTTGTACTACAACAATATTTTTGCGGGCGATGAAAACGGTGGGAAAAGACGAGTGGGCAGGGCGGGGCGGGGTGCCGGGGGACACCTTCAGTTTCGAGCCGAAATTGGTAGGCGCGGAGTACACCACAAGGCTTGGAGAGTAAGGCGAATAGTAGGATGCTATTGGATGCCCTCCGATGTTCATCGCCTCCTCCTGGGAGTGGTGTGAGAGCAACGGGCGAGATCGACATGTACATCCCAAAAATACGCTTCTGTCTCGTCGGGGGACCGTTGGAACCCCGTTTTTTACATGGTCGCCCTCCCGCCTCCGTCCGTTTCGCCAACACTAGAAATGTCAAGGCCTCCATGACTACATTCCAGTTGAACACGGGTTTCTCGTCGAACAAGGTTGCGGACCCACCGTTTCTTCCGTTTCTCCTGCCGGCAGCACGGCCGCATTCCCGCAAATCGTCCCTTGTGGAGTTGACATGATTTTGAGGCCATACGCTCTGCAGTCAATCAAGGTGTTGCCTGCCACCTGTAGTAGGTTGTTGGTTGGTTGGTTGGGGGGGACGGGTGGAAAATATCACTGGTCGATCAATAAACCACGTCGCTCCACTGCTGCTACTTCTCTCAGTAGCTCGGAGGACAACTGCCCCTGCGTCCTCCATGGGTTTGGCATCGGGCATAAACGACGCCTCCGCGCAAACTCATCTCTCAACTCGTTCTGTTAAATGTCGGGGGCGCAACAACGACCTTTCGGTTGACCCGGCAATACCCGATGATGAAAGCGATAGCAAAAAGCAGACGACGGGGTTGATACAAGAGCCATTGCTGTTCCAACACGCGATGTGTCCCTTCGTTGCTGCTAAAACCACGCAACTCCCCTTGCCTTGCCTCCGGAGCAGGGGCATTGGTCCGCTCCACATGTCCAACGAAACCGTCGCGGCCACAATCTATCCCAAAAGACAGCACTTATACGTACGAGTATCGACGCTATGCACATATCAATATGTCGTCAATCCAACTTAAACCTACTTCGTGTATGCCGGTATTATTTGTTGTGATTGATAGCGCATTCGACCAATGAACATGAGTAACTTTAGACAGAAGTTTGCTGATGCGTTAAGTTAAACATTTTCGTTCGAATGTTCCTTTTAGCCATGTAAAATCGGTACAAAAAACGCATCGGGGCCGAGGGAAGCTACATGCGTTTTCGGTGTATTCGTCACTGTTGCGTTGACACTCACGCTGCACATTGGCTGGTGGAAAGTTATTAGCAGGAAGCTCCATGTTGGGGCGACCGAAAGCCACAGACCACAAATGTCGAGTTTCCGCATATCTATCACAGTACAATTATTTGTTTTATTGCTATCAAGAGCCATTAATATCGGCCATTCATTGGGCAGTGCGTTCAATCAGTGCGCAGGATTATAGCTGACGTTTATGTAGTGTTTGGCGTGTTTTTGATGCGGTCGTATCACATGTACGACAAAAATAAACGTTTTTCGGCGAGGAGAAGCCCCACACGTATTGCTCGGCATTCTAACACCACGGCCTCGTACAAACGATAGCATGCTGAATCCATCTCGCGAATGGCCTCTCAATCCATTCTCCCCGCCTGAAGGCAAGGGCGCCGGTGAATGTCGGCACTATTGACAGTGCGAAGTCTTGCACATATACCCGCAAACGTGATAACCTGATTCAGTCGTGTGTACGGCAGAGAGCCCCTTAAATACGCTGCTTCAGAACTCACGGCTCTAACCCACAAACACCATTACGTTTGCATGCTTCAAGCGGCAGCTTGCCGTCTTTTGCAAGAACCCACCGTGTTGTCGATGCCGTGAAAGTGGCCAGTCTCGTCGGGCACCGTCGTCCCAACGCGCACCCCCGCCCCTGCCGCGTTCGTAATTGTGTTGCCTGTAATAATCGTATTGTCTGCGTGACTGGAGACACCTGTCTCAATCAGTGCACGAAACATGGAAACGAGCGGGCAGGGTCCGATTTTAGGAGTTGCTAAATGACTCCGAAACCGGGGTCAAGCCGTTTCACCGGTGGGGAAGCTTTCGAGGATGGGCTCTTGTGCATTTAAAACCTATTGTGTGGGGCTGGGAGCCGCTCCCTCCTGGTGGTGCGAATTGCGTTTGGTGCACACCGCGCTCGCTGCACAAGGCCACACGTTTGCATGGTTAGAGGGCAGTGTGAGACGC
The DNA here is from genome assembly GCA_031213475.1 of Nereocystis luetkeana. Classification (NCBI taxonomy): domain Eukaryota; class Phaeophyceae; order Laminariales; family Laminariaceae; genus Nereocystis; species Nereocystis luetkeana. The sequence continues at coordinate 4,011,862 of JARUPZ010000023.1, forward strand.
AGGTGACCCATTCCGTCCGACACCACTGCCAGAAGAGAAAGAGAAAGGTATGCGCCGCTTGGACACGCGTTCTCACGGAGATATACAGCATGTTCGTGAGAGGCTGGTCGAGAAATTATGCGGATAAACGGGTGCTTGAATTTTCCTATCCGCGGCTTGATACATGTCCAACCTACCCCTTTCGCCTCGTAGTCCGCGCGAGTATTGTTCACCGCAATTTTTTTCCCCCACAACCGTTGCTCCAGCCGTTGACTGCGTTTTTTTCCTTATGGGGCTGGTGCTTGTATGGTTGCGTGTGTCGCGAAGGGAAATCGCATGTTCCATTGCTACGTTTGTTTCGTCTTGTGTATGTACGAACTATGTGTGTGTGTTTTATGGGGGTGCGTGTGGAGACGCAAAGTTGCAACCACGACTGGGGTGACCGCTAACTACGGTCTCCTACTGCATGTCGTCATAACCTCAGCCAAAGCCCCACTAAGTGTGGAAGGGGCAACCGAACGGTAGTTTTAAACATCTCACAAAGAACGCGAACATCGAGCATGCCTTTCCGGCGTGCCCAAATGAGCAACGAGTAGCTCGGATGTGTCATCCATGTTGTGGTGCAATTCAACGTATATGCCACCACTGTATGCCCTCTTGGCAGGCAAAGTCGACTGTTGATCGACGCACGGAACGATGTCAGGTAGCGGGCGTACCTCCTGCGTTTTCGTCGCGCTGCATTGAGATGTCGTTGTTCTCGATGCGTGTGTGTTTGCAGCCTTCCTTCACGTCTACGCCTTCGTTTCCCTGGCACACGCCGATAAAAGAGATGAGAGATTCAGGCGCGGGGGTGGAAACGTGTGTGCCCTCTTGCTCGGGAGGTTTCTCAGTATTCGTAATAGTAAGACGACAGGATGGAATGGCATGCCTCCTCTAACGGCAGGAGGAACAACACACATCTATCGGGGCTGAATAGGCCCCGCCAATGCCAAATCGTCGGTATGCTCTGCCTGATATATGACCGCGCATACATAAACTCGGAACACTACAATAATATTGTTCTACGTACATGAAGGGACGACTACATCTCCTCACGTTAGTCGCGATTTCATTGTTTTTGACGACGTTTCCGAGGCAAACATCTTCGCCTCCCGAGAAGTTTTTCTTCTCGTCCCACTGGGCGAGTGCGGTTCCAATGTCTGAGGGAAAGTCGATGCGGCCAGCCGAGTCGAGACGAGGCAATGGCTGAAGTAAGATCATGAGCTGTAAGCATGAGACGGCACACGATGGTCCTCTCTGAGCAAGTCCGCGATAGAAACGCCCGCTGCTAATTCTAACGGAAGGAGCACGAAACGAGCCAACAGCACTACGGTTGATCCTGCTACACAAAAGGGCGTCACGTCAATATTCGAGTATGTCGGCTCGAGGTACGGTAGTCTTAAACCTCATGAATACATTTGGGCGGGGCCAACTCTTCTCTTGAACACAAACCACGTGTGCTTTGCGGTACATCGAACGCGCGAGTTAGTCCACGCCAACACATCAATGTGTTGGTCTTCTTGTTCCCACTAGCGGCAGAGCGCAAATTATTGTCTCCCCTGCACCTACGAGCCCAAGCGCAACCGTCACGCAGGCGCCGTGTCTATCACCTGTATGCACAAGTACCGAGCACCATTGAAAGCTTCATGTTCGGACTGGGTTGTTGCCGGAACCGCCTTTCTTATATTCGATTGTGCTATGTTTTTGTAATAATCCACTGTCGTACTGTGTTCATAGTCCTTATACTCACACACTCCCTCGCCATTCTGGCCGTCGTCATATTCGAAGTCCAGCAGACCACAATCGCGTATGATGTTGTCTTCAATAACTGCATACGTAACGAAGTCTAGGGGGGGGGGGAATCACCCGAGAGAGGGGTACGCGTGCAGCCAGGGGCGGGGTGGGGTGGGATTAGCACCCGAGCTTACGCTTTACACGCGGTTATCTTCATGCCGCCAGCTATCATGCGCGGCCCAGACCGACAGAAGGAGATTTCTAAACGTTGGCTGGTCCACGTCTAACGCCGTGCTTGGCTGTGATGGGTTATCGCTCGAAACCGATAGAACTTGTCTGTGCTACTGGTTGGGAGCGAGGGGCAGAGCATGGGAAGCGGTTTCGTCACGCCCGGTGGCGTATGTTTCGCATTAGCGGAGGGTATCGGGCACATACATTGTTGTGGCGGATGAACGGAACCTAGTGAGTTACTGTTAGCCTCAATTACCTCGTATACCGTAACTAGCGAAGCTTCTATCGCTATCTAAAAACGTCGCACTCGATTCGAAACACACAGATGGAAGTGAGAGACTCACGGCGTAGGCGGACGCATTCGCTCAAAGCGTGCTGAATAAGCATTCCCTTAATGACCAACCCATCCAGGGCGGACATGTAGCCTCCGCTCCGCTCCGTTGCGTCGCGATCCACTGGGTTGCATGCGGGAACAGTGAAGGACGCAATATAATGCCGGAGGTTTCATAGGAGGACTACAGCATACGGTCACGATAGAGTGGTGATAAGGACCCAATAACTTTGAAGTTGTACCTGATACTGTTGATTGAAACCACCCATATGTGTGTTTGGTGTCGATATATTTCCTCGTCAGGGTGTCTCCAACATTTGAAGGGGGAGAAGAAACAGAGGACAGCCACGAATTAAAAATCAACATTCTATCCGAGCAGACGCCACAAGACAAAGCTGCAGCGCCTGCCTCCTCAGCGATGTGCATCAGCGTGTTGTCATAGATATCATACGTAACTGCAGTACGTGAAAGGTAACTGATATTTGGCGTTGTCATCACGGTGGAGTTTTAGGTTGGATCTTTACAGTACTTCGCCGTTGGCACCCTTTTTTTAGTCTTCCGCCAGATGCGTCGTAGGCAAAGCGACATGGAACGAAAGTTATCCGATAGATCGATCCTCCGGTGCGATTGTGCAACCGACCGCACTTCACCCAGCAAGGAGGGCACCATTTTGACCGAGCATCCCCTGGATAGCGGCGCTCACCAGCAACGTAGATGAGGATGTCTCTGAAAGCCTGTTTGGCGTTGTCTCTGTCAACATTATCCACGTTGTCCCAAGCCTGCCCGTCTATCGTAAAGTCCTGCAAGTGCGGGACAAGATGCGTACGTAACGAGTTGGGGCGGACGAAGGTTTCATCGCTCGGTTGCTACGGAAAACCGAGAGATCTAAAAGGTGGCACAACCTCCAACGATAAACATGTCGTGCATCCCTATTAGGTTGTAGTTGTCGCGCCTTCGGTGCCGTCGTGGGCTGCGTTTACGTCGTGCAGTCCTCGTTGCGGACAAGGTACGACGTACATCTTCTACGACCGGACATGGCGTAATACGCCAGGTGTATAAATGACGTGAAGGTGTGGGCTCTGTACATGATCAAATGAAGCCTACTGTACTACAGTGTGCGAACAGTACCGCAGCACGAGTTTTCATGTTGTTAACGTTTTCGAGGTTGTGTCGATCGCGGAGATTCCCTCCCTGTACTGTCAGTCTAAAAAAGCATACCTGAAGAGTGTAGTAGTCGTTGTGGAGTTGAACCACCCTGGATTGTTCTCCTGAACCACGTACAACCACGCTATCCCTGTCGCCGACCCCTTTGATGGTAATCCTCGCGTCCTCTCGGCCGTCGACCTATTGCGTCATAAAGACGCAGAACACAACATGATGCTGTTGATTCCTCGTATTATTCACAGATCCCCGTAATGGTCACAGTGCATGCATGCAGTTGACAAGCTTGAAATAGACAATAGGACACACGATTGAAACGTCGTTGCACTGCCCAGGATTAAGGCCTTAGGAAGAAAGAGGGCAGCCTTTAGAAACGAAATTGAAGTACGTAACGCAATTAATTGACTGGGGCATGAGTAAGTGGGGTCTGCACGCAATTGAAAAGTGTGGCAGCGAAAGACGACACGCATTGGGAACGACATTTTACCTGACATGGTTCAAGGTCTTGGGATAGAAGGCTATAACCCCTTAGGAGACCATATTATCAAGATCAAGTACCAGGGTAGTGTACAGTATTGTCTGGCACATGAAACACTGAAATTGTGCATATACAAGAGCGGTATAGTTATTTTCGGAGTTCCTATCAATATTGCCTGAGATGTAGTGTCGGACGTGGCGATTTTACCTTAAAAAGGAGCACGGATTGTCGGAGTTGGTGGTAATTCCTCGCAAGTTGTGCTACGCTTTGTCCCCTCGTGCAACAATCAGGGCTAAGCGACATGTTCGAAATTGTATTTCCGTCGAGGAGCCGTGTTTAGGGTAGAATGACGAATATGAACATTGTTCGATATGGCAATCAAGGGGGCGTGATACGAAAATATAATTATGGAGGTATGTATACTGTGGCTACTACTGTAGATGGTCATTGTACCCAGAGTAAACAATGTTGAGGCTGAAGAAAAAGGCCGTGTTGTGAATACCGGAACACGGGCCGAAGAACCTTTAGCAGTTATTCGGAGTATACTGTGGCTGTACTAACACAGCAGTGGCAGGGGCAGGTCATACGAAGGCGTTACCGTAAGAGGCCATAAAAAAAAAGGAGAAACCAACAAAAATTGTACACCCTCACTCTCACTCTTCTCACCCGCATCTGAACGTTTGATACAGTGCATCATTATCAGCTGGTATTTTTCGCTCAAAAAGCGCCTCCTTCCAGTAAAGATACTAGCTTCTTCATCATCAGTGCTGCTCGAGTTTGTCCAACAACGACTCTCCGCAGAGCCTCTGAAGACCGTCATCGGTTGCGTTTTCATCGGAGTATGAATTATCACCATTCTGACACCGCTGTGCGTTAGGGGTCATTCTCACACAGGTATGTGTGTATGTGCAGCTCTACCACTAGTTTCGGCCGAGAGGCATGTAAAATACATTAATGCGACCTTCCAAGGATCTCCGTGCAACTTATTGAGAGAGAGAGCTGTCTTCCGATGCGATTCATTCTCAGATGAGTATTTTCTAGATGGACTAAATCTGCGAAAGAGCACTCTTCTTCGTTTGGTGGCCTGTCGGGGAGTGGGTCTGGACGTTACCTTAGCAAGAACGACTCTGAAATCAGTAGACGTAGCGACATATAATAGTGCCAACTCCCACTTACCCTGGTCTTAAGATCTTCGAAGTAGATGCCGCTCTCGATCTCGATAATGTCCCCGGGCTCGACTCTATCGAGGGCACTCTGTGGCGGGGGCGACACGAAAGCCAAGGAAGGGGTGTCAAAGGGACCTGGGTGTGTTGCGATTGGCGTCAACGCAACATATCGCTACGCACCTTGGGGCGTTTGATAGGCAACCGCTTCGAGCAGTAGCAGGGGGGGCATCTTAAGTGTTAGTGCAACATAGCGTGCGTGAAGGGTTTACACATACATTCAGGCGGGTCGGAATTTCGCGCTGATATCGTGTACGAAGAAACCCCGTTGCCACTGACCCATCGAATTTCTGGTGATGCGTATTTGTACCCCCTGTGAGACCCTCCGGTCCAGAAGCAACAAAGAGTACTACTATACTCGTACGACGTACAGTGCGCACTGTTTGTAGTGGGCAGCGTGGTTTCCCGTTGTTTTTTTCGTGGGTTCAATGCGGCTCCTCGCGTACTAGCGACATTCCATGACTCCCGAACGAACCGACCACGGCATTATTCCAGCACCTAACATCGGGCCAGGCTTCTCCTTTGTGGACTGTTTCGGCCGTTGTATGCCACTCGAGTCCCGATGGCTTTCCTGATATACATATCGGGCACATCGCTCGTAACTCCAAGTCGCTTTACAGAGGACGAGACATCTCACTTTAGAATTTCTTGCTTTGCGGCAGGTTCAAATACGCATGTGAGGCGCGTGGGTGGGGTGGTAGCCATCGTAACTTCAGTGTAAAAAACATAATTTTTGTACGCTTCGTGCAACAATAATAGTAGAGAGAAACAAGTTCACCGTGGAAGAGTTCTCCAGCAGCTCGAGTACACCGTTTCGGCCGAGGTTAACTCCCGCCAGGAAAACATACCCGTGGATTTCCCCGCGTTTCAGTGTGAATCCGCGAGCCTCCCGGGGAGGGGTTCATGCCCAAAAAACGTAGGGCAGTTTTGTTCTCGGGAACGATACCAGGTATGATTGTACCCTTGGGAACGTTCCCGCGGGAACTACAGCTACTACTGCTGTAGACAGCTCTGAACCATCGGAGTCCCGTTTCATATATTCACGTTCATGGTATAGGAGCCGGCTGATGAGAACCGGTTACCGTGGCGAACATCCCAGCGGGAACGACAAACTGTGGCAACCACACGGGAACGCACGGGATATTGTGCGTGCAAACCGGCCGCCATCGAGCAGGAACTCTTTTTTTTAAAAGACCCTGAAGTTTTACATGCGTGTTCCATGTTTTCGTGCATCTATAGGAGTCCTCATCAAAATATCGAGGAGCGGCGGGAACCGTTTTTTTTCTTTAATGGCCGGGAATCGCGTAAATATGATCAGCCGGGGTGTTTCCAATTATTTAATAATGATTTGGGTCACCCGCGCCCCCAAATGTCTAGCGAAACGAACAAACAAAATTGTTCGAAAAACGGTTGTTCACAGGGTAGGTTTAGCAATCATCTCTGTTCACAACGGGTTCGGCAAGGAATCAAGTGCGGAGAGCGACCAATATTACGGGGGGCCATAGTAAATAGGTCAAAATATTGATAGTAAAAGTAAGTAGGGAAATATATACCTGGCAGGATTTTGTGTGTAACGTAGGTCCTATTAACTATGTTCCCCCGTAATAATAGCGTCGGCAGAAGATGGTTGGAGTCTTCTCGCGATCGAAATTTCTAGGCACGAAACGCAGTGGGGAGGGGGGGGGGGGGCTGCTTTGACACCCCCATTTTGAGTTGCGACTACTGATTGCAGGAGGGAAAGATAAAGCAGGGGCGAAGGAAATAGGTGGTGGGGTGATTTATTTATTTTTTCCAAACACGAGTGGGTCGGATATCTTAGCCCTCCCATGTACATCTTGTGCTTTTGGTAAAACTGTTCAGTCCATACCACCATGTTAGTACCTAAAAAATGATAATTAATTCATTAAGTTGACCCACCTGTGAAGGTATTACCTACTGAGCTATAGGGGTGAAAGATCGATGGATTACGCATCCCAGGGTAATCCTTGTAGCACTCTCTCCCCCTCTGAACGGTGGGATATTCGGGGCGTCGGTACCGTACGAGTATACAGCAGCTAGCCGTGCGCTGACCTACCTACCCGTTTTGTTTTAAGTAAAATAACTGGGGAACCAGGGGGGTGATTTTTTGGGACGCACGCGCAAGTTTCTATAACAGAACGCTCGAAGTGAGCTTCGAACCTCTGCCATCGACGATGCTAAATGTGAAGTCGTTATCGACTGAGCTATAGGGGTAAAAGATCGATCGATTACCCAGCCCAGCCAGGATAGACCCTTGTAACACACCCCTACGTGCCCTATGAAATGCGTGTCATTCAGCAGCATCAGTAGGTATATTATAGACGAGACGCTGAAATAGCAGTTTCGAGATTTTTTTTTCGGAGTAGCGCCAACGGCAATGCTATCTGTGATACGAGTATGCAGAGTCAGTCTTTCAAAATTTGGAGGCGTTCTGATCAGCAATTAACAATGCAGCTTGAACGAGGAGAGAGACTTACGTAAGGGGGAAACGTTCCCCATTTTTTTTACCTGTGGAACTGTTTAGGGTCGATCTTAACGAGAAGTTTTTTCAGTTTTTTTCAGTTTTTTTCCGAAATTTCGATACTTTCCTATTATTATAGGAAAAAACAAAGGAACCAAGAAATGCCGAA